>CM059322.1:16634689-16749932 GCA_030340685.1 Protosalanx chinensis | reverse complement strand
CATTTTTTTTGAAAATAGAAACAAAATATTTTTCTTAGAAAAATATTTTTCATTGTCTTCTTTGTTTGAATTTCCTGTTAGGATAATTTTCTTTGTCTTTGGTTCACTGGAGTTTCTGTTCAGCACTTTGAATGATAAACTAGTTCTGATGATTCTGTCTGACTGTCTGGTGTTCTTCTGTCTGACCACCTCATGTGACTGGCTGAATGACTGTGCTGCAGTTAGCCTGTGCTGCTGCGTGTGAGAGAGAGTGTGTGGGGCGAGGAGGAGGGGTGAGGAGGGAGGAGGAGGGAGGAGGAGGGAGGAGGAGGGAGGAGGAGGGAGGAGGAGGAGAGAGGAGGAGAGAGGAGGAGGAGAGAGGAGGAGAGAGGAGGAGGGAGGAGGAGGGAGGAGGAGGGAGGAGGAGGGAGGAGGAGGAGGGAGGAGGAGGGAGGAGGAGGGAGGAGGAGGAGGAGGAGGAGGGAGGAGGAGGGAGGAGGAGGAGGGAGGAGGAGGGAGGAGGAGGGAGGAGGAGGAGGGAGGAGGAGGGAGGAGGAGGGAGGAGGAGGGGAGGAGGAGGGAGGGAGGAGGAGGAGAGGAGAGGAGAGAGGAGGAGGAGGAGGAGGAGGAGGGAGGAGGAGGGAGGAGGAGGGAGGAGGAGGGAGGAGGAGGAGGAGGGAGGAGGAGGAGGAGGAGGAGAGAGGAGGAGGGAGGAGGAGAGAGAGGAGGAGGGAGGAGGAGGAGGAGGAGGAGGAGGAGGAGGAGGAGGAGGAGGAGAGGAGGAGGAGAGAGGAGGAGGAGAGAGGAGGAGGGAGAGGAGAGGGAGGAGGAGGAGGGAGGAGGAAGAGGAGGGAGGAACAGGCCTCTAGTTAGCGTAAGGCTACAGCCTCCTTAAACAGGATCGATCACCATGGTGACATTTCACAGCATGTGTCCTCTGTACTGTCACTGCCATCACTCAGTCAATCTCTCTCTCTGTCACGTACACACCCGACCCTCTGCAGACAACAATCACTGTCACACTGCCACATATCTGTCTGTGAATGTGTGTGTGTGTGAGAGCGTATAAAAGACAATAAAAAACGGACTTCTATGAAACCTCAAACTTTGAAGTTGCTGATCACAATAAAAATCACAAATGTGTGGGAGTCTACCTGCTGTGTGTAGAGAGAGAGAGAAAGAGAGATAGAGTGAGAGAGAAAGAGAGAGAGTGTGTTAATCCTCTATTTCTGGTGACAGTGTTGAGTGACGAGTAACATAACACCAACACAGTAGTTCTATTTGAAGAGTGACACACACACACACACACACACACGGAGCTGTCAGTCTTTCACTCTCGATCGATTAGTGCTGACAGATAGCAGATACCCCCAGAGTCTTAATTAGAGCTCTCATTTGAACACACACACATAAACACACACAAAGACACACACACGAACACACATTACTTACCAGGTGGCAGTATGAGATTTATAACTAACTGTTGTGTGATAGGAAGTGGAGATATGTTACTTTTTTAAATACAACAATTACAAAACAGAAATACAGCATTATACAGGAAGCTTTAGAGGGGAAAAAAATACAAATAATGACGTTGGGAGTTCTGTGATTTCAAACCGAGGAAGGGTGAATGAAAACAGCCTGTATCAGCCTGTATCATTGTTATTGCTATTGTTATGTTATTGTCATTATGTATATTACCCTGCAACTCTGTGTGCTGTACTTTACCCTGCTGCTGTTGTGAACTGCAATTTCCACCTCCTGGAGGACAAATAAAGGTTCATCTAATCTAATCTAATCTATCAGAGACAGGTTTCATATTGAGGATGACTCCCCTCATCCAAGCGAACTACTCCCCTCATCCAAGCGAACTACTCCCCTCATCCAAGCGAACTACTCCCCTCATCCAAGCGAACTACTCCCCTCATCCAAGCGAACGACTCCCCTCATCCAAGCGAACGACTCCCCTCATCCAAGCGAACGACTCCCTCATCAAGCGAACGACTCCCCATGTCCAAGCGGGTGACTCTTCCTCTCGGGCTGAGGATCCAGGATCAGGACTACATCCTCACACACACTCACATACAACAGAACCATGAAAGAAGTTCCTTTGTGATCCTGGGATTTGAGGTTTGAACTGAGGTGAGGTGAGTGGTGAGGTGAGTGAGGTACTGTAACCAGCCCCGTCTAGGGCAGAGAGAGTGTGGGGGTGAAAGGTTAAGGTGAAGACAAGTGGGGCCCTGGGAGAGACAAAGAGAAAGGTGTGTCTTATAGATGTGTTCCATCAGCACAATTCTCATGTCACAGAAGAATGGGGGAGGATTAGTTAACCCCAATATCATCAACACTCACACACACCCAGACTATATGGTCTCGGTTTCCATCTCCCTAATCAGACACTCATGCATTTCAACCTTTATCACACTGAGAGATAAGTAATATCAGTTTGAGAGATAAACTAGAAACAATTAATGGACGGGGCGCAGGTTTTTGATTGTTTGTTTGATTGTTGATAGTTGTTAAGAGAGACAGTTTGTCTTCTAATGTCGATGTTATTTTGATTGACACGATCGATGTTGTTTATTCATACAGTCGATAAAGAGATATTAAGTGTTAGATGCACGTTCAATGGTTGCTTTAGAAAGAAAAGAAAATCCGTATATCACTGTTGAATAAAGGCTATTTCATTTTGTGTGGAAAATGTTTGTCCTGACAGGAAACGGACAAAAAGTCTAAACTCTGGTTTCAAGTCGGAAATAGTTTTTCTGCGCACAAGAAGTTGTTTACAAACGGAAAGTTAAGAAGAAACTGTCGCGAGACACATTGAATTCAAGACCGTTAAACCATTTTAAGGTATGTTTCAATACATGTCCAGTACTAATACTACTACCAGTACTACTAGCTACATGTCCAGTACTACTAGCTACATGTCCAGTACTACTAGCTACATGTCCAGTACTACTAGCTACATGTCCAGTACTACTAGCTACATGTCCAGTACTAATAGCTACATGTCCAGTACTAATACTACTACCAGTACTAATAGCTACATGTCCAGTACTAATACTACTACCAGTACTAATAGCTACATGTCAGTACTAATACTACTACCAGTACTAATAGCTACATGTCCAGTACTACTAGCTACTGTCCAGTACTACTAGCTACATGTCCAGTACTACTAGCTACATGTCCAGTACTACTAGCTACATGTCCAGTACTAATACTACTACCAGTACTAATAGCTACATGTCCAGTACTAATACTACTACCAGTACTAATAGCTACATGTCCAGTACTAATACTACTACCAGTACTAATAGCTACATGTCCAGTACTACTAGCTACATGTCCAGTACTAATACTACTACAGTACTACTAGCTACATGTCCAGTACTACTAGCTACATGTCCAGTACTAATACTACTACCAGTACTAATAGCTACATGTCCAGTACTAATACTACTACCAGTACTAATAGCTACATGTCCAGTACTACTAGCTACATGTCCAGTACTACTAGCTACATGTCCAGTACTAATACTACTACCAGTACTAATAGCTACATGTCCAGTACTAATACTACTACCAGTACTAATAGCTACATGTCCAGTACTAATACTACTACCAGTACTAATAGCTACATGTCAGTACTACTAGCTACATGTCCAGTACTACTAGCTACATGTCCAGTACTAATACTACTACCAGTACTAATAGCTACATGTCCAGTACTATTAGCTACATGTCCAGTACTACTAGCTACATGTCCAGTACTAATACTACTACCAGTACTACTAGCTACATGTCCAGTACTACTAGCTACATGTCCAGTACTAATACTACTACCAGTACTAATAGCTACATGTCCAGTACTAATACTACTACCAGTACTAATAGCTACATGTCCAGTACTACTAGCTACATGTCCAGTACTACTAGCTACATGTCCAGTACTAATACTACTACCAGTACTAATAGCTACATGTCCAGTACTAATACTACTACCAGTACTAATAGCTACATGTCCAGTACTAATACTACTACCAGTACTAATAGCTACATGTCCAGTACTACTAGCTACATGTCCAGTACTACTAGCTACATGTCCAGTACTAATACTACTACCAGTACTAATAGCTACATGTCCAGTACTATTAGCTACATGTCCAGTACTACTAGATACATGTCCAGTACTAACTACATGTCCAGTACTAATACTACTACCAGTACTAGTTACATGTCCAGTACTAGTTACATGTCCAGTACTACTAGCTACATGTCCAGTACTAGCTAGCTACTAGTCCAGTACTAGCTAGCTACATGTCCAGTACTAGCTACATGTCCAGTACTACTAGCTACATGTCCAGTACTAATACTACTACCAGTACTACTAGCTACATGTCCAGTACTACTAGCTACATGTCCAGTACTAGCTAGCTACTAGTCCAGTACTAGCTAGCTACATGTCCAGTACTAGCTACATGTCCAGTACTAATACTACTACCAGTACTACTAGCTACATGTCCAGTACTAGCTAGCTACATGTCCAGTACTACTAGCTACATGTCCAGTACTAGCTAGCTACATGTCCAGTACTAGCTAGCTACATGTCCAGTACTAGCTAGATACATGTCCAGTACTAGTACTATTAATCGTACGTTATTTGAAACTATGGCTATATTATTTAGAAAATGTTTAGTTGTGTGAGTACCTGTGCCTAAGGATGTGATTTACTGTTACAGCCAGCCTGGTGTGTCTGCAGCCAGCCTGGTGTGTCTGCAGCCAGCCTGGTGTGTCTGCAGCCAGCCTGGTGTGTCTGCAGCCAGCCTGGTGTGTCTGCAGCCAGCCTGGTGTGTCTGCAGCCAGCCTGGTGTGTCTGCAGCCAGCCTGGTGTGTCTGCAGCCAGCCTGGTGTGTCTGCAGCCAGCTGAAGACATGGCAGAGGATGGGAGCAAGCTGACTCTGAAGCGCCTGGGAAGCTCCAATCAACAAGTTCACTAAAGTAGCCCTTCCCACTGACCTGCAGAGACTGGAGAACCACCACAGAAACATCCAGAAGGGTATGGAGCTCCACACACACAGCTGGAGTGGTGTTCAGTCTCACACACACACACACACAGCTGGAGTGGTGTTCAGTATCACACACACACACACACACACAGCTGGAGTGGTGTTCAGTCTCACACACACACACACACACACACACACACACACAGCTGGAGTGGTGTTCAGTCTCACACACACACACACACACACACACAGCTGGAGGTGGTGTTCAGTCTCACACACACACACAGCTGAGTGGTGTTCAGTATCACACACACACACACACACACACAGCTGAGTGGTGTTCAGTCTCACACACACACACACACAGCTGGAGTGGTGTTCAGTCTCACACACACACACACACACAGCTGGAGTGGTGTTCAGTCTCACACACACACACACACACACAGCTGGAGTGGTGTTCAGTCTCACACACACACACACACACACACAGCTGGAGTGGTGTTCAGTCTCACACACACACACACACACACACAGCTGGAGTGGTGTTCAGTCTCACACACAACACACACAGCTGGAGTGGTGTTCAGTCTCACACACACACACACACACACAGCTGGAGTGGTGTTCAGTCTCACACACACACACACAGCTGGAGTGGTGTTTCAGTCTCACACACACACACACACACACACACAGCTGGAGTGGTGTTCAGTCTCACACACACACACACACACACACACAGCTGGAGGGTGTTCAGTCTCACACACACACACACAGCTGGAGTGGTGTTCAGTCTCACACACACACTCACACACACACAGCTGGAGTGGTGTTCAGTCTCACCCCCATACTGAGCTGAACACTGTTTCTGGTCAGTTTCAGCTAAACCAACAGTGGATCGTTTGCATCAGGAGCACATCAATGCCAGCCGCACTGTACAGGTAAACACCAACACACACACATTTAATCATTTTAGGCAGACTCTTTATCGCAAAGCGACACACACACACAGGCCTCTATGCATGTACAGCTACTGGTTTGTGTGTCTGCATTTGTAGAAGGGGTGTGTGTTAGTGTGGGTGTGTTGCGTTGCGTTGGTGTATATGTTGGTGTGACATGGAATGTGTCATGGGAAAAATCTTCATGTCTCTGAAGGTGAAAACACCTCCACCTCTTACACACACACACACACACACACACATACTGGTACTCATATCTATTTACCACCACCCTGTAGTACCCCATGGGAAGGGCAGAGTGCTTTCCCATGTCTGAGAGAGAGAGAGAGTCTAGGTGAAACATCACAGTAGCCTACTTCTTTATCTGCATCGGTCAGACTTGGTATTCTCTTCCCTGTGTGTGTGTGCCGTGTGTGTGTGCCTGTGTGTGTGTGCCTGTGTGTGTGTGCCTGTGTGTGTGTGCCTGTGTGCCTGTGTTTGTGTGTGTGCCTGTGTGTGTGTGCCTGTGTGTGTGTGCCTGTGTGTGTGCCTGTGTGTGTGTGCCTGTGTGTGTGTGCCAGTGTGTGTGCTGTGTTTGTGCCTGTGTTTGTGTGTGTGTGCCTGTGTGTGTGTGTTTGTGTGTGTGCTTGTGTGCCTGTGTGGTGTTTGTGTGTGTGTGCCTGTGTGTGCCTGTGTGTGTGTGCAGAGTTGAGAGGTTTGACAGGGTTTTGTGTCCCTGGCTGTGAGCGGCAGCCAGCAGCACCTGCAGGGTGTTCAGGTGGGGTCCAGCAGAGAGGGAGGCCCCCTGCCACCCCCCCTGCCACCCCCCCCTGCCACCCCCCCTGCCACCCTGGCAGTGTCAGTGAGCAGGAGACAGATGCTAGGATCTCTCCCCCACAGTCAGACTGACAGCTCAGCTTAACCACAAGCCTGCAGCCTCTCACACACTCACAGGAGGGGGGGGATGATTTGGTGTCTGTTTTAGGTAGCCTGTGCAAACAGGTAATTAGCGTGTTGACAGTTGTGCATCTCTCTGAGGGATAACTGGCTCAGTGCTAATCCAGTCGTGTGTGTGTCTGTGTCTGTGTGTGTGTGTGTGTGTGTATGTATGTATGTCTGTGTATGTCTGTGTATGTATGTGTTTATGTTTATTCATTATGTCTAATTAGTGAAGCACCAGGCTTCTGTATTGGCTGTCTGTTAACCTTTGACCTCAGGTGGACTCTGCCCTGAAGCATGATGGGTCTAATCCTCCCAGAGAAGCCCTCATGTTCAGGGATCAAAACCCTTCTTATTATAATGTCTTCCTTACTGCTGTACAACCTCCTTCTCTTCGTTTAGCCTCGATTTACTCTCTCTATTTTCTCTTTTCCTCTCGCTGTCTCTCTATCGCGGTCTCTCAGTGTCTTTCTGTGTCTCTCTCAGTGTCTCTCTCAGTGTCTCTCTCAGTGTCTCTCTCAGTGTCTCTCTCAGTGTCTCTCCCGGTCTCTCTCCTAGTCTCTCTCAATGTCTCTCTCCCCCCTCTGCAGCAGCTTCAGGCCAACATCAGAGAGATGGAGAAGCTGTGTGGGCGTGTGCGTCCTGAAGATGGCCCCGCCCTGGAGAGACTGGTCCAGCCAATCAGAGACCGGGCATCAGCTTCAGTACAAGGTTTTTTGCTTTTTCATTCGATCCCCACACCTGTGCCAGTACCCGTCCGTCCAGGCCCGCCATGTCCCTCAGGAGGTTCTGAGGATGATCTGGATCATCCAACACCTGCCACTCAAATCCAGCAGTGCCTTCCAGAGATCCCAGCTGACCAGAGTGCTGCTGAATCCTGGGACTCTCTGGAGGGGGTGGGTATGTGTGTGTGTGTGTGTGTGTCAAATATTCACATGAATGATAAATAGTTGAGCAACGAGTAATGAGCAAATGTTTTGTGTAGTGTTAAAGAGCCCTCAGGAGAGAAGTGTTGTGTTCCTGTGTTACACTGTACTGCACTGTACTGTACTGCAGTGCACTGTACTGCACTGTACTGTACTGCACTGTACTGCACTGTACTGCAGTGCACTGCAGTGCACTGTACTGCACTGTACTGCACTGTACTGCACTGCACTGTACTGCACTGTACTGCACTGTACTGCAGTGCACTGCAGTGCACTGTACTGCACTGAACTGTACTGCACTGTACTGCACTGCACTGTACTGCACTGTACTGCACTGTACTGCACTGCAGTGTACTGCACTGTACTGCACTGCACTGTACTGCACTGTACTGCACTGCACTGCAGTGTACTGTACTGCACTGTACTGCACTGTACTGCACTGCACTGCAGTGTACTGCACTGTACTGCACTGTACTGCACTGTACTGCACTGTACTGCACTGTACTGCACTGCAGTGTACTGCACTGTACTGCACTGTACTGCACTGTACTGCACTGCAGTGTACTGCACTGTACTGCACTGTAATGCACTGTACTGCACTGTACTGCACTGCACTGCAGTGTACTGCACTGTACTGCACTGTACTGCACTGCAGTGTACTGCACTGTACTGCACTGCACTGTACTGCACTGCACTGCAGTGTACTGCACTGTACTGCACTGTACTGTACTGCACTGCACTGCACTGTACTGCAGTGTACTGCACTGTACTGCACTGTACTGTACTGCACTGCACTGCACTGCACTGTACTGTACTGTGTCACAGCATGAACAGGTCTGAATGAATCCACTGCAACATGATCAGAGATGAAGCTTTCATTTCAGATGTTTGTATTTCTGTCAGGATCTGCAGCAGCTGAGTGGTCTGGTCACAGAATTCTCTTTACTGGTCCATGTAAGTTGACCCTTTCTGCTCTACCTCCACCTGTGTGTGTGTGCGTGTGTGTGTGTGGTGCTCTGCTCCTCTGGGGGAAGGTGGAGGAGGAGGGAGATGGACCTCACGGGGGAAATGAGCAACAGGACGTACATTAAAGCAGGTGGAGAACAGCCGGTTCAGATTATCACTCTGTCCTCTGGGAGGGAGGTAGAGACAGAGAGAGAGACAGAGAGAGAGAGAGAGAGAGAGAGAGAAGGTGGGGTAGGAAAGGAGAGAGAGAAAGCGTGCTCAAGGTGATGTAGTGTTGGGAGAAAGCACATCAATGTTTTTAGTGCTTGCGGTCTCTCTGGGGTGACTGGTGTCCTTGAGGGAGCGATATTCAAGCTCTCAGCCACTGTGTAAACACTTCTGTGTGTATGTGGGGGTCCCTGGTGACTGTAGAGAGCAGCTGAACTACAGACTGTGTTGAACAGGGGAAGGAGAGGTGCTCAGCTCAACCCACCACTACTGTCTGATTATCCACCCCTGGCCTCAAACCCTGGTGTCTAACCTAAGACATGCACAGACACACACTGTTCACTGCACAGAGACATGCACACACTGGTCACTGCACAGAGACATGCACACACTGGTCACTGCACAGAGACATGCACACACTGGTCACTGCACAGAGACATGCACACACTGGTCACTGCACAGAGACATGCACACACTGGTCACTGCACAGAGACATGCACACACTGGTCACTGCACAGAGACATGCACACACTGGTCACTGCACAGAGACATGCACACACTGTTCACTGCACAGAGACAGACACACACTGGTCACTGCACACAGACATGTACACACTGGTCACTGCACAGAGACAGACACACACTGTTCACTGCACAGAGACATGCACACACTGGTCACTGCACAGAGACATGCACACACTGGTCACTGCACAGAGACAGACACACACTGGTCACTGCACAGAGACAGACACACACTGTTCACTGCACAGAGACATGCACACACTGGTCACTGCACAGAGACATGCACACACTGTTCACTGCACACAGACATGTACAGAAAGACATGTACAAGACACAGCTGCTACTCTGAATGTTTCATGAGCTTCTCACAGTATTGCCTCCCTCCCCCCCTCCCTTCCTCCCCTCCCTCCCTCCCTCCCTCCCTTCCTCCCCTCCCTCCCTCCTTCCCTTCCTCTCCTCCCTCCCTTCCTCCCCTCCCTCCCTTCCTCTCTCTCCTCACTAATTCCCCTTGAACCTAGAGCCCCCCCCCCCCCCCCCCCCCCCCACTCCCACCCACCCGCAGGCTCACACACACACACACACACCCTCAAATCTGATGGGCTGTGTTAGGCCAGGAGCAGGATCTAGACTGGCATATCTATCTGGGTGCTGCTGTTGCCAGTACTGTGTGTGTGTGTGTGTGTGTGTGTGTCTCCAGTGTATGTAACCCCTGTCTGTCAGTCCCAGCAGGAGAAGATTGACAGCATAGAAGACAACGTCAACACAGCAGTTACCAGTGTGGAGGAGGGAACCAGCAGTCTGGGGAAGGTGTGTCTGTCTGCCTGTCTGCCTGTCTGTCTGCCTGTCTGCCTGCCTGCCTGTCTGCCTGTCTGTCTGCCTGTCTATCTGCCTGCCTGTTTGTCTGCCTGTCTGTCTACCTGTCTGTTTACCTGTCTGTGTGTCTACCTGCCTGTGTCTGTCTATCTGTCTGTCTACCTGCCTGCTTGTGTGTCTGTCAGTGTGTGTGTGCGTGCATATGCTTGTTGTTTGGGAGATCGATGGCACTTTGCCTCCCAGCCATTCCACAGCATTTGTCCTTATTGATCCAGTGGAAACGGAGGAAAGCTGCAATTAAGGAAATAGAGAGAGCGAGAGAGAGAGAGAGTAGGAGGTGAAGAGGGAGAGTGACGAGGGTAGCAATGAGAGGAAAGCTGATGTAGTGTGGAGCAGGAGGGGAGTGTGAAGGACTGTTTAATAACCCTTAGAGCAGCGTTAAGAATCCTGCTGTCAGCTCAATACACCCTCTCTCTCCTCCTCTCTCTCCTCCTCACCCTCTCTCTCCTCCTCTCTCTCCTCCTCACCCTCTCTCTCCTCTTCACCCTCTCTCTCCTCCTCTCTCTCCTCACCCTCTCTCTCTTCACCCTCTCTCTCCTCACCCTCTCTCTCTTCACCCTCTCTCTCCTCCTCACCCTCTCTTTCCTCCTCACCCTCTCTCTCCTCCTCTCTCTCCTCACCCTCTCTCTCCTCCTCACCCTCTCTCTCTTCACCCTCTCTCTCCTCCTCACCCTCTCTCTCTTCACCCTCTCTCTCCTCCTCTCTCTCCTCCTCACCCTCTCTCTCCTCTTCACCCTCTCTCTCCTCCTCTCTCTCCTCACCCTCTCTCTCTTCACCCTCTCTCTCCTCACCCTCTCTCTCTTCACCCTCTCTCTCCTCCTCACCCTCTCTTTCCTCCTCACCCTCTCTCTCCTCCTCTCTCTCCTCCTCACCCTCTCTCTCCTCCTCACCCTCTCTCTCCTCCTCCTCTCTCTCCTCCTCACCCTCTCACCTCACCCTCTCCCTCTCCTTTTTTCTCTTTACCCTCTTCCTGTCTTCCCTCCCTCCCTCTCTCAGTGGAGATGGAGCAGTAGCATGTCAGTTAGGTATGTTATCTGTCGTCAGGTCAGGTAATTTTACACACACTCACACACACACACTCACACACTCTCACTACCCTGAGCTTCTGAAAGGTGATTTACCTGAGCTGTCGCAGGCTGGAAGGGGGTGGGGAATATGAGCAGGATTAAATCAACATTTCAGTGTTAATCAATTCTGTGTGTGTATGAGAGTCTGTGTGGTGTGTGTACACGTCTGTGTGGTGTGTGTACACGTCTGTGTGGTGTGTGTACACGTCTGTGTGGTGTGTGTACACGTGTACGCAAGCATGTGTGTAAGGTGGGATTGTCATTGGAGTCATTAATTACCAGAGCATCTTTCTCTGATGATAGCTGCAGTAATAACACACAGCATCTCTAGGATTTTTATATATTTTTTTATAAATGAGGATAATTAAACAGCAAAAGCTTTGATGCAGGTATGGGTTGTGAGTCCACACATCTGTGTTTATATATGTGTGTGTGATCATGAAAGCATGGAGACATCTGAACACTCTTATCATATACTGTTTATACCTCAAAGGTTTCAACACCAAAGAGGTGTGTGTGTGTGTTTGTGAACTCTGTCACAAACTCTGTCAACTGTCTGAATAAATGTTTCAGTCTGTCCTCTGTTCTCTCCAGTCAAGTTAAAGTCCTCCCCTGTCCTCCCCTGTCCTCCCCTGTCCTCCTCTGTCCTCCCCTGTCCTCCCCTGTTCTCCTCTGTTCTCCCCTGTCCTCCCCTGTCCTCCTCTGTCCTCCCCCGTCCTCCCCCGTCCTCCCCTGTCCTCCTCTGTCCTCCTCTGTCCTCCCCTGTTCTCCCCTGTCCTCCCCTGTCCTCCTCTGTCCTCCCCTGTCCTCCCCTGTCCTCCCCTGTCCTCCTCTGTCCTCCCTTGTTGTTCCCCTGTCCTCCCCTGTCCTCCCCTGTCCTCCCTTGTCCTCCCCTGTTCTCCCCTGTCCTCCTCTGTCCTCCTCTGTCCTCCTCTGTCCTCCCCTGTTCTCCCCTGTCCTCCTCTGTCCTCCTCTGTCCTCCTCTGTCCTCCCCTGTTCTCCTCTGTCCTCCCCTGTCCTCTCCTGTCCTCCCCTGTTCTCCTCTGTCCTCCCCTGTCCTCCCCTGTCCTCCCCTGTCCTCCTCTGTCCTCCTCTGTCCTCCCCCGTCCTCCCCTGTCCTCCTCTGTCCTCCTCTGTCCTCCCCTGTTCTCCTCTGTCCTCCTCTGTCCTCCCCTGTCCTCCTCTGTCCTCCTCTGTCCTCCCCCGTCCTCCCCCGTCCTCCCCTGTCCTCCTCTGTCCTCCTCTGTCCTCCCCTGTTCTCCCCTGTCCTCCCCTGTCCTCCTCTGTCCTCCCCTGTCCTCCCCTGTTCTCCCCTGTCCTCCCCTGTTCTCCTCTGTCCTCTCCTGTCCTCCCCTGTTCTCCTCTGTCCTCCCCCGTCCTCCCCTGTCCTCCTCTGTCCTCCCCTGTCCTCCCCTGTCCTCCCCTGTTCTCCCCTGTCCTCCCCTGTCCTCCCCTGTTCTCCCCTGTCCTCCCCTGTTCTCCTCTGTCCTCTCCTGTCCTCCCCTGTCCTCCTCTGTCCTCCTCTGTCCTCCTCTGTCCTCCCCCGTCCTCCCCCGTCCTCCCCTGTTCTCCTCTGTCCTCTCCTGTCCTCCTCTGTCCTCCCTTGTCCTCCCCCGTCCTCCCCTGTCCTCCCCTGTCCTCTCCTGTCCTCCTCTGTCCTCCCTTGTCCTCCTCTGTCCTCCCCTGTCCTCCTCTGTCCTCCTCTGTCCTCCCCTGTCCTCCCCTGTCCTCCCCTGTCCTCCTCTGTCCTCTCCTGTCCTCCTCTGTCCTCCCTTGTCCTCCTCTGTCCTCCCCTGTCCTCCCCTGTCCTCCCCTGTCCTCCCCTGTCCTCCTCTGTCCTCCCCCTGTCCTCTGGGTGTGCTCAGGCAGTGCGGTCCAGCCTGGCTGTGTTACCGGTGGCTGGTGCTGTGCTGGGAGGTGTACTGGCTGGTCCACTGGGCCTGCTGGTCGGCTTCAAGGCGGCGGGGGTGGCAGCTGCTCTGGGAGGAGGGGCGCTGGGCTTCGCGGGGGGAAACCTGGTCCAGAAGAGCCGCAACAGTCGTCTGGACAGCCAGATGAAACAGCTGACAGCAGCGCCCACACAGGACACGCCTCCAAACACTCCGGCGCCACAATGACCACAGATCCTCAATCTGTCTAATCACAGGCTGAGGAGTGACCTCTCACCTTGAGGAGTGACCTCTGACCTTGCTCCTCCAGACTGGCCAGTCAGCTAACAGATTGACGCTCATTCTCTGTCATTTCTACATTTGATCAAGTTGTTCAATAAAGTTTGTTAAATGGGCTGCATTTACATAGCACTTTTCTAGTGGCACTTTCTAGTACGTTGCATTTTTTGGCTCCTTCACACACCCACTCCAACACATTCAAGGCTCTCGCCAGCCCACTGGTACAGCCTTGATGTGGAGCATCTCTCTTAAGGACACTTAGACACATTGCTGAAGAGGTCAGGATCAAATCGCCAAATCACCCTCTGCATCCCCTGAGCTGATCCAGACTGGGATCCTGCACCCCCTGAGCTGATCCAGACTGGGATCCTGCACCCCCTGAGCTGATCCAGACTGGGATCCTGCACCCCCTGAGCTATAGACCCACCTGGTCTGATCCAGACTGGGATCCTGCACCCCCTGAGCTATAGACCCACCTGGGATGGTCCAGACTGGGATCCTGCACCCCCTGAGCTATAGACCCACCTGGGTCCTGATGTCCACACTCAGCCACACAGGTATTTAAGGTGGGTAATGGTTCTGAGTTGTGTAATAACTCACTTTAGACATCATTTGGCTCTATATTGTGTTAGCATGTTATTTGGACTTGGTGAGTGTGTACAATAGCAGCAGGGTATACTACAGCGAGATACAGATGTCTGTTTCTAATTTACACTTTCTTCTGCAGTGAAACAGATCCAAATGAAATCCATCAGCCTCCTCTTCCATCCCCCCACCTGCTCTTCATCAGCCTCCTCTTCCATCCCCCCACCTGCTCTTCATCAGCCTCCTCTTCCATCCCCCCACCTGCTCTTCATCAGCCTCCTCTTCCATCCCCCCAACTGCTCTTCATCAGCCTCCTCTTCCATCCCCCCACCTGCTCTTCATCAGCCTCCTCTTCCATCCCCCCACCTGCTCTTCATCAGCCTCCTCTTCCATCCCCCCACCTGCTCTTCATCAGCCTCCTCTTCCATCCCCCCACCTGCTCTTCATCAGCCTCCTCTTCCATCCACACCTGCTCTTCATCAGCCTCCTCTTCCATCCACCCACCTGCTCTTCATCAGCCTCCTCTTCCATCCATCCACCTGCTCTTCATCAGCCTCCTCTTCCATCCCCCCACCTGCTCTTCATCAGCCTCCTCTTCCATCCCCCCACCTGCTCTTCATCAGCCTCCTCTTCCATCCCCCCACCTGCTCTTCATCAGCCTCCTCTTCCATCCCCCCACCTGCTCTTCATCAGCCTCCTCTTCCATCCCCCCACCTGCTCTTCATCAGCCTCCTCTTCCATCCACACCTGCTCTTCATCAGCCTCCTCTTCCATCCACCCACCTGCTCTTCATCAGCCTCCTCTTCCATCCATCCACCTGCTCTTCATCAGCCTCCTCTTCCATCCCCCCACCTGCTCTTCATCAGCCTCCTCTTCCATCCCCCCACCTGCTCTTCATCAGCCTCCTCTTCCATCCCCCCACCTGCTCTTCATCAGCCTACTCTTCCATCCACACCTGCTCTTCATCAGCCTCCTCTTCCATCCACCCACCTGCTCTTCATCAGCCTCCTCTTCCATCCATCCACCTGCTCTTCATCAGCCTCCTCTTCCATCCCCCCACCTGCTCTTCATCAGCCTCCTCTTCCATCCCCCCACCTGCTCTTCATCAGCCTCCTCTTCCATCCCCCCACCTGCTCTTCATCAGCCTCCTCTTCCATCCACACCTGCTCTTCATCAGCCTCCTCTTCCATCCACCCACCTGCTCACAGCACACTTCTGAGTATCAGCTTCATGCAACATTCAAAATTTTCTAATTTTCTAGGGATGTTCTCTCATGTAGGGATGTTGTCTCATGTAGGAATGTTCTCTCATGTAGGG
Source organism: Protosalanx chinensis (assembly GCA_030340685.1). Taxonomy (NCBI): domain Eukaryota; kingdom Metazoa; phylum Chordata; class Actinopteri; order Osmeriformes; family Salangidae; genus Protosalanx; species Protosalanx chinensis. Next base: position 16,734,430 of record CM059322.1, on the reverse strand, counting down.
ATGTTCTCTCATGTAGGGATGTTCTCTCATGTAGGGATGTTCTCTCATGTAGGAATGTTCTCTCAAGTAGGGATGTTGTCTCATGTAGGAATGTTCTCTCATGTAGGGATGTTCTCTCAAGTAGGGATGTTGTCTCATGTAGGAATGTTCTCTCATGTAGGGATGTTCTCTCATGTAGGGATGTTCTCTCATGTAGGAATGTTCTCTCAAGTAGGGATTTTGTCTCATGTAGGAATGTTCTCTCATGTAGGGATGTTCTCTCATGTAGGGATGTTCTCTCATGTAGGGATGTTCTTGTCTATGGGATGTTCTCTCATGTAGGGATGTTCTCTCATGTAGGGATGTTCTCTCATGTAGGAATGTTCTCTCATGTAGGAATGTTCTCTCATGTAGGGATGTTCTCTCATGTAGGAATGTTCTCTCATGTAGGGATGTTCTCTCATGTAGGAATGTTCTTTCATGTAGGGATGTTCTCTCATGTAGGGATGTTCTCTCATGTAGGGATGTTCTTGTCTATGGGATGTTCTCTAACATCTGACACTGTCTGAACTGTGGTTCCTGAGGACCAGGATTAGACACCACTGGGTTAGAGGTGTTGGTACACAGTCCAGACTACAGTCTAACAACTGCTACAAGATTTCCTGTGTTACTCTGTGACTAAAGATGATGAAGAGATCAGTGGTACGTAAACAAGAAGCAGGTTTGAGGAAACATGTTTTAATCAGATGGAGTTCAGTGATCATCAAGGCGATATTTCCCCCTGTAACAGGAGTGTTCAGCAGAACAAGGACATGTTTCCATCAACATTTGGTAGCAGGAAGAGGAGGGCTGCATCTCAACACTCCAGCAGGGTCCTCTCTCTCTTCCTTTCCTGTACCTTCATTTGTCTCTTTCTTTTGACAGCAGAGGGAGAAGAACTAGAGGGAGCCATGTTGGAGTGTTGAGATATACCCAGAGCAGCTGGCCCCTCCCCCTCCAGAGCAGCTGGCCCCTCCCCCTCCAGACAGACAGGCTGGTCTACCCACAGATAAGAACTATTACTGATACTCACACACCGGAGTGAGGGAGCACACTTGTCTGTTTTTCAAAAAATTATAAAATAATGTAAAAAAAAAAAAAAAAAAAGGGTGATTAAAATGAAAATAAAATACAACTTTGCATTTAATTTAGGATGACATCATGCCCACTTAGCACAAACATATTTACAAACTCAAAAAAATAAAAGTAAAAAGGCTTTTTAGTTGTTCTAATATCTGTAACCCATACTCTTCATCTGTTTCCTCCTTTTTATCCAAAATAAAAGTTGTACACATAAGAGTTATGAAAATAGATTATTCCAACAATTGGTTTTCTTGGACTGCCCTCTTCCTCTCCTCCCCTTCCTCCTCTCCCCCTTCCTCCTCTCCCCCTCCCTCCTTGGTTCCAGTACGGGTGCTGGGGGGGTGTTGGGAGTTGCTGTTGAGTCCCGCTGGCCTGTCCCAACCCTGACCTCTCCCTGACCCCGAGGCGTGGGCTTTGAGGGTGGCGCTCTTCGTAAGGTCACAGTTCGTCACGGTCCCTGAGGATAGTGTAGCGGGTTTCACTTGGGGCTAGCTTCTGGAAGGAACTCTCTGGAGGGTTACTGGCTGCTACCTGAATCTCCTGTAGACAAGACACATGAAGTTAGACAACTCTTACAACCACACACCCTTACAACCACACACACACCCTTACAACAACACACACACTGTTACAAACACACACCCCTCCAAACACACAGTTGATGGTGTGCCTTACCTCTCCAGGTGTGCTATCTGTGGGATCTGGTCCATGGTGAAACTCTCGATGGAGCTTCCCAGAGTGAAGGTCCAACACAAACTGCCTCAGTCTTCCAGGGATCCTAACAAACATACAGAGGAGATGAAACAGAGACAACGCCTCTGTCCAGAGCTGGATAGACCAGGTCAGTGTTCAGATAGACCAGGTCAGTGTTCAGATAGACCAGGTCAGTGTTCAGATAGACCAGGTCAGTGTTCAGATAGACCAGGTCAGTGTTCAGATAGACCAGGTCAGTGTTCAGATAGACCAGGTCAGTGTTCAGATAGACCAGGTCAGTGTTCAGATAGACCAGGTCAGTGTTCAGATAGACCAGGTCAGTGTTCAGATAGACCAGGTCAGTGTTCAGATAGACCAGGTCAGTGTTCAGATAGACCAGGTCAGTGTTCAGATAGACCAGGTCAGTGTTCAGATAGACCAGGTCAGTGTTCAGATAGACCAGGTCAGTGTTCAGATAGACCAGGTCAGTGTTCAGATAGACCAGGTCAGTGTTCAGATAGACCAGGTCAGTGTTCAGATAGACCAGGTCAGTGTTCAGATAGACCAGGTCAGTGTTCAGATAGACCAGGTCAGTGTTCAGATAGACCAGGTCAGTGTTCAGATAGACCAGGTCAGTGTTCAGATAGACCAGGTCAGTGTTCAGATAGACCAGGTCAGTGTTCAGATAGACCAGGTCAGTGTTCAGATAGACCAGGTCAGTGTTCAGATAGACCAGGTCAGTGTTCAGATAGACCAGGTCAGTGTTCAGATAGACCAGGTCAGTGTTCAGATAGACCAGGTCAGATGTTGGGTCTCAGTGTCTCTCTGTCTCACGCACTAACATATATCCTGCTAATTAAATGATTCACCAAGTGCCACATGCAGGGGGCTGGTGTGATGTAATTAAGTTGAGGGAGGGGTGGAGGGGTGGAGGGGGGGGGGCAGCCCTGAGGGTTGACTCTGATAAAACCCTAATTGGGAAGGAGGAGGGGGTGTTAGAATAAATATGATTAGATTAGACCAGATTAGTTTAGCACTAATTGCACATGCCAAATCATGTCCCATTAGTATGGTGTCCTGCTTGCTGCTGACTGGATGGGGGCTGAAGCCTCTCAGATTATCTCAACATCTGACAGCAACCTCATGGAAAAACATGGTGCTCACACTCACTCACTCACACCTACCACACACACACACCTACCACACACCCACACACATCATGTATACAGTGTCCCTCCACCAGCAGTGTAAGAAGAGAGTTTACTTACGCCAGGTCTTTGTATTCAGGGAAGACATACATGTGTCTGAAGGAGTCGATAGCGATGACAGGACAGTCTGCTGGAGTCTTCTGGATGTGCAGCAGAGGGTGACGGAACTTCTCACAGTCAGCATGCAGGAAGTTAATAGATCCTGTGAGAGGGAGGAGCCATGGTAAGAAGGCTTCTAACAAGCACACTAACACTAACTAGATCAACTGGTTCACTAGAAACAGAAACACACACACACTCTCTCTCTCTCTCTCTCTCTCTCACACACACACACACACACACTCACTACCTTTCTCGCTGATAAGTTGGCGAGCCACTTCATGCTGAAACTTCTCCAGACTGGTGCTGTCCTCCTTCAGGTGGAACAGGATGAGGAACGGAATCCCTTCCTCGGTGAGCTCCTGCACATCACACACACACACACACACACACGGTTGTTTAAGGGAGGGGGAGTGTGTTTCTGTGTGTGTTGGTCTGGCCATCAAACAGGAGCTCACCTCTCCATTTTCGAAGGTGATCTCTCGGACCAGGGGCACACACTTATCCTGAGCCCAGGCGTAGGTCAGGTCAAAGTTGGTGAGTGAGCCCAGGTACACCATGTCAGGGACACTCTCTCCTACAGGCTTGTAGATGATGTTGTCGCCACTGAATCGCTCTGTGTTGGATACCTCGCTGTGTGTGAGACAGACAGGCAGCATGTAGGTGAGACAGACAGGCAGCATGTAGGTGAGACAGACAGACAGGCAGCATGTAGGTGAGACAGACAGACAGGCAGCATGTAGGTGAGACAGACAGACAGGCAGCATGTAGGTGAGACAGACAGACAGGCAGCATGTAGGTGAGACAGACAGACAGGCAGCATGTAGGTGAGACAGACAGACAGGCAGCATGTAGGTGAGACAGACAGACAGGCAGCATGTAGGTGAGACAGACAGGCAGCATGTAGGGGAGACAGACAGACAGGCAGCATGTAGGGGAGACAGACAGACAGGCAGCATGTAGGTGAGACAGACAGGCAGCATGTAGGGGAGACAGACAGACAGGCAGCATGTAGGGGAGACAGACAGACAGGCAGCATGTAGGTGAGACAGACAGGCAGCATGTAGGGGAGACAGACAGACAGGCAGCATGTAGGGGAGACAGACAGACAGGCAGCATGTAGGTGAGACAGACAGGCAGCATGTAGGGGAGACAGACAGACAGGCAGCATGTAGGTGAGACAGACAGACAGGCAGCATGTAGGTGAGACAGACAGACAGGCAGCATGTAGGTGAGACAGACAGGCAGCATGTAGGGGAGACAGACAGACAGGCAGCATGTAGGTGAGACAGACAGGCAGCATGTAGGGGAGACAGACAGACAGGCAGCATGTAGGTGAGACAGACAGACAGGCAGCATGTAGGTGAGACAGACAGGCAGCATGTAGGGGAGACAGACAGACAGGCAGCATGTAGGGGAGACAGACAGACAGGCAGCATGTAGGTGAGACAGACAGGCAGCATGTAGGGGAGACAGACAGACAGGCAGCATGTAGGTGAGACAGACAGGCAGCATGTAGGGGAGACAGACAGACAGGCAGCATGTAGGTGAGACAGACAGGCAGCATGTAGGGGAGACAGACAGACAGGCAGCATGTAGGTGAGACAGACAGACAGCATGTAGGGGAGACAGACAGACAGGCAGCATGTAGGTGAGACAGACAGGCAGCATGTAGGGGAGACAGACAGACAGGCAGCATGTAGGTGAGACAGACAGACAGACAGGACTAGGCCACAGTCTCACCCGAATGCAGCAAAGAAGGAGCAGTCATCTCTGAGGATGTTGGCCACCTTGTGAAAGGTACGGTAGTGATCTGAGTCGTTCAGCTCAAAGTATCCGATTATGCTTCTCTTACTCCTCTGAGGAAAACAGCACATCACACACAGTGTTATCCACACTAACCTCATGCCTCTGTACTTCTAGTTAAATATCTGCATGTGTTCCACTCACATCCACAGCATTGACCTCTTCCAGTGACTGAAGTTCTTTAACTGGGTCAACTTTCTGCTGGCGGATGAAGTCTGCGATGGCCGTGACCGACCTTTGACCCCGGTATTCCCTCTTCATCATCATGCCATTCCTGAACAGTTTCAGCGTTGGGTACTTACTGATCCGGTACCTCTGGGCTATGTCCGCTACAAACACAGGCCGGGGGGGGGGGGGGGGGGGGGGGGAGAGAGTTAACACACAGGTATGAAGGGATGGAAGAGACAGGCCGGGGGAGGGGGGGAGAGAAGAGGAGTCACAGAGAGAGGGGGACTGACTGATAGAGACCAGCGTCTAAAGACACTGCTGTCAGTCTCCTCTGATCTCACAGATGAAAGCAGGCCCCCGCAAAGAGTAAATATAGATGTGTGAGTGTGTGTGTGAGTGAGTGTGTGTGTGTGTGTGGCAGGTGTCAGTCTCTCAGCAGGGTGTCTCTAAGCTTCCCACCATCTTCACAGGCTGTGGCAGTTTTGTCATTAGCCTTCAAACAGTTTGCAGGTCATCAATAATTCTCTTTAATTTGCTTTATCTCAAAGGCTGAGCCTGATGGTTTCTGTGTGTGTGCGTGTTTGTAACACAGTGCTGGTGACAGTGTGTGTGTGTGTGTAAAACTCACAGTGCTGGTCACAGTCAACCCGTGCAAACACCACCTGGGAGGAGTCAGGGTATTCCTCTCTGGCAACATTAGAGGCCTCCTCAAAGATGGGGTGAAGCATCTGACTGAATCTGCACCTGTGGGACAACACAACACTGTTACTGCAACACAACACTGTTACTGCAACACAACACTGTTACTGCAACACAACACTGTTACTGCAACACAACACTGTTACTGCAACACAACACTGTTACTGCAACACAACACTGTTACTGCAACACAACACTGTTACTGCAACACAACACTGTTACTGCAACACAACACTGTTACTGCAACACAACACTGTTACTGCAACACAACACTGTTACTGCAACACAACACTGTTACTGCAACACAACACTGTTACTGCAACACAACACTGTTACTGCAACACAACACTGTTACTGCAACACAACACCTCCACCTGTCTGGCTCCTCCCAGTGACAGTATATTTGGTTTTGACCTGTGATGAATGTTATGTGATGTTGATGCTGGATGTTATGTGATGTTGATGCTGGATGTTATGTGATGTTGATGCTGGATGTTATGTGATGTTGATGCTGAATGTTATGTGATGTTGATGCTGAATGTTATGTGATGCTGGATGTTATGTGATGTTGATGCTGGATGTTATGTGATGTTGATGCTGAATGTTGTGTGATGTTGATGCTGAATGTTATGTGATGTTGATGCTGGATGTTATGTGATGTTGATGCTGGATGTTGTGTGATGTTGATGCTGAATGTTGTGTGATGTTGATGCTGAATGTTATGTGATGTTGATGCTGGATGTTATGTGATGTTGATGCTGAATGTTATGTGATGTTGATGCTGAATGTTATGTGATGTTGATGCTGAATGTTATGTGATGTTGATGCTGAATGTTGTGTGATGTTGATGCTGAATGTGATGTTGATGCTGAATGTTATGTGATGTTGATGCTGAATGTTATGTGATGCTGGATGTTATGTGATGTTGATGCTGAATGTTGTGTGATGTTGATGCTGGATGTTATGTGATGTTGATGCTGAATGTTATGTGATGCTGAATGTTATGTGATGTTGATGCTGGATGTTATGTGATGTTGATGCTGAATGTTATGTGATGTTGATGCTGAATGTTATGTGATGTTGATGCTGAATGTTGTGTGATGTTGATGCTGAATGTTGTGTGATGTTGATGCTGAATGTTATGTGATGTTGATGCTGAATGTTATGTGATGTTGATGCTGGATGTTATGTGATGTTGATGCTGAATGTTATGTGATGTTGATGCTGAATGTTATGTGATGTTGATGCTGAATGTTGTGTGATGTTGATGCTGAATGTGATGTTGATGCTGAATGTTATGTGATGCTGGATGTTAGGTGATGTTGATGCTGAATGTTATGTGATGTTGATGCTGGATGTTATGTGATGTTAATGCTGGATGTTATGTGATGTTGATGCTGGATGTTATGTGATGTTGATGCTGTATGTGATGTTGATGCTGGATGTTATGTGATGTTGATGCTGAATGTTATGTGATGTTGATGCTGAATGTTATGTGATGTTGATGCTGGATGTTATGTGATGTTGATGCTGAATGTTATGTGATGTTGATGCTGGATGTTATGTGATGTTGATGCTGGCGTGTCATGTGACAGGAAGCAGGAACACACTTACCAGTCTGCATAGAAATTCACCAACGCCACTCCAGCATTATCTGAAAATGAACGACGCACGTTAGACTGACTCCACACTGATGCAACTATAAACTTGTTCCTTAATGTTTAGCTGTACTTGGATGAATGTCAGAGTAAAGACAGAAAGACGTACTGAGGATGTCGTCGATGTTTCCAGAATCTAGACTGGTGATCTCAGCCTTCCCTGGAGAGGAGAGACCCATCACCTGCACACACACACACACACACACACACACACACACACACACACACACACACACACACACACACACACACACCAGAGAGAGGCAGAGAGAGATGAGCCTTCAGCATCTGAACACCAGATTGTTAAGCGGCATCTGACCAGTCCTAGTCTGGTATTCAACCTCTCCTGGTGACTCACAGAGGGACCAGGACTGCTGATCCAAGCAGGACAGACCTGATCCAAGCAGGACAGACCTGATCCAAGCAGGACAGACCTGATCCAAGCAGGACAGACCTGATCCAAGCAGGACAGACCTGATCCAAGCAGGACAGACCTGATCCAAGCAGGACAGACCTGATCCAAGCAGGACTGCTGATCCAAGCAGGACAGACCTGATCCAAGCAGGACAGACCTGATCCAAGCAGGACAGACCTGATCCAAGCAGGACAGACCTGATCCAAGCAGGACTGCTGATCCAAGCAGGACAGACCTGATCCAAGCAGGACAGACCTGATCCAAGCAGGACAGACCTGATCCAAGCAGGACAGACCTGATCCAAGCAGGACAGACCTGATCCAAGCAGGACTGCTGATCCAAGCAGGACAGACCTGATCCAAGCAGGACAGACCTGATCCAAGCAGGACTGCTGATCCAAGCAGGACAGACCTGATCCAAGCAGGACTGCTGATCCAAGCAGGACAGACCTGATCCAAGCAGGACAGACCTGATCCAAGCAGGACAGACCTGATCCAAGCAGGACAGACCTGATCCAAGCAGGACAGACCTGATCCAAGCAGGACAGACCTGATCCAAGCAGGACAGACCTGATCCAAGCAGGACAGACCTGATCCAAGCAGGACTGCTGATCCAAGCAGGACAGACCTGATCCAAGCAGGACAGACCTGATCACCTCTTCCTGTGACTCTTCCAGCAGCTGCTAGCAGCACTAACCCTCTTGTGTTCCAAGAACAGCATCAAAACACAGGCTGGACCTGAAGCTGGTGACATGAAGGAGGTGCTGGACCTGAAGCTGGACCTGAAGCTGGACCTGAAGCTGGTAACATGAAGGAGGTGCTGGACCTGAAGCTGGACCTGAAGCTGGACCTGAAGCTGGACCTGAAGCTGGACCTGAAGCTGGTAACATGAAGGAGGTGCTGGACCTGAAGCTGGACCTGAAGCTGGACCTGAAGCTGGACCTGAAGCTGGACCTGAAGCTGGACCTGAAGCTGGTAACATGAAGGAGGTGCTGGACCTGAAGCTGGACCTGAAGCTGGACCTGAAGCTGGACCTGAAGCTGGACCTGAAGCTGGACCTGAAGCTGGACCTGAAGCTGGACCTGAAGCTGGACCTGAAGCTGGTGACATGAAGGAGGTGCTGGACCTGAAGCTGGACCTGAAGCTGGACCTGAAGCTGGTAACATGAAGGAGGTGCTGGACCTGAAGCTAGACCTGAAGCTGGTAACATGAAGGAGGTGCTGGACCTGAAGCTGGACCTGAAGCTGGTAACATGAAGGAGGTGCTGGACCTGAAGCTGGTAACATGAAGGAGGTGCTGGACCTGAAGCTGGACCTGAAGCTGGACCTGAAGCTAGACCTGAAGCTGGTAACATGAAGGAGGTGCTGGACCTGAAGCTGGACCTGAAGCTGGACCTGAAGCTGGACCTGAAGCTGGACCTGAAGCTGGACCTGAAGCTGGTCACACTTCCCTGGGGAGAAGAGGCTCATCTGAAGCCATCAGGTCATGTGACATCCTGTTAAGGTGGATGTGGAGGTAATACGTTTCTCCAATATTTGCTTAAGGTAACAAGCTTGTGTGTTTCAGTGTCCTGACAATCCTGCTTTGTGTACAACACAAACTCCCTCTCAACCTAAAACATGCTCACATTACAATCTATTTAGGTTGTTTATCTAGGTTGTTGAGGCCAACTAGGTGAGCAGTAATTAGACATTGCCCTCCTGCTCTCTCTGAAGCCCAATACATCTTTAAGATATCTCATCCACTGATAAGATTAATAATAAATAACATAACTGGTATTTAAAAGCAGAGCTACATCTGCATGTATTTGGAAGATAATGATCAACAAGAACTGTGGAAAATAAAGAGGAAAGTTATCCAGGTTATCCAGGCCTCACTGAGAGCAGCAGAGCATCTGCAGAGCAGCAGAGCATCTGCAGAGCAGCAGAGCATCTGCAGAGCAGCAGAGCATCTGCAGAGCAGCAGAACATCTGCAGAGCAGCAGAGCATCTGCAGAGCAGAACAGAGCAGAAGAGCAGAACAGAGCAGCAGAGCGCAACAGCGTAGCAGCAGAGCAGAAGAACAGCAGAACTGCAGAGCAGAAGAACAGCAGAGCATCTGCAGAGCAGCAGAGCAGAAGAACAGCAGAGCATCTGCAGAGCAGCAGAACAGAACAGCAGAGCAGAAGAACAGCAGAGCATCTGCAGAACAGCAGAACAGAACAGCAGAGCAGAAGAACAGCAGAACAGAACAGCAGAGCAGCAGAACAGAACAGCAGAGCAGCAGAACAGCAGAGCAGCAGAACAGCAGAGCAGAAGAACAGCAGAGCAGAAGAGCAGCAGAACAGCAGAGCAGAAGAACAGCAGAGCAGCAGACCAGAAGAACAGCAGAGCAGCAGAGCATCTGCAGAGCAGCAGAGCATCTGCAGAGCAGCAGAACATCTGCAGAGCAGCAGAGCATCTGCAGAGCAGAACAGAGCAGAAGAGCAGAACAGAGCAGCAGAGCGGAACAGCGTAGCAGCAGAGCAGAAGAACAGCAGAACTGCAGAGCAGAAGAACAGCAGAGCATCTGCAGAGCAGCAGAGCAGAAGAACAGCAGAGCATCTGCAGAGCAGCAGAACAGAACAGCAGAACAGAACAGCAGAGCAGCAGAACAGCAGAGCAGAAGAACAGCAGAGCAGAAGAACAGCAGAGCAGAAGAACAGCAGAGCAGCAGACCAGAAGAACAGCAGTGAAGCAGAGCTGCAGAACAGCAGAGAAGCAGCGTGTCTATTTCCGGGTTGTTAACCAATAGGAATGAGCCACAACAGAGGAACTCATCTAGCTAAGCTAACAGGCTAACAGCATCATTAACACGGATATATTTATATAATGTGCAACTAACTAACAAAGTAACCCAGATGACTGTGGATGGAAATATGACTTCATTAAAGATGTTATATTAATTTCACCAGCGGCCAGTTATAACAGGACAGAGTGGCTGTTTAACAAGCTTGACTTTATATAACTTCAGATTCAGCCTCTAAAAACAGGACTTAGAAAAAAAAATACTGAATAAGCAGCTAAAGAAGGGTTATTAGTAATGTTATTAGTAATGTTATTAGTAATGTTGCTCTTTAACGTTAAATACAGTGAAGAAAAGAATGACTGAGCAGGTGATGCTAACACTGGCTAATGCTAACAATGTCTAATATAGAGCTACATTATCAGGACATTATTAATAAGAATCTGACCCTAACCTTTTGAAGACATTAGAAGAGATAATGTAGATAAAGTAAAGAAGGTTGATGATCTTTAGTGCTGCTATATTAACATCCTGCCTCTTATTAACCAGCTAACTAGCAGCTAACTTTAGCATCTCCAGGCTACATCAGACTTACCAGTAATATCGTGACGCAGCGGGTATCGATAAAGGGTGAAGTAGTGAACAGTTTCATGGTTTAGTTATTAGAGGTTATGACGTTATTAGAGGTTATGATAATGTTGTTCTTTCTTTACTGCAGCAGGACGGAGAGTTCAGCTTCCACACGCTAATGTGATCAAGACTTCCGGTATGTGCCGCTGGTGGATGGGAAATGTAGTTTAGTTATCTTTCATCAAGAAGCAGGATGGTGACATGGTGACAGAAAAGAACTACAAACATGTCCGTATATCTGGGTGAATGGGAGAGGTGGTGTTTCTGTTATTCAGACGAGCTGAAGGATCCAGTTGGATAAATAAAGATAAATAAAGATGAATACAAGAACTAAACATGTCAACAAAGTGGTTTAGAATGGCAACGGTATTAGTGTTATCGTGATATTGTCGTTTTATGTTGTTAAATTCATAGTTTGACATCAGTCAGTTAGTTTGAGGACTGAGGTGAGTTGCTTTAGCTAGGCTGGCTACTAAAGTGCAAAAGTAATGAACATTAGAAGTGTTATAACTTAATCTAAACCTGTTATAACTTAATCTAAACCTGTTATAACTTCATCTAAACCAGCTAGATAAATTATTCTATATGACTACCCTACTTGTCTGGATCCTCGTGTCTTTGCATTGTGTCCCTCCATATGATGTAGGATGACTTTATTAGATTAGATTAGATTCAACTTTATTGTCATTACACAGGTACAAGTACAGGGTAACAAAGACAGTTAGCATCCAACCAGAAGTGCAAAACCAGTTATGACAACAGAATATAATAATAAATATGGGTATACTCAGAATATACACAGTATGAACAGTATAATCAGTATGATACATCTTTAAGGACATCTTTCGGCTTATCCCGTTTATTTCGAGTTTGTTCATGGAAAGAAAGTTAGTGTATCTGTGTGTTAGAAAGAGACGTGTGTCTGTTAGTGTATCTGTGTGTGAAGCCTTCTGGCATTGTGTGTGAACAGGTGGGCAGGTCCCAGTGTGTGGGTGAGCCTCTTTCTCTGACCCAGCAGGATCAGGGATCAGGAAGGGGAGCTTGGCAAGCTGTCAGACCCACCAAGGATGCAGTGATCTGGGTGACAGCTGCTGAACACACCCCTCAACACCACCAGCACGGCCATGGTAAGAGTCCAACACACAGAAACAAACACCAAATATTCAGAATCTGCACAGTTTTCTTGTTTGTGTGCTGTAGTCTGTCCATGCACACCCTGGACTGAGGAGAGGCTGGAGGAGATGCTTACTGTTACTGTCAGAATCATTAAGTAAATTGAATGTTGAATTGAATCCCAGCATAAATATTTGATGGGATAAATCTGTCCATAGGGGGTTCCCAGTGTGTGTCATAGTCACAGATGGAGACAGAAACAAAAACATGTGCCTGTGTGTATGTGTGTGTGTGTGTGTGTATGTATGTGTGTGTGTCTTTGTGCCTGTGTGTGCCAATGTATTTGTTTGTGTGTGTGTGTGCTCGATAGAGAACAATAGACAGGGAGCACATGGGAAACGTCTTATAAACATTCTCAGTTGATTAACCAGGACATAACATCATGACATCATGACATAAGATCATGACATCATGACATAACTGATCCAAAAGGCTGTGTTCAGGCATGTCCCAGTCTTAATGTTATCTGGGCAGTACAGTGTACCAATATTAGCAAAGTACTTTCATGGATTAGTGCAGTGCAAATCTACAGTTTCCCAAGCATTAACAAAGTATTTACAGAGAACCAAACAGTTCCCTGCCCTCACTGCAGACCTTCCTTCTCTCAGCCCTCCTACCTTCTTCTAACTTCTCTGTTCTTTCATCTCTGTGTCTCTTTCCTCTCATTGATTTTCTGTTTGTTTTTCCAGCTGATTATGTCCCTGCGCTCTGATTCGCCTGAGGCCACATGGCTCTTTGCACTCTAATTGGACATTTAATTTGATCACAGTTTTAGTCCAATGACACTGTTAGTGTGAAATGGAGAGGGCAACCCCCCCCCTCCTCCAGGGGCTCATTACTAATGTAGTCACAACATCCCCTTTCCCAAGGCACATGGTCTCTGCCACACTGGTGTCTGCCACACCTGGAGCAGGTGGCCAGGACTCTACCATTTCCTTCAGAGGGGATGATCATGGTAGTTTAGATTAGATGAACCTTTATTTGTCCTCCAGGAGGTGGAAATTGCAGTTCACAACAGCAGCAGGGTAAAGTATAGCACACAGAGTTGCAGGTTAATATACATAATGACAATAACATAACAATAGCAATAACAATGGCAATGGTTCATGGGTTGCCCAGTCAGTCTGAACCATGAACCACAAATTACACACACACACACACTTACACACTCACATGCTTACACACACACATACACATTCACACAGACGTGAGGGCGTGCACACACACACACACACAGGGTCAGTCTTGTACACACTCACCTCCACCCAGTGTTATATTAGTGACATGTGGAGCTGAACCCTGTTGACTGAGCAGAATGTTCCTGTATGAAATCACAACCTAATGAGGCAAAGATGAGGCTCATTAAGAACAACGCTGGATATCATGCCTGTCAGATGGAGCCTGTAGCCATGCTCTATATGTAGCCATGCTCTATATGTAGCCATGCTCTATATGTAGCCATGCTCTATATGTAGCCATGCTCTATATGTAGCCATGCTCTATATGTAGCCATGCTCTATATGTAGCCATGCTCTATATGTAGCCATGCTCTATATGTAGCCATGCTCTATATGCTCTATATGTATCTATGCTCTAGTCTATACCATTATGCATTATGACCCCCCATCATCCTTTGCTAATCCCCTGCACCCCCCCCCCCCCCCCCCCCCCCCCGAGCCAGGGAGATTTATTTGAGCTCTCAGAAAGGAAGCAAAACACCACAACACCTCCTGCCCCCAGAGGACAACAGCACACACACACACACACACACACATATTCACTCTCAGGTCTAAGTCCCCTGAGAAAGTACTGTGCTAACCCATACTGCACTAACACACTGTGCTAACCCATACTGCACTAACACACTGTGCTAACCCATACTGCACTAACACACTGTGCTAACCCATACTGCACTAACACACTGTGCTAACCCATACTGCACTAACACACTGTGCTAACCCATACTGCACTAACACACTGTGCTAACCCATACTGCACTAACACACTGTGCTAACCCATACTGCACTAACACACTGTGCTAACCCATACTGCACTAACACACTGTGCTAACCCATACTGCACTAACACACTGTGCTAACCCACTGGGCTAACACACTGTGCTAACCCATACTGCACTAACACACTGTGCTAACCCATACTGCACTAACACACTGTGCTAACCCATACTGCACTAACACACTGTGCTAACCCACTGGGCTAACACACTGTGCTAACCCATACTGCACTAACACACTGTGCTAACCCACTGGGCTAACACACTGTGCTAACACACTGGGCTAACACTCTGTGCTAAGACACTGGGGTAACACACTGGGCTAACACACTGGGCTAACACACTGTGCTAACACACTGGGCTAACACACTGGGGTAACACACTGGGCTAACACTCTGTGCTAACACTCTGTGCTAACACACTGGGCTAACACACTGGGCTAACACACTGGGCTAACACACTGGGCTAACACTCTGGGCTAACACACTGGGCTAACACACTGGGCTAACACTCTGGGCTAACACACTGGGCTAACACGCTGGGCTAACACTCTGTGCTAAGACACTGGGCTAACACACTGGGCTAACACACTGGGCTAACACACTGGGCTAACACTCTGGGCTAACACACTGGGCTAACACTCTGGGCTAACACACTGGGCTAACACACTGGGCTAACACTCTGGGCTAACACACTGGGCTAACACACTGGGCTAACACACTGGGGTAACACACTGGGCTAACACTCTGGGCTAACACACTGGGCTAACACTCTGTGCTAAGACACTGTGCTCCCCCTTTATGTTCCTCGGTCAGGCAGTGCTAGAAGTGTGGGAATCCCCTCCAGAATGTTCTGTTCTGGAGTGATGCTCCATGCTGTGGTGGCTGCAGGCACCACTGTCTGACCCCCATGGCTGCTAGAGTGACAGCTGAGGTCCCGCCTAATTGCATTACTCTCCCTAGTGATTGGCTGCTGGCCCTCGGGGCTCATTTGTCAGGGAACAACCTGGTAATGATGTAAATGAGCTGATCTATGTGTCACTCAGCTATTTATCCCCTGCTGATTGGCCCTCCTACGCCCCATGGCCCGGCTCATAGTCGAGGGAGGCTGCTCATTGGTCCCTGGGGATCCAAGAAGTGCCTGAGAGCCAGTTTTAGCAGCCTGTAAGTCCCCACAGGGTGATGTCATCTATCCTCCCACCTCTTTACTTGTCACTCAACCTGGAGAGACGTCCCTTAAGCCTGGTTCTGAAAATACACACACACACAAACACACACACACACAGGTGAGATATCAGGTCTAGGTGGTTATTTGATTATGTTGCTCAGTCTGGCCCAGTGTTACACTTAGCATAGCAGCTTAACATAGAGAGAAAAGGTGTGTGTGTAAGAGAGAGAGAGAATGTCTGTGTAAGCGAGAGAGAGAAGGTGTGTGTGTAAGAGAGAGAGAGAGAAGGTTTGTGTGTGAGAGAGAAAGGTGTGTGTAATAGAGACAGAGGGTGTGTGTGTGTGTGTAAGAGAGAGAAGGTTTTTGTGTGTGTGTGTATGTGTGTGTGTGTGTGTGTAAGAGAGAGAAGGTGTGTGTGTGTGTTTGTGTTGCAAAAGGAAGAGTTGCTTCAGGCTTCATCCCTACTGTTTACACAGCATGCCCTGGCTCTATCCTCAGTCCAGAACAGACACACACACACACACACACATCCTGTCTTCATCCCAGGTCTCAGCTGCCTCCATGCAGTGTTGATCTTACAGCCCTGATGTTGTTGCCAGCCTCTCCTGTTGTGACTGAAAGCTCATGTGTGTTTCTCAGTCATATGAGACTGAATATGGAGAAATCCTAAATAATACCAGCATCAACCCAGATCAATAACTGGCCCATACAGCCACACTGTGTGTTTCAGTCTCAGCTCAGATCAATAGTTGACTGTGTTATTGTCTTCATGGTAATAAGTGACAGGTTTGTTTAGGGCCAAACAGCACCTGATGAATAACGCTCCTCTATTGAGCCCCATGTTGAGCTGCTCTGGTCTTTGACAAACCCTGAAAACCTTTCATCCACTTCAAACTCTGTGGGTGTTTCACAAAACCTTAATGCTCTTATTTGTGTAAGAATGTACTGCTGAGAAACACGTCTCGTTTCCAAATTACATTATTTGGACGTTATTTCATATTTCATAGTTACTTCAAACAAGATGGAATCTGTATATTTTTGGGGACTTTTTTGGTCATTCAAAGAAAGTGAAGTGTGGAAGTGTGAGGAGCAGATGAGCCTCCTCTGCTTGTTAACACTCAGAGCTGCACAACACTGGTAGCTGTGTGAAGGTGCAGCCATATGGTCTCTCTATGATTGCACCATGTGCTGGATATTAGCATTAAATTAAGGATATGAGCTGTGCTTTGAATCTTTAGCTAGTGTTTTTCTTTTGTTTGGATGTGTGTGTGTGTGTTGTCTGTGCACATGTGTGTTTGTGATATTTGGAAGTTAGAAGTGTGTGTGTTGTGCATGTGTGTTTGTGATCTTTGGAAATTAAAGGAGTGTGTGTGTGCTTGTGGTGGATCTCAGTGAAACTCCCATAAAAAAACTCTCTCACGGAAAATCACTTCCCACGACACATCTCACGCACATGTGAGGGCCGTGCACACACACACACACACACACGTATATACTCACTCACACACACATACATGTATATACTCACTCACACACATGCGTGTATGCACGTTCCCTCACACATACGCAGAAGTATGGACTCACACATGCACTGAAGCACACAGACATACTCTCAAACAATAAATAGGCATTACCTCTGTCTGTCTGGCTGTCTGTCTGTCTTTGTCTCTGGCTGCCTGCCTGTCTGTCTGTCTTTGTCTCTGGCTGCCTGCCTGTCTGCCTCTGTCCGTCCGTCTGTCTGTCTCTTTCTGTCTCTCTTTCTCTTTTTCTGTCTGTCTCTCTGTCCCTCTCTCTCTCCCTCAGAGTTAACACAGCACATCCTCAGAGTTAACACAGCACATCCTCAGAGTTAACACAGCACATCCTCAGAGTTAACACAGCACATCCTCAGAGTTAACACAGCACATCCCCAGAGTTAACACAGCACATCCCCAGAGTTAACACAGCACATCCTCAGAGTTAACACAGCACATCCCCAGAGTTAACAAAGCACATCCTCAGAGTTAACACAGCACATCCTCAGAGTTAACACAGCACATCCTCAGAGTTAACACAGCACATCCCCAGAGTTAACACAGCACATCCTCAGAGTTAACACAGCACATCCTCAGAGTTAACACAGCACATCCTCAGAGTTAACACAGCACATCCCCAGAGTTAACAGCACATTCCCAGAGTTAACACAGCACATCCCCAGAGTTAACACAGCACATCCTCAGAGTTAACACAGCACATCCTCAGAGTTAACACAGCACATCCTCAGAGTTAACACAGCACATCCCCAGAGTTAACAGCACATCCCCAGAGTTAACACAGCACATCCCCAGAGTTAACACAGCACATCCTCAGAGTTAACACAGCACATCCCTAGAGTTAACACAGCACATCCCCAGAGTTAACACAGCACATCCTCAGAGTTAACACAGCACATCCCCAGAGTTAACACAGCACATCCCCAGAGTTAACGCAGCACATCCTCAGAGTTAACGCAGCACATCCTCAGAGTTAACACAGCACATCCCCAGAGTTAACACAGCACATCCCCAGAGTTAACACAGCACATCCTCAGAGTTAACACAGCACATCCTCAGAGTTAACACAGCACATCCCCAGAGTTAACACAGCACATCCCCAGAGTTAACACAGCACATCCCCAGAGTTAACACAGCACATCCCCAGAGTTAACAGCACATCCCCAGAGTTAACACAGCACATCCCCAGAGTTAACACAGCACATCCCCAGAGTTAACAGCACATCCCCAGAGTTAACAGCACATCCTCAGAGTTAACACAGCACATCCCCAGAGTTAACACAGCACATCCTCAGAGTTAACACAGCACATCCTCAGAGTTAACACAGCACATCCTCAGAGTTAACACAGCACATCCCCAGAGTTAACAGCACATCCCCAGAGTTAACACAGCACATCCCCAGAGTTAACACAGCACATCCCCAGAGTTAACACAGCACATCCCCAGAGTTAACACAGCACATCCCCAGAGTTAACACAGCACATCCCCAGAGTTAACAGCACATCCCCAGAGTTAACAGCACATCCCCAGAGGGATCCTCTGGCTGAGACACAGGGTTGTTTGTCTGTTTGGGAGACTTGACTTGATGTGGGTTAATAGGTTCATGTGTTTAAAGGCAGTAATTGATTTTTTTTGTTACACCCTATGGAATTGTTTCCCTTCCTGCACACACACAAAAACACACTCAACAACTCACACATACACTCTCACACACAAGCATGCTGCAGTATTAATGAGACATGAATAAGATATGGTGAGAGACCCCCTGTTCAACACACACACACACCCTCATACACACACACTCATGCACACACACCCTCATACACACACACTCATGCACACACACTCCTCTGCCCCCCCATAGTGTCCCCACTCCCAGCTGCTTCCTGTCTGCAGATTACCCAGTGTTCAGTAGGCTCAGGTTGAGCAGCGCCAGGAAGAGATTTAACCCCCTCAGCAGGGACCCACACACCCTCCTGTCAGGGGCCACACACCCTCCTGTCAGGGGCCACACACCCTCCTGTCAGGGGCCACACACCCTCCTGTCAGGGGCCACACACCCTCCTGTCAGGGGCCACACACCCTCCTGTCAGGGGCCACACACCCTCCTGTCAGGGGCCACACACCCTCCTGTCAGGGGCCACACACCCTCCTGTCAGGGGCCACACACCCTCCTGTCAGGGGCCACACACCCTCCTGTCAGGGGCCACACACCCTCCTGTCAGGGGCCTATGGGGTATGGGGTAGTAATCCTGTGTGTGACCATTTGACCCAGTGACCATGTGACACTGTGACCATGTGACCCTGTGACCATGTGACCAGGCATCAGAGTCTCCCAGCTCCGCCTCTCTGGACTCGCAGGTTCACGCTGCCGCTGTTAATGGAGACAGAAGCACCCTGACCAAGCTGCTCACTGGTACACACACACACACACACACTGCTCTCACACACACACACACACACACTGCTCTCTCACACACACACACACACACACTGCTCTCTCACACACACACACACACATACTGCTCTCTCACACACACACACACACATACTGCTCTCTCACACACACACACACACACTGCTCTCTCACACACACACACACACACACTGCTCTCTCACACACACACACACACACACTGCTCTCTCACACACACACACACACACTGCTCTCTCACACACACACACACACACACACACACACACTGCTCTCTCACACACACACACACACACTGCTCTCTCACACACACACACACACACTGCTCTCTCACACACACACACACACTGCTCTCTCTCACACACACACACACACTGCTCTCTCACACACACACACACACACTGCTCTCTCACACACACACACTGCTCTCTCACACACACACACACACACCCTCTCTCACACACACACACACACCCTCTCTCACACACACACACACACTGCTCTCTCTCACACATACACACACACACACACACACTGCTCTCTCTCACACACACACACACACCCTCTCTCACACACACACACACACCCTCTCTCACACACACACACACACTGCTCTCTCACACACACACACACACATACTGCTCTCACACACACACACACTGCTCTCACACACACACACACACACTGCTCTCTCTCACACACACACACACACCCTCTCTCACACACACACACACACACACACACCCTCTCTCACACACACACACACACACTGCTCTCTCACACACACACACACAACCCTCTCACACACACACACACACACACACACAACCCTCTCACACACACACACACACACACCCCTCTCACACACACACACACACCCCTAACACTTGTTGCGTCTCTAGGTATTTCTAATTTGATCTATGACCCCTGTCTGTCTGTGTGTGTGTGTGTGTGTGTGTGTGTGCGTGCGCAGCAGACCCAGCACTGTGTAACCATGAGGACCAGTTTGGTCGCTCCCCGCTGATGTACTGTGTCCTGGCTGACCGGCTGTGCTGTGCTGAGGTCCTGCTGAAGGCTGGAGCCTCCGTCAACAAGACCGACCACAGCCAGCGCACAGCACTGCACCTGGCAGCACAGAAGGTACGAACAGCACACATACACACAGCACACACACAGCCCTGCACCTGGCAGCACAGAAGGTACGCACAGCACACACAGCACACACACAGCACACACAGCACACACAGCCCTGCACCTGGCAGCACAGAAGGTACACACACACACAGCACACACACAGCACACACACAGCACACAGAAGGTACACACAGCACACAGAAGGTACACACAGCACACACACAGCCCTGCACCTGGCAGCACAGAAGGTACACACAGCACACACACAGCACACACACACAGCACACACACACAGCACACACACAGCACACACACAGCACACACACACAGCACACACACACAGCACACACACAGCCCTGCACCTGGCAGCACAGAAGATACACACAGCACACACACAGCACACACACAGCACACACACAGCACACACACAGCACACACACAGCACACACACAGCCCTGTACCTGGCAGCACAGAAGGTCCATGTTGGAATGCTTGTTACAGATGGGCTGGTAGTGCCCCCTAGTGGAACATCATCATGACTGGCTCTGCCCCCCCCACTCACTGCTGAGGGGCCCTGAGCCATCGCTCTCATTCTGCTGTCTGCGTGTGTGTGTGTGTGCCTGTGTGTGTGCCTGTGTGTGTGTCTGTGTGTGTGTTGGGGTGGGGGAGGGGTGTGATGGGAGGCTCTTTCTATCTGACATCTGATCAATAAGTGCCTGAGATTGGGAGAAGGCCCTGGGATTACTGATCTAATTGGATTGAGAATAGAGGATGGACCCCCTCATACACACACACACACGGACACACACACACGGACACACACACACGGACACACACACACGGACACACACACTGGCATGCATGCTCACACATTAGATAGATTTGTCAGTAAGGAGTGGTGTTCACAGGAAGACAAACAGAGAGAGCACACATTGCCTGGCCTTACTTCACAACTCCAGTGCCTGTCATGGGGGGGGGGGGGGGGGGGTGATGGGGGGGGGGTGACAGGGTGTAAGTGGGTCTTTAGTCTGCCCCCCCCATCCCCTTCTGACAGCCTATCAGAGCCTGAAAGAGAGACTGGAGGATAGGAGAGAGATGGATGATCAGAGGATTAGTTCAGACACCAGAGAGAGAGATGGGGATGGTGTGTGTGTGCGTGTGTGTGCGTGTGTGTGTGTGTGCGTGTGCGTGTGTGTTGATTCTGCTGCTGTCCGATGCTCATGTCACGAACACTGTTGAGGCCAATGAGTGATTGAATCTGCTGTTCTTCAGTCCAGTGTGTGTGGTAGGGTGATGTTGGAGGTGTGTGTGTGTGGTAGGGTGATGTTGGAGGTGTGTGTGTGTGTGGTAGGGTGATGTTGGAGGTGTGTGTGTGTGTGTGGTAGGGTGATGTTGGCGGTGTGTGTGTGTGGTAGGGGGATGTTGGATGTGTGTGTGTGGTAGGGTGATGTTGGATGTGTGTGTGTGTGGTAGGGTGATGTTGGATGTGTGTGTGTGTGGTAGGGTGATGTTGGATGTGTGTGTGTGTGTGGTAGGGTGATGTTGGATGTGTGTGTGTGTGTGGTAGGGTGATGTTGGATGTGTGTGTGTGTGTGGTAGGGTGATGTTGGATGTGTGTGTGTGTGTGGTAGGGTGATGTTGGATGTGTGTGTGTGTGGTAGGGTGATGTTGGATGTGTGTGTGTGTGTGGTAGGGTGATGTTGGATGTGTGTGTGTGTGTGGTAGGGTGATGTTGGATGTGTGTGTGTCGTAGGGGAATGTCCGGTTCTTGAAGCTGCTGCTGTCCAGACGAGCTGACCGTCTCCAGAAGGATCTAGAACAGATCACTCCTCTGCACTTGGCCACACAGCACTCCTCCCCCAGACCTCTGGCCCTGCTCCTCAAACACATCGCACCTGGAGAAGTGGACACACAGGACAGGAACAAGGTGACACACACACACTCATAATCACACACACTCGCACACACTCACACACTCACGCACACTCACACACACTCACACACACAGACATACACTCACACACACTCACACACACTCACAGAGACATACACTCACTCACACACACACTCTCACACAGACATACACACACTGTGTTTGTCTCATGCATGTGTTCCCCCCCCCCCCCCCCCCCCAGCAAACAGCTCTTCACTGGTCAGCCTTCTATAACCGTCCAGAACACGTCCGCCTGCTGATCAAGCACGACTCCAACATTGGCATCCCGGACAGTGAGGGCCGGATCCCCCTGCACTGGGCTGCTCACAGCCAAGACCCCAGCGCCATCCACACTGTGCACTGCATCCTGGTACACACACACACACAGAGAGAGAGAAGTACAGAGAGACACACACACACACAGAGAGAGAGAGAAGTACAGAGAGAAACACACACACACAGAGAGAGAGAAGTACAGAGAGAAACACACACACACAGAGAGAGAGAGAAGTACAGAGAGACACACACACACACACACACACAGAGAGAGAAGTACAGAGAGACACACACACACACAGAGAGAGAGAGAAGTACAGAGAGACACACACACACACACACACACACAGAGAGAGAGAAGTACAGAGAGAAACACACACACAGAGAGAGACATACAGAGAGACACACACACACACGAATAGAGAGACATACAGAGAGACACACACACACAGAGAGAGAGACATACAGAGAGACACACACAGAGAGAGAGAGAAGTACAGAGAGAAACACACACACACACAGAGAGACATACAGAGAGACACACACACACACGAATAGAGAGACATACAGAGAGACACACACACACACAGAGAGAGACATACAGAGAGACACACACACACACGAAGAGAGAGACATACAGAGAGACACACACACACACACAGAGAGACATACAGAGAGACACACACACACACACAGAGAGACATACAGAGAGACACACACACATACACACAGAGACATACAGAGAGACACACACACACACAGAGAGACATACAGAGAGACACACACACACACAGAGAGACATACAGAGAGACACACACACATTCACACACACCAGCAAAGTGTGCCTGCTTTCTATCTGTTGGTTGTATTAAGTGTGTGTGTGTGTGTGTGTTGCAGGAAGCAGCTCCCACAGAGTCCCTGTTGAACTGGCAGGATTATGAAGGTCGCACACCTTTGCATTTTGCCGTTGCCGATGGTAACGAGGCGGTGGTGGAGGTGTTGACCTCCTATGATGGGTGCAGTGTCACCGCATATGACAACCTGTTCAGAACTCCCTTACACTGGGCCGCTCTGCTGGGTAGGGGAGGGGGGGGCTATGTCTGTCTGTGTCGCTGTGTGTGTGGGTGGGTGTGTGTGTGTGTGGGTGTGTGTCTGTGTGTGTGTGGGTGTGTGTGTGTCTCTGTGTGCCTCTGTGTGTGTGTGTGTGTGTCACTGTGTGTGTGTCTGTGTGTGTGTGTGTCTGTGTGTGTGTTTGTGTGTGCGACTCTTCTCTCTTTATCTGAGTTTCACAGTTTCATAACAATTTAAAATTCAAAAGGTAATGTTGTTAAGTTTTCTGTGTGTGTGTGTGCCTGTGTGTGTGCGTGTGTGTGTGTGTGGCAGGCCATGCCAGGATTGTTCACTTGCTGTTGGAGAGGAACACCTCTGGTACCATTCCCTCAGACAGTCAGGGTGCCACACCCCTACACTATGGAGCCCAGAGTAACTATGCTGTGAGTCTGCTACACACACACACACACACACAGAGTAACTATGCTGTGAGTCTGCTACACACACACACACACACACAGAGTAACTATGCTGTGAGTCTGCTACACACACACACACACACACACACACAGAGCAACTATGCTGTGAGTCTGCTACACACACACACACACACACACAGAGCAACTATGCTGTGAGTCTGCTACACACACACACACAGAGCAACTATGCTGTGAGTCTGCTACACACTGTGTGTGTGTGTGTGTGTGTGTGCAGGAGACGGTGGCTGTGCTCCTCTCTCACCCCTCAGTAAAGGACGAGCCAGACCTGGAAGGGAGGACTGCTTTCCTGTGGGCTGCTGGGAAGGGCAGCGATGATGTCATCCGCACCATGCTGAGCCTCAGTCCTGACATGGACATCAACATGGCAGACAAGTATGGAGGCACTGGTGAGTAGGGGGGCCACATGGAGCCACATGGAGCCACATGGAGCCACATGGAGCCACATGGAGCCACATGGAGCCACATGGGGCCACATGGAGCCACATGGGGCCACATGGAGCCACATGGAGCCACATGGGCCCACATGGAGCCACATGGGGCCACATGGAGCCACATGGAGCCACATGGAGCCACATGGAGCCACATGGGGCCACATGGAGCCACATGGAGCCACATGGGCCCACATGGAGCCACATGGAGCCACATGGAGCCACATGGAGCCACATGGGGCCACATGGAGCCACATGGAGCCACATGGAGCCATATGGAGCCACATGGGGCCACATGGAGCCACATGGAGCCACATGGAGCCACATGGAGCCACATGGAGCCACATGGAGCATAGGACTGAAGAGTGGATAAGAGTGTCTGCTACATGACTAAATGTCAGTAAATGTGAAGAGTTGTGTCTGTGTGTTGCAGCTCTGCATGCTGCCTCTCTGTCGGGTCATGTGACCACAGTGTGTGTGCTGCTGGAACACGGAGCGCAGGTGGATGTTCTGGACGTGATGAAACACACACCTCTGTTCAGAGCCTGTGAGATGGGACACAGAGACGTCATCCTCACACTGATCAGAGGTCAGCAGGGCATGTGGAGCTGTTCTAGATGCAGGGATATATGTGTGTATACATTATGTGTGTGTGTGTGTATACATGATCTGTGTGTGTGTGTGTATACATGATCTGTGTGTGTGTGTGTATACATGATCTGTGTGTGTGTGTGTATACATGATCTGTGTGTGTGTGTGTATACATGATCTGTGTGTGTGTAGGCGGGGCCCGTGTGGACCTGGTGGATGTGGATGGACACAGTGCTCTCCACTGGGCAGCACTGGGGGGAAACGCTCAGGTGTGTCAGGTGCTGATGGAGAACGGGATCAGTCCTAATGTACAGGTACACACACACACACACAGGAGCACACACACACACAAGAGCACACACACACACACAGGAGCACACACACACACAAGAGCACACACACACACACAAGAGCACACACACACACACACAAGAGCACACACACACACAAGAGCACACACACACACACACAGGAGCACACACACACACAAGAGCACACACACAAGAGCACACACACACACAAGAGCACACACACACACAAGAGCACACACACACACACAAGAGCACACACACACACAAGAACACACACACACACACAGGAGCACACACACACACAAGAGCACACACACACACACAGGAGCACACACACACACAAGAGCACACACACACACACAAGAGCACACACACACACACACAAGAGCACACACACACACAAGAGCACACACACACACACACAGGAGCACACACACACACAAGAGCACACACACACAAGAGCACACACACAAGAGCACACACACACAGTCAGTGTGGTCCTCTGGATGTGTGTGTTCAGGATGTGGCAGGACGCACTCCCCTGCAGTGTGCAGCTTATGGAGGCTACATCACCTGCATGGCTGTCCTGATGGAGAACCAAGCTGACCCCAACATCCAGGACAAGGAGGTCAGAAACACACCCACATAGTACTGCGGAGGGTCTGTGTGTGTGTGTGTGTGTGTCAGTGTGTGTGTGTCTGTGTGTGTGTGTGTGTGTGTGTGTGTGTCTGTGTGTGTGTGTGTGTCAGTGTGTGTGTGTGTGTGTCAGTGTGTGTGTGTGTGTCTGTGTGTGTGTGTGTGTGTGTGTGTGTCTGCAGGGCAGAACAGCCCTCCACTGGTCCTGTAATAACAGCTACCCTGATGCTGTGTGTGTGTGTGTGTGTGTCTGCAGGGCAGAACAGCCCTCCACTGGTCCTGTAATAACAGCTACCCTGATGCTGTGTGTGTGTGTGTGTGTGTCTGCAGGGCAGAACAGCCCTCCACTGGTCCTGTAATAACAGCTACCCTGATGCTGTGTGTGTGTGTGTGTGTGTCTGCAGGGCAGAACAGCCCTCCACTGGTCCTGTAATAACAGCTACCCTGATGCTGTGTGTGTGTGTGTGTGTGTCTGCAGGGCAGAACAGCCCTCCACTGGTCCTGTAATAACAGCTACCCTGATGCTGTGTGTGTGTGTGTGTGTGTCTGCAGGGCAGAACAGCCCTCCACTGGTCCTGTAATAACAGCTACTCTGATGCTGTGTGTGTGTGTGTCTGCAGGGCAGAACAGCCCTCCACTGGTCCTGTAATAACGGCTACCTGGACGCTGTGAAACTGCTGCTTGGCTGTGGTGCCTTTCCTAACCACATGGAGCATAACAGGGAGAGGTGAGGAGGAGGAGAGGAGGAGAGAAAGGGAAGAGGAGGAGAGGGGAGGAACATGAGCTGGGCTCACTTACCAATACACTCTTCTGGGTTGCTGTTGTGTGTGTGTGTGTGTGTGTGTGCTCAGGTACACTCCTTTGGACTACGCTCTCCTGGGGCAGCACAGTGAGGTAACTCAGTACATGCTGGAGCAGGGAGCTCTGTCCATCGCTGCCATCCAGGACATCGCTGCAGCCTCCATCCAGGCCATGTACAAGGGCTTCACTGTCCGCAAGGCCTTCAGGGAGAGGAGGAATCTGCTCATGAGACACGAACAGCTACGCAAGGATGCTGCCAAGTACTATACACACACACACCTTAACACACCTTTACAAACACACCTTAACACACCTTAACACACCTTAACACACACACCTTAACACACCTTAACACACACCTTTACACACACACCTTAACACACCTTAACACACACCTTTACACACACACCTTAACACACCTTAACACACCTTAACACACACCTTTACACACACACCTTACATGCAGACACATGCATCTCTTTCTTTGTTTCATTTTCCTCTCTTTCTTTCCATCAGTTTTTTTCCTCCGTCTCCCTCCATCTTCCTAACCCTCTCATCCATCTATGTGAGCTCTGCACACACATCCATCTCCCTGCCTTAGTCATGTGATCACCACCATGGTGGACACCATGTGATGGATAGCCGTTCTTTCACTCTACACACAAACAGCTCTCTATAGCAGTTGGACTCAAGGGTGTTCTTCTGATGCTGAACAGAACAGAGAACTTAAGATAGAGGCAGTGATGCTGTGACATCATAGAGGATCTGTTCCTCTCAGTGATGCTGTGACATCATAGAGGATCTGTTCCTCTCAGTGATGCTGTGACATCATAGAGGATCTGTTCCTCTCAGTGATGCTGTGACATCATAGAGGATCTGTTCCTCTCAGTGATGCTGTGACATCATAGAGGATCTGTTCCTCTCAGTGATGCTGTGACATCATAGAGGATCTGTTCCTCTCAGTGATGCTGTGACATCATAGAGGATCTGTTCCTCTCAACGATGCTGTGACATCATAGAGGATCTGTTCCTTTGTCATGCTGTGACATCATAGAGGATCTGTTCTTATGTCATGCTGTGACATCATAGAGGATCTGTTCCTTAGTAATGCTGTGACATCATAGAGGATCTGTTCTTATGTCATGCTGTGACATAATAGAGGATCTGTTCCTTAGTAATGCTGTGACATCATAGAGGATCTGTTCCTCTGTCATGCTGTGACATCATAGAGGATCTGTTCCTTAGTAATGCTGTGACATCATAGAGGATCTGTTCCTCTCAGTGATGCTGTGACATCATAGAGGATCTGTTCCTTAGTAATGCTGTGACATCATATAGGATCTGTTCTTATGTCATGCTGTGACATCATAGAGGATCTGTTCCTCTGTCATGCTGTGACATCATAGAGGATCTGTTCCTCTGTCATGCTGTGACATCATAGAGGATCTGTTCCTCTGTCATGCTGTGACATCATAGAGGATCTGTTCCTCTGTCATGCTGTGACATCATAGAGGATCTGTTCCTCTGTCATGCTGTGACATCATAGAGGATCTGTTCCTCTGTCATGCTGTGACATCATAGAGGATCTGTTCCTCTGTCATGCTGTGACATCATAGAGGATCTGTTCCTTAGTAATGCTGTGACATCATAGAGGATCTGTTCCTCTCAGTGATGCTGTGACATCATAGAGGATCTGTTCCTTAGTAATGCTGTGACATCATATAGGATCTGTTCTTATGTCATGCTGTGACATCATAGAGGATCTGTTCCTCTGTCATGCTGTGACATCATAGAGGATCTGTTCCTCTGTCATGCTGTGACATCATAGAGGATCTGTTCCTCTGTCATGCTGTGACATCATAGAGGATCTGTTCCTCTGTCATGCTGTGACATCATAGAGGATCTGTTCCTCTGTCATGCTGTGACATCATAGAGGATCTGTTCCTCTGTCATGCTGTGACATCATAGAGGATCTGTTCCTCTGTCATGCTGTGACATCATAGAGGATCTACGCTCGTGTGTGGGCACGCTCATGTGACTGTGGGTAGCAGTTTTATGTGACTGTGAGGAGTGTGTGTGTGTTTGTGTGGTAGACATGGATGTGGGGAAATGAAACACAAATCTTTGGTTGCTTAGGAAACGGGAGGAGGAGCTGCGGAGGCGGAAAGCTGAGCATCAAATCTCATTGGCCAGGTCAGAGAGACAGAAGATCTCATTGGCCCGTGCTGAGCTGGAGCAGCTGTCATTGGCCGAGGTCACGCTGGATCCAGCGGTGTGTGAAGAGACCCCCCTGCCCGGGGAGGAGGCAAGCCATGAACCTGAACCCACACACGTGGAGCGGAGAGGTACACACATTCTCACACACACACTCACACACACACACCTCTGCCAGTGTAGTGGATCCTGCAGCATAGCAGCATTTAGCAGTTGAAGGTGTGTCTGTCCCAGAACACAGGAACAGACCTTCAAGGAGACCAGGAGAGGCCCCGCCTCCAGCCCCGCCTCCAGCCTCTCCTCCAGCCCCTCCCCTGACTTCTGCCCCTGCAGCCTGTGGCTCTGCCCCCAGATCACAACACAGACCCCCCACCACCCCCAAGGCAAAGAGACGCAACACACACATTCCCTCCAGCACACGCACACACTGCCACAGCAAGGATCGCATGTCTCGAATAAAGATGGACAAGAAGCACACACACCCCATCAAAACACACACAACCTGTCCTGAACACAGTCTGGTTACCACAGGAAGCAGCTTCAGCACAAACACTCCCTCCCCACAGCTGTGTGCTGCTGTGGAAGATTCACAAACAACATACAGAGCTCCTGCCTGCACACACACACAGACCCCGATACACACACAGACCCCAACACACACACAGACCCCAACACACACACAGACCCCAACACACACACAGACCCCAACACACACACAGGCCCCCAGCAGTGATGGAGACGGGCAAGGAGGCAGACAGGAAATGGGGAGGAGCCAGCAGCAGGTGGGGAGGAGCCAGCAGCAGGTGGGGAGGAGCCAGCAGCAGGTGGGGAGGAGCCAGCAGGCAGCTTGTACCATCCAGCGTGCCTGGAGAAGGTGGGTGTGTAGTTAGTGTGTGTCTACAGGGTCACTGTGTTAGTGTGTGTCTGTGTGTCTACAGGGTCACTGTGTTAGTGTGTGTCTGTGTGTCTACAGGGTCACTGTGTTAGTGTGTGTCTGTGTGTCTACAGGGTCACTGTGTTAGTGTGTGTCTGTGTGTCTACAGGGTCACTGTGTTAGTGTGTGTCTGTGTGTCTACAGGGTCACTGTGTTAGTGTGTGTCTGTGTGTCTACAGGGTCACTGTGTTAGTGTGTGTCTGTGTGTCTACAGGGTCACTGTGTTAGTGTGTGTCTGTGTGTCTACAGGGGTACGGTCTGACCTGCTCTGGGGATGGGGCAATACCATGTGGTGCCCACATGTGCACCCCTCCCACTAACACCTCTCCTGTGGGGTAGGGAGGGGGGGGGGAGGAGGAGTGGGGGGGGGGGAATAATCCCAGGAGCTCACAGTGTTTTAACAAGAGGCGAAAAGTTCAGGCATGTTGATGTAATAACTGCCAGCTGCCCCTTTCTCTAAAGATCTCACACACACACACACACACACACACTCCTCCACCCCTTTACACCCTGGGTCCCAGCTGAGTCAGGTAGGGTTGTCTCATTATACTGGCCAATGATGATAGACACATGTGGCCCAGTATTAGCCCAGTGTTAGCCCAAAGTTAGCCCAGTTTTAGCCCAGTGTTGGCCCAGTATTAGCCCAGGGTTAGCCCAGTATTAGCCCAGTGTTAGCCCAAAGTTAGCCCAGTGTTAGCCCAAAGTTAGCCCAGTGTTGAGGCCAGTGTTGGCCCAGTATTAGCCCAGGGTTAGCATAGTATTAGCCCAGTGTTAGCCCAAAGTTAGCCCAGTTTTAGCCCAAAGTTAGCCCAGTGTTAGCCCAGGGTTAGCCCAGTATTAGCCCAGTGTTGGCCCAAAGTTAGCCCAGTATTAGCCCAGTGTTAGCCCAAAGTTAGCCCAGTGTTAGCCCAGGGTTAGCCCAGTATTAGCCCAGTGTTGGCCCAAAGTTAGCCCAGTTTTAGCCCAAAGTTAGCCCAGTGTTGAGGCCAGTGTTAGCCCAAGGTTAGCCTAGTTTTGGCCCAAAGTTAGCCCAGTTTTATCCCAAAGTTAGCCCAGTGTTGAGGCCAGTGTTGGCCCAGTGTTAGCCCAAAGTTAGCCCAAAGTTAGCCCAGTATTATCCCAGTGTTAGTCCAAAGTTAGCCCAGTGTTAGCCCAAAGTTAGCCCAAAGTTATCCCAGTGTTAGCCCAAAGTCAGCCCAGTATTAGCCCAGCAGGAGACATCAGGGGTGTTTCCATGACTGTAAATCCAGGGCCTGTTTTCTTCCTGCTTCCTGTGTAGTTTTCATGTCCAAGGCAGACAGAGGTGTGGCCTGGGCTCAGAGGGGGTGGGGCCTGCAGAGGCCACCTCCCATCTTCAATCAGCCAGCAGGAACTCCGGCCAAACTCCGCCTACGAAGTCAGCAGCCAGCAAGAGCTCAACGCTGCAAAGCATCTATGGTGGGTACACCACACACACCACACACACCACACACACACCACACACACCACACACACCACACACACCACACACACACCACACACACCACACACACACACACCACACACACACACACCACACACACACACCACACACACCACACACACCACACACACACCACACACACCACACACACACACCACACACACACCACACACACCACACACACCACACACACACCACACACACACACACCACACACACCACACACACCACACACACACACACCACACACACACACACCACACACACCACACACACCACACACACCACACACACACACACCACACACACCACACACACCACACACACCACACACACACCACACACACCACACACACCACACACACACACCACACACACACACACCACACACACCACACACACCACACACAACACACACACACACACCACACACACCACACACACCACACACACACCACACACACACCACACACACACACACACACCACACACACACACACCACACACACCACACACAACACACACACACACACCACACACACCACACACACCACACACACCACACACACACCACACACACACACACACACCACACACACACACACCACACACACCACACACACCACACACAACACACACACACACACACACACACCCACACACACACACACCACACACACACACACACACACCACACACACACACACACCACACACACACACACACCACACACACACACACACACGCCACACACACACACACACCACACACACCACACACACACACACACCACACACACACACACACACACCACACACACACACACACCACACACACCACACACACACCACACACACACACCACACACACCACACACACACACACACACACCACACACACACACACACCACACACACACACCACACACACCACACACACACACACACACACACACACCACACACACACCACACACACACACACACACACACACACACACCACACACACACACACACACACCACACACACACACACACACCACACACACACACACACCACACACACACACACCCACTTGCACTGTCAGTCGTGTCTCTGTGAAAAGTTCAAAGCTGTCAGGGGGAATGTCAGACTGCAAAGAGATGTCTGCTCTACACACACTACATATACACACACACAAACACACATACACACACTACATCTACACACACACACTAAATCTACACACATCTACACACACACTAAATCAACACAAACACACACACTACATCCACACACACACTACATCTACACACACACACTAAATCTACACAAACACACACACTACACACACACACACACACTACATCTACACACACACACACTACATCTTACAGTTTAAGTGACCAGCTCCTTTGCCACCAGCTGATTAGGATGACCTCAACCAGACTCTGTGAATTCAGTTTTATAAGACTCCCAGTTAAACAGATCAGCTAGTGCAGCTCCATGAGCTATGACACCTGTTTGAAATCCTTCCAATGGATAGTCATTAAAGTGATATGTATGTATAATACATGTTTAAGACAAATAGCATCACGTTTGTATGGGTGTGTATGTAGTTTCCTGTTCATTTCCTCGCAGGAAGCTCGTTGGCCAGGAGGAGTCGCGGGCTCAGGGGCGCTCACTCCCAGATTCTGCTGGAGGCATCTCTTCACACACACAGTCAGCGTGAGGACACACCTACACACACATACACACACCTACACACATACACTGACACTGGCCACAGGCTCTGAAGTCAAGTGTACATTCTAAACTGATTCTGATTCTCAAGCTTGAGTGTGTCTTTACGCAGTGTTTACAGTGTGTGTGTTTAAAGTGAGCGGTATGGAGTGTGTTTACAGTGTGTGTGTGTTTGTTTACAGTGAGCAGTATAGAGTGTGTGTGTTTACAGTGTGTGTGTGTTTGTTTAAAGTGAGCAGGATGGAGTGTGTGTTTACAGTGTGTGTGTGTTTACAGTGAGCAGTATGGAGTGTGTGTGTGTTTACAGTGTGTGTGTGTGTGTTTACAGTGAGCAGTATGGAGTGTGTGTGTGTTTACAGTGTGTGTGTGTGTGTTTACAGTGAGCAGTATGGAGTGTGTGTGTGTGTTTACAATGTGTGTGTGTGTGTTTACAGTGAGCAGTATGGCGTGTGTGTGTGTTTACAATGTGTGTGTGTGTGTGTGTTTACAGTGAGCAGTATGGAGTGTGTGCACCTGACTGAGTCAGTTGGAAAAGCCAGGCAGTACTCCTACCACCTCCGACCCCACAGTGCAGAGCAGAGGCCTGGAGGCCGAGGAAAGAACTGAGGCCAGGGGGGCTGGAGGCCAGGAGGCCAGGGGGGCGACATCACACCATGACATCACACCATGACATCACAGATCAGGGTGTTGTGACCTCACAGGTCAGGGTGTTGTGACCTCACAGGTCAGGGTGTTGTGACCTCACAGGTCAGGGTGTTGTGACCTCACAGATCAGGATGTTGTGACCTCACAGGTCAGGGTGTTGTGACCTCACAGGTCAGGGTGTTGTGACCTCACAGATCAGGGTGTTGTGACCTCACAGGTCAGGGTGTTGTGACCTCACAGGTCAGGGTGTTGTGACCTCACAGATCAGGATGTTGTGACCTCACAGATCAGGATGTTGTGACCTCACAGGTCAGGATGTTGTGACCTCACAGGTGTCTGAGGTTTTGTGTGCACAAGATAACCTTTTGGTTTCTTTATAGAGGAGCTCAGACAAGACAAACTATCCTCCTGTGTGGAGACAATCTATCAACAACAGGTCATACTGCAAGCCCACCTGCAGCCACACACACACACACACCTCTGAAGAAAGTCAGATGTACTTATGTACTTTAGATATACCAGCTATTGGGACTGATGCTATCAGCTCTTACCTGTTTCCATGGTAACATGGAATATTTAAAGTCTTGTTGTTTTCCAGATCATGTCAGTACAGACACACGTATGGATTCTCTTTCCATACCTATAATACCTCAGTGTTGAACAATCTAAATATGTTTATAATAATAAATATTGGAATATAAAAATAATTATAAACGCAAGTCATTTTTATTTTTTTACTTGTATTTTACTAACAAAAAGGTGTTAAACCATGTCAGAGTGGGAGAGCTATGTAGGGGTGTGGCCAGTCTGAGGGGCGTGGCCTGTTCCTGTCTGAGGGGTGTGGCCTGTGCCTGTGAGGAACCCAAACCAGAGATGATTTCTGGGAATTCTCTGAAAATCAAACAGAAATATAACGTGTAGAGAAAAACAAGCATCTTCAGGCCTCAGGTACAGGAAACAAGGGGGAGGAGTCCAGGTGTGAAGGGGGAGGAGTCCAGGTGTGAAGTGTGTGGTCAGTAGATGTCTCGAAGACCCAGGTTGCCATGGTGACTGGCCATGGTGACGCTGTAGCAGTACATCAGGTCTGTCAGCCACTGTTGTCTCGCCTCGCCACGACAACACCGCTATAAACACACAGTCAGAACACACACACACAGAACACACACGTAGAACACACACACACAGAACACACACACACAGAACACACACGTAGAACACACACACACAGTCAGAAACCCACAGAACCACCTGAGAGCCCTGATGTGACCCAGCTTGAACCCTTGTTATGTTAGAGAGTTCCAGGAGAGAGAGGCTGTTTACCGTCAGGTCCTGCAGGAGGTGCTGCAGGGGAGCAGCATTGGCCAGCAGCTGGTTCCTCAGTGCAGCATGCTGCAGAAGGAGGGTGAGGATCTGACCCAGCTGGGGGAACTCCTCCTCACACAGGTCAGCCACACACACAGACTGGAGCAGGACCCTCAGGAGGCGAGGCACACTGCTCAGAGCACACACACACGCATCCCACACAGCCTCCCTGGGAACACACTGGAGTTACACTACTACACACACACACACACACACAGTCCTGAACTAGCTCAGCAGATGATCTCCATGATCTAAATCTAGTTGATATTCAGTCTAGTAGCATGAGACACACAGACCTCTTGTGGTTGGTGTGTGAGTGTGGGTCTTCCTGCAGGGAGGTCAGCAGAGTCAGCAGACTGAGGCAGCACAGAGACAGGAACCGCAGAAGAGCCTCGCTGGGCAGGATGGAAGGTTCCAGAAGCTGAGCCATGGCCCTGAGCAGTCCAGCGGCCATGCTGTCTGGAACCACCTGAAGACTGGTCTGTAACAGCAGGAGACAAGGACACATTGAAGACTGTCTGAGACACACTGAAGACTGACTGAAACACACTGAAGACTGACTGAGACACACCGAAGACTGAGACACACTGAAGACTGTCTGAGACACACTGAAGACTGTCTGAGACACACTGAAGACTGTCTGAGACACACTGAAGACTGTCTGAGACACAATGAAGACTGAGACACACTGAAGACTGTCTGAGACACACTGAAGACTGTCTGAGACACACTGAAGACTGTCTGAGACACACTGAAGACTGTCTGAGACACAATGAAGACTGAGACACACTGAAGACTTACTGAGACACACTGAAGACTTACTGAGACACACTGAAGACTGACTGAGACACAATGAAGACTGTCTGAAACACTAAAGACTGTTTGAGACATACTGAAGACTGAGACACACTGAAGACTGACTGAGACACTGAAGACTGACTGAGACACACTGAAGACTGTCCGAAACATTGAAGACTGTCTGAAACACTGAAGACTGAGACACTGAAGACTGTCTGAAACACTGAAGACTGTCTGAGACAAACTGAAGACTGACTGAGACACACTGAAGACTGTGAGACACACTGAAGACTGTCTGAGACACACTGAAGACTGTCTGAGACTAACTGAAGACTGAATGACACACTGAAGACTGTCTGAGACACACTGAAGACTGTCTGAGACACACTGAAGACTGAAACACACTGAAGACTGACTGAAACATGGATCCATGTGTTCGACTGGCAGTACCAGATTCTCACCAGGTAATTGCAAATGCCGTTCTGCAGCACATCAAAACACTGGGACCTCGACCCTGATGTCTCCAGGCAGTGACACACTTCCTGTGGGCAGACAGACAGATACATGACTTCCTGTAATAGTTTCTTTGAGCCCCGGAGGCCAGACAGGATGATTACAACTGATACATGGAGAATTAGACCTTTTTATTTTTTATCTTTCATGAGCCGACAAATAATAAGGGAGTGAGTGAGCGTGTGTGTGTAAGTGGGGTGAAATCTAATCACAGTAATGACATAACAGAGACGCACACATCACTCTCCCTCCTCAACCAGCCGTTCATCAGGCTAACTGAATTACCTTCACACTCTGAGACAATGTTAAAGGCCTAGTTCACACATTTTCTATTATTTTCTGGATTTGATATAATGGTGGTATATAGATTAATGAGACAACGCAATAATCAGACCCATACAAGAATTGGACCATTGACCCAGATCTACACAAACACACAATCCATCTACACACACACACACTCCATCTACACAAACACACAATCCATCTATACACACACACTGCATCTGCAGACACACGCTCCATCTCAACACACACACACACGCTCCATTTACACACACACGCACACACACACAAACACACGCTCCATCTCAACACACACACACGCTCCATTTACACACATGAACTATCGTCTCTTCTGCTCATGTCTCAGATGTTCCACCAGGTTGTTCCAGTTACCTGGGCAGCAGGTGAAGTGACCCACTCCTTTGCTACCTGCTGAATAGTGACCTAGAGATGTCCTGTTGTGTTGCAGGGGTCAGACTCTCTCACAAAAAGAACATCAAGGCCCCAACGAGACTCGAACTCGTGACCCCTGGTTTACAAGACCAGTGCTCTAACCACTGAGCTATGGAGCCTCACACAAACATGACTGTGTCAACATGCTTTAAGAAGTGACACACCTGTCACACCTGAACTAGACTGACAGGTTTGAACATAAGGACGAAAGACACAAACTGCCTGTGATTTCAGGGTTAGAGCTTGGTAATGTGATTTCAGGGTTAGAGCTTGGTAATGTGATTTCAGGGGGTTAGAGCTTGGTAATGTGATTTCAGGGGGTTAGAGCTTGGTAATGTGATTTCAGGGGGTTAGAGCTTGGTAATGTGATTTCAGGGGGTTAGAGCTTGGTAATGTGATTTCAGGGGGTTAGAGCTTGGTAATGTGATTTCAGGGTTAGAGCTTGGTAATGTGATTTCAGGGGGTTAGAGCATGGTAATGTGATTTCAGGGGGTTAGAGCATGGTAATGTGATTTCAGGGTTAGAGCATGGTAATGTGATTTCAGGGGGTTAGAGCTTGGTAATGTGATTTCAGGGGGTTAGAGCTTGGTAATGTGATTTCAGGGGGTTAGAGCTTGGTAATGTGATTTCAGGGGGTTAGAGCTTGGTAATGTGATTTCAGGGGGTTAGAGCTTGGTAATGTGATTTCAGGGTTAGAGCTTGGTAATGTGATTTCAGGGGGTTAGAGCTTGGTAATGTGATTTCAGGGTTAGAGCTTGGTAATGTGATTTCAGGGGGTTAGAGCATGGTAATGTGATTTCAGGGGGTTAGAGCATGGTAATGTGATTTCAGGGTTAGAGCATGGTAATGTGATTTCAGGGGGTTAGAGCTTGGTAATGTGATTTCAGGGGGTTAGAGCTTGGTAATGTGATTTCAGGGGGTTAGAGCTTGGTAATGTGATTTCAGGGGGTTAGAGCTTGGTAATGTGATTTCAGGGGGTTAGAGCTTGGTAATGTGATTTCAGGGTTAGAGCTTGGTAATGTGATTTCAGGGGGTTAGAGCTTGGTAATGTGATTTCAGGGTTAGAGCTTGGTAATGTGATTTCAGGGGGTTAGAGCTTGGTAATGTGATTTCAGGGGGTTAGAGCTTGGTAATGTGATTTCAGGGTTAGAGCTTGGTAATGTGATTTCAGGGTTAGAGCTTGGTAATGTGATTTCAGGGGGTTAGAGCTTGGTAATGTGATTTCAGGGGGTTAGAGCTTGGTAATGTGATTTCAGGGTTAGAGCTTGGTAATGTGATTTCAGGGGGTTAGAGCTTGGTAATGTGATGTTGGCTGGATGGTAAAATCAATCCGTCGGACTGATTAAAAGGCAATATTAAGGCCCCAATGAGATTTGAACTCATGACCCCTGGTTTACAAGACCAGTGCTCTAACCACTGAGCTATGGAGCCTCACACGCTACAAAAGGTATCAGACGCCGTACTTAAAGGCCACACCCACTTAGTTAACCTACTAGGCCAGTTAGCACAGTTAGCACACAAAAAGCTAACAACCTTCAAGTGCATTTGGATACAATATGAATCACGTCTCACCTGTACCTCACATCCTGTACCTCACACCTCACATCCTGTACCTCACACCTCACATCCTGTACCTCACACAACTTGCTCTCCAGGAAAATATCACTTCCTGCTGTTTTATGAAAACATACCACTGCCTCAATGTAACAGCTTTCCCATCATACAGGTTAGAAGACTCCAAGCTAGACAGAAGGTAATCATGCTAACTTTCACAACTGACAAACCTCACTCAACTTTTCCTCATTAATTTCGAATCAAAATTCTCATTAGCATCTATCTAATGTAGCTATGTGTGTGTGTGAGTGTGTGTGTTCTCTCCATCACTCTGACAGCCCCCAGACCAGCACCTGTTGTCATTCTCCCTGCCCTGAAAAAAACAATCCCATCTCATTAGCAGAATCAGAGCTGAGGTCCGTCTCTCAATACGGTCCCCCTGCCCCTCTTCTCTAGTCTGATTGACTCAGACAGAGAGATGAGAAGAACCATCTGAGACCTTAACTGAGGAGCAGAATTAGTGATTATCCCCTCCCTCCCCTCCCCTCCCCTCCCAACACACTCTCTCCGCTAGCCCTGGGCTACGGTTTGTTAAAGGTAATTTTCGAACAGAAATGTCACACTCCTGTCATGCCAGAGGCTGTCATTAGCATTTCTCTGTTTCCACCTTCCCCGATAACCACACATGTCCAACCTGCGCAACGCGATAAAGACTCCCCCTCTTAGCCTGAGAGGCTGGAAAAAGCTTCGTAGGTAAGAGAGACCAGAGAGAGACCACACATCACCCCCTCCACACATCACCCCCTCCACACATCATCCTCACCACACACCATTCCCTCCACACATCACCCCCTCCACATACCATCCCCTCCACACACCATCCCCTCCACACACCATCCCCTCCACACATCACCCCCTCCACACATCACCCCCTCCACACATCACCCCCTCCACACATCACCCCCTGCACACATCACCCCCTCCACACATCAACCCCTCCACACATCATCCTCACCACACATCATCCTCACCACACATCACCCCCTCCACACATCACCCCCTCCACACACCATCCCCTCCACACACCATCCCCTCCACACATCAACCCCTCCACACATCATCCTCACCACACATCATCCTCACCACACATCACCCCCTCCACACATCACCCCCTCCACACACCATCCCCTCCACACACCATCCCCTCCACACATCACCCCCTCCACACATCACCCCCTCCACACATCACCCCCTCCACACATCACCCCTCAGCTGTCACATACCTCTACAACATCCCAGTGGTGTGTAAACTGCTCCAGGGGGGTGTGGTACAGGCTGAGGGGGGACAAGGGGGAGGGAGGGAGGACACTCCCATCTCCTGCTTCCTGTAGAGTAGCTAGCTCATCAGACGAGAAACCTGAGAGTGTGGAGGGACACATACATGTAGACACAGGGAGAACTGTGTTAATGAGCACAGGTAGCAGAACAGAGAGACTGGGACTGATGTGCACACGACTGCACACCTGAAGTCACCTGACCTGTTAGAGAACAGGAAGTCACCTGACCTGTTAGAGTAGAGAACAGGAAGCTGATGTAGTCCACATCTCGCAGGGCCACATGCTGGCAGCTTCCAGCCCAGCCACTCAGAGAAGACCTGGAAGACACACGGACAGACACACACACACACGTTATTCTCACATTAGCTATAGTACTTTGAATTCTACATTTATTCATGTATTTTACCCAAAGCACATCTATCTACCTTCAAATATTCACTATTCACATACTGTCAACGTCAGGACGCATTCTGCGGGGGCAGTGTGTGTGTGTGTGTGTGTTCTGTAAGTCATACAGACACGTGCAGACAGAAAGATATTACCAAAGTTCCGTGACGACTCAACTACATTCCACATCCCAAAGAACTCTTTGTGCTGATCACAGACACACACACACACACACAGAAAGACAGACAGACACACACACACACACACAGAAAGACAGACAGACACACACACACACACACAGAAAGACAGACAGACACACACACACACAGAAAGACAGACAGACACACACACACACACACACACAGAAAGACAGACAGACACACACACACACACACACAGAAAGACAGACAGACACACACACACACACACAGAAAGACAGACACACACACACACACACACACACAGACATGCTGTGCTGACCTGAGGTGAACAATGCGGATGAGTGATGCTGCCAGTCCTGCTGTGATTCGCCCGGCGGTGCAGCAGAGACTCAGATTGGCCAGTAGAGACTGTGACATCACAGGCAGGAAATAGAGCAGCTGCACCAATCGCTGCTGCGACTCAGCCGGCAACAACACCACACTGCCCTCCTGAGGATCTACACACACACACACACACACACACTCTGTTAGCACAACACCACACTGCCCTCCTGAGGATCTACACACACACACACACACACACACACACTCTGTTAGCACAACACCACACTGCCCTCCTGAGGATCTACACACACACACACACTCTGTTAGCACAACACCACACTGCCCTCCTGAGGATCTACACACACACACACACACACACACACACACACACACACACACACTCTGTTAGCACAACACCACACTGCCCTCCTGAGGATCTACACACACACACACACACTCTGTTAGCACAACACCACACTGCCCTCCTGAGGATCTACACACACACACACACACACACACTCTGTTAGCACAACACCACACTGCCCTCCTGAGGATCTACACACACACACACACTCTGTTAGCACAACACCACACTGCCCTCCTGAGGATCTACACACACACACACACACTCTGTTAGCACAACACCACACTGCCCTCCTGAGGATCTACACACACACACACACACACTCTGTTAGCACAACACCACACTGCCCTCCTGAGAATCTACACACACACACATACACTCTCTGATAGCATAGTGTATTCCCTGAACAGTACTAGGCATAGCATCACACTGCCATTAAGGTGACTGTGTGTTACTGTGTGTGTGTATGTTGTGTTGTGTGTTACAGTGAGTGTGTGTGTGATATGGTGAGTGTGCGTGTGTTATGGTGAAAGTGTGTGTGTTAGGGTGAGTGTGTGTGTGTGTTAGCGTGTGTGTTATGGTGAGTGTGTGAGTGTGTGTGATGGTGTGTGTGTGTGTGTAATGGTCTCTTGACGCAGGCTGCTTATCTCAGACAAAAGCAGCCTTGTGAGGGTGAACTGCTCTCTGGCAGCCTCTCCTCCCTCATCCTCTCCTCCCTCCTCCTCTCCTCCCTCCTCCTCTCCTCTCCTCCTCTCCTCCTCTCCTCCCTCCTCCTCTCCTCCTCTCCTCCCTCCTCTCCTCCTCTCCTCCCTCCTCTCCTCTCCTCTCCTCTCCTCCTCCCTCCTCCTCTCCTCCCTCCTCCTCTCCTCTCCTCCTCTCCTCCTCTCCTCCCTCCTCCTCTCCTCTCCTCCCTCCTCCTCTCCTCCTCCTCTCCTCCCTCCTCTCCTCCTCTCCTCCCTCCTCTCCTCCTCTCCTCCCTCCTCCTCTCCTCCCTCCTCCTCTCCTCTCCTCCCTCCTCCTCCTCTCCTCCCTCCTCTCTCCTCCTCTTCTTCTCGCTCTCCTACTCCCTCCTCCTCTCCCCCCCCCGCTTCAATGACCCCTCCCTGTTGAGCCAGTAACATCTTATCCTCCCTTCAGTATCTTGTCTTGTCTAGTTGTGGATTCAAGAGCTCTACTGCCCCCTGGAGGCTGGACTGGTGTTACAACAGCTGACTCACCAACAGCTGACCTACACTGGGAAGACCTCTGGATATAGTTATTGTGTGTGTCTCTGTGTGTGTGTGTGTGTGTGTGTGTACATACCGTAGAGCTGGAGGGCATTAGCCTGCAGGCTGTTCAGCAGGTCCTTGTTTCCCCGTGAGGCAGCAGCCTGGATGGAC
Source organism: Protosalanx chinensis (assembly GCA_030340685.1). Lineage (NCBI taxonomy): Eukaryota > Metazoa > Chordata > Actinopteri > Osmeriformes > Salangidae > Protosalanx > Protosalanx chinensis. The sequence goes on along the minus strand of CM059322.1, from coordinate 16,691,316 downwards.
AGCAGCAGCCAGGAGGAGAGGGCAGGGTTCCTGTGACCCAGCTGACACAGCTGCACAGGCAAGGCTGCCAGCCACCGGGACAGCACACGACTCCTGCACACACACCACACACACCACACACCACACACCACACACACACACACACACACACCACACACACAAGCTGAGCTGCACATCTCAGACTAAATCAAAGCATCAGGCATCATGTCTTCTGTTGTCCTACCTAGTGATGTGTGTGTGTTACCTGTCGATGTGTGTGTGTTGGTGTGTGTGTTACCTGGCGATGTGTGTGTGTTGGTGTGTGTGTTACCTGGCGATGTGTGTGTGTTGGTGTGTGTGTTACCTGGCGATGTGTGTGTGTTGGTGTGTGTGTTACCTGTCGATGTGTGAGTGTTGGTGTGTGTGTTACCTGGCGATGTGTGTGTGTTGGTGTGTGTGTTACCTGTCGATGTGTGTGTGTTGGTGTGTGTGTTACCTGGCGATGTGTGTGTGTTGGTGTGTGTGTTACCTGTCGATGTGTGTGTGTTGGTGTGTGTGTTACCTGGCGATGTGTGTGTGTTGGTGTGTGTGTTACCTGTCGATGTGTGTGTGTTGGTGTGTGTGTTACCTGGCGATGTGTGTGTGTTGGTGTGTGTGTTACCTGTCGATGTGTGTGTGTTGGTGTGTGTGTGTGTTACCTGTCGATGTGTGTGTGTTGGTGTGTGTGTTACCTGTCGATGTGTGTGTGTTGGTGTGTGTGTTACCTGGCGATGTGTGTGTGTTGGTGTGTGTGTTACCTGGCGATGTGTGTGTGTTGGTGTGTGTGTTACCTGGCGATGTGTGTGTGTTGGTGTGTGTGTTACCTGGCGATGTGTGTGTGTGTTGGTGTGTGTGTGTGTTACCTGGCGATGTGTGTGTGTTGGTGCTCCTGCAGGTACAGCCTGCTGTAGAAGGACAGCAACAGAGAGCGTGTCTGCAAGCTCAGGTTTCTCTGCTTGTACTGAACACACACCGCCTGCAGAAGGTCCTCAGTCACAGCTACACACACACACACACACACAGACACACACACACAGAGAGAGAGTTAAAAAAAAGACTAACGAGGCTTCTTATAATAGGAGGCTCCTCCTCGCCCCCTCTCACCCCGCCCCCTCACCTGTCCCCTCTCACCTGTCCCCTCTCACCTGTCCCCTCTCACCCCGCCCCTCCTCACCCCATCCCCTCACACCCACCCCCTCCTCACCCTGCCCCTCCTCACCCCGCCCCCTCCTCACCCCACCCCCTCCTCACCCCACCCCCTCCTCACCCCACCCCCTCCTCACCCCGCCCCCTCCTCACCCCGCCCCCTCTCACCCCGGCTCCTCTGACTGAGCACCATCTTCCACACTGTGTCCAGGAGAGTGTGCAGGTGTCTGTTGCTCAGCTTGACACCGCTGGACAGAGTCTCTCTCACAAACGTCTTCAGGGGCATTAGCCAATCAGCGTCGGGCTCCTGACCTGGCCCCTCCTTCTGACTGAGGGACACCATGACCTGACACAGGGCCACATTAAGGGCCAGGGGCTCCACTGCCTGTCCAGGGGCCGCTGGCATCTGCTTGGTCCTGACAAACAACAAACAAGTTACCCACAGTGCCCCATCCCTCCCAAGTACAGCACAGTACATTACAGTACAGCACAGCACACCCCAGACTCCACCACCCCAGGCCCCACCACCCCAGGCCCCACCACCCCAGGCCCCACCACCCCAGGCCCCACCACCCCAGGCCCCACCACCCCAGACTCCACCACCCCAGGCCCCACCACCCCAGGCCCCACCACCCCAGACTCCACCACCCCAGGCCCCACCACCCCAGGCCCCACCACCCCAGACTCCACCACCCCAGGCCCCACCACCCCAGGCCCCACCACCCCAGACTCCCCCACCCCAGACTCCACCACCCCCTGGCCCCACCACCCCAGACCCCACCACCCCAGGCCCCACCACCGCAGACCCCACCACCCCAGGCCCCACCACCCCAGGCCCCACCACCCCAGGCCCCACCACCCCAGACCCCACCACCCCAGACCCCACCACCCCAGGCCCCACCACCCCAGGCCCCACCACCCCAGACCCCACCACCCCAGACCCCACCACCCCAGACTCCACCACCCCAGACCCCACCACCCCAGACCAGTTCGGCCCTCCTCACCTCTTGGCATCGGTCTTCCTCCGTGGTTTAGGTATGTCCAAAGCTCCGTAGGGGAAGTTCTTCATGAAGTGCTGCTTAAAATCAGCCAGGTACTCGCTACGAAACCAAGCATCCTATGACACCAAAACACAATTATTATCAGCAAATGTGCAAGAGTGTGTGTGTGTGTCAGTGTGTGTGTGTCTGTTGGGAGTCAGGTCAGATTCCTGGTTATGGCAAGGCACTTCACCCTACTTGCCTCAGGGGGAATGTCCCTGTACTTGCTGTAAGTCTCTCTGGATATGAGCATCTGCTAAATGACTAAAGGTAAATGTAAGTGTGTGTGTGTGTGTGTGTGTGAGTCTCACTAGGGTGTCTTGCTGCTCTTTCTTTGGAGTCAGCCTCCTCAGTAGCTGCAGGATGGAGAGGACCTGGAACATGAGAGCCATGGAGTCTGGGGTTAGGAGGTGGCCACTGTCAGTCTGGGCCTGCTCGCTGCCACTGGCTTCCACCCACACTTCCAGCAGCAGGGGTACCAGCGTGGCAGCAAAGCCCAGCACAGCCTCAGCTGAGTCCAGCCCCTCACCCACTCCAGCTCCTGGTTCAACCTGAGGCCTGCAGAGGGAACAAGAGAAGAATAAGGGGACTAGAGGAGTGAGCAGCCGTCCCTCTGACAGCACATCCCTGGAGGTCTCCAGTGTGGGGATGTTTTCACCTGAGTCTGAAGGTGGAGTGTGGAGTGGGTTTGGTCCCAGAGTGTTCAAACAGCTGCACCTTGACCCTGCTGTAGGCCAGTTCCTCCCATGTGAGCTCTAAAGCTGTGCTCAGCTCTGCCTCTCTGCTGGACTGAAACACTCCATCACCTGGGCCTCGCACCCCCCCTTCCTCTGCTGGTCTCTCCTCCACCACTGCCTGGAGGAAGCGGCCAAGCCTGGAACACACCACCGCCAAACCAGTCAGATATGTTGCTCCTTCCTGCGTCTGCTGCATGTTTGAGAGAGTTCACCACCTGTCCTCACCTGAGGAGAACCGTGAGTCTCCACTGCTGGCCAGTCACAGGCCTGCTAGGATTGACTGACAGTGCCCAGCTCCTCCCCACGCTGTCCTGGTTCTTGGCTCCTCCCACCACACGTCGGTGAGAGATGAGCTCCAGGAAGTTGTTGAGCAGCAGGGCGGGGCGGGCGGCCAGCAGGCCGGGGTAGTGCTCCAGCAAGACGTCCAGCACTCCCAGAGCATCCTTCTGGATGGCTGCCTCGATGTGCGTCATGGCGCAGGACAGGTGGGCGCTGAGGAGGGGGAAGAAGGGAGCCGCCCGGTCTGCAGGAACACACTGAGCAACAAACCTGCTCAGAACAAACACACAGTCAGCCTCATCCAGCTGATCAGGAGGAGAAGAACTAAACAACAAAACAAACAAGTGGATTTCCGTGGCTGTGAAGCAGTGACCTGAGCAGGCGCGTGGCGGACGCCCGCACGTTGGGGTCCTTGTCTGTGAAGACAGCTGCCACCTCAGACAGCAGACGGGACAGGTGCTGCTCCAGCAGGGAGGGATGCTGACCCAGCAGCTCTCTCAGTCCCACCAGAGCCGTCTGCTTCACACTGCAGCTGTAGTGGTGCAGCTGGGACAGCAGATCCTGCAGCAGGGGGGAGCACCTGGATGTTGAGCTGCCTGTGTGTGCAGGTGTGTGGTAGGTGTGTGGTAGGTGTGTGGTATGTGTGTGTACCTTGATGCTGAGCTGCCTGCGGGTGGTTGGTCCACTGGTGTCTTTCTTCAGCTGCTCCGTCAGGTTGATTCCTTTAGTGCGGAAGTTCACGTTGGTGACATTGTCAGCTTTGGGTTTGAGTTTTCCCACTCGCAGTTTAACCTTCTGGAAGTCATCCTGCCTCTTCTTCTTCTGGCTTTTCGTCATTTCTGAAGTGTTCCTCTGCAGACACAGAACATCACATCTGTAGTCATTTATCAGAGGCTCTCATCCAGGGTGACTCCCAGCAAGTACAGGGACATTCCCCCTGAGGACAGTAGGGTGAAGTGTCCAAGGACACAACATCATGTTGGCACAGCCAGGGTTCGAACAAGGTACCTTCTGATTACTACCCTGTGCAGTAAACCTCACTCCTCAGATACCAGCTGGTAGTAGCTGTGCAGTAACACACACACAGACACAGACACAGACACAGACACACACACACACACACACACACAGCTGGAAGAGTCTAACTGAACATATCAACATGATGTGCAGGATCGTTCACCGTCACATGTTGCTGCAGGCCACATTACCAGTTACCAGCAGTATCACATGATAGAACACGACATTAAAACACAAATCAATAATAAGCATTGCAATTGGTCCATAAACATACAAATGAAACTCACTTGTACTTAAATAAGCATGTGCGGCGCGTGCAGCATTGCAACACAAAACCCAAGCTCGTGCTGATTTAGAGCTTCCGGTCTGGGTGCGCTCGTTTTGACACTTTTTTCAGTTTGAATCTCTTTAACCGGAAAAATGATCTCATAAGAATCTAATGATGAGATTTTAAGAGACACAGACACGTTTCGTACCTGTCTTATCACAGGGAATGTATTGTTATGTTCAACACATCTCTAAGTGCTGAACCTGACCGCCCACCTGGGAATCAGACGCCGGCGGGTCACCGCCAGACCGCCCGGTAACGACAAGCACCACAAACACTACAAACCACCAGTTTATATATATATATAAATATATGTTTTTAGTGTAAGAAAATGATGTAATGATGCAGTAAAATGGATAGTTAAATTCTGACGCCTTCAAAATGTAGACGTTGATCTATATTTAATTCCCAGAAATGGAGCAGGCAAAAGGAGAGGCAGCTTTATTAAGGTCCTTAACTTCAGAGAGGCTCGTGCTCATTCAGTCGCACACAGTTTCTGTGTTTCTGTCTTTATTAAAGACTTTATTACTGCTGAAGATCATCAAACTACAGCTCAGGTAACTTAAATAACCGTGTTTATAAAACAAATACAGATAAATAAGAGATGTAGGAAGAGTTAAGACAAAGTTCTGTGTTCTGAAGCCGGTAGTTGGTAACAGCTAACAAGCTAACAGCTAACAAGCTAACAGCTAGCTCATCCTAACCAGGTCAGTTGAGTCCTTCGCTCCTTCGTCAGTTCTTGTCTGTACAGGAAAGTTCTAACAGGAAGGTTCTAACAGGATGGTTCTAACAGGAAGGTTCTAACAGGAAGGTTCTAACAGGATGGTTCTTACAGGATGGTTCTAACAGGAAGGTTCTAACAGGATGGTTCTAACAGGAAGGTTCTAACAGGAAGGTTCTAACAGGAAGGTTCTAACAGGAAGGTTCTAACAGGATGGTTCTAACAGGATGGTTCTAACAGGAAGGTTCTAACAGGAAGGTTCTAACAGGAAGGTTCTAACAGGATGGTTCTAACAGGATGGTTCTAACAGGATGGTTCTAACAGGATGGTTCTAACAGGATGGTTCTAACAGGATGGTTCTAACAGGATGGTTCTAAGAGGATGGTTCTAATCATGTCTATGGTTCTAATCATGTCTATGGTTCTAACAGGATGGTTCTAACTGTGTCCATGGTTCTATGGTTCTAACCCCCCAAGGCTCTCAGCCTTTATGACCCTATATCAGTGTTGTGTTCCCGCAGGATGGAAGCAGCATCAGACCCGCCAGCTCAGAAGAGGTTCAAAATGGCAAACGGAGGCGCTAAGGTAAGAATGGGCCCAGTCCAACTCTACCAGCTTCATCATCTATTACTTTATAAGGGTTGTGTCTACTTTGATCAACATTTATTTCAGTATCCGTAAATGCCATCAACCACTCGTTAGCTCTCAGCTGGTCCCATAAGATCTTATCTTAGCTCTCAGCTGGTCCCATGTACTGGACAGTGAGGCTGTGCCATCAGACCCTTAACTAGAGCAGCAGCAATTCATGGAGGCTGAGTATCATCCGGTCCGCTTCTTAGTTTGAGGCTGCATTCTAAGGCCGCTGATGGAGCCAGTTCAGGCCTGGAGCCACACCTGACCTCCAGCAGGGCTCCAGAGAGGCCCCCAGGGATGCCCCCAGAGAGGCTGAGGGACAGGGCCTTGACTGGTCCTGACAGAGCTCAGCTTTAGTAAGGCTGTAAAGAGACTCCCAGGAGCAGCTGTGAGCTGATGTCACTTCCTGTTGCTCAGAACAGGAGCAGGAAGCTGCTTCAGTGAGTCCTGAGGGCTGGATAGCTGCTGCTGCTGTCTGCTGAAGTAAGACCTTGTACTGGAAGGCAATGAACTGCTTTTGCAGTTTGTCTCAACCAAAGAGGCTAGAGTGGAGCCTAGCTTGGAGTCCCCAGCACATCTGAGAGCTGAGAACCTCCAGAAGGATCCACAGGTTCTCCAGCATATCTGAGAACCTCCAGAAGGATCCACAGGTTCTCCAGCATATCTGAGAGCTGAGAACCTCCCGAAGGTTCCACAGGTTCTCCAGCACATCTGAGAGCTGAGAACCTCCAGAAAGTTCCACAGGTTCTCCAGCATATCTGAGAGCTGAGAACCTCCAGAAGGTTCCACAGGTTCTCCAGCATATGAGAGCTGAGAACCTCCAGAAGGTTCCACAGGATCCAAAGGTTCTTCTTTCCTTGTAAGAAGGTTGTGCTCATCCAACCTCAGCTGTCATGAGGAACAGCAGAGCAGAAGCCCAGTCAGATCACTTTGAATGTTTATGAATCAAAGCAGACATTGATGCTGTGATCAGGAGTCCAGTGAAGCACGAGCGGCTTGTCTCTCCTTTAAGGATGTGGGCTTCACCCCTCCTCTATTGCCTCTTCATCACTAATGCCTGTCTGTGTCTCTCTCCCCTATCTGGGTTTATTTCCCTCCATTGACAGAGAAGGCAGCCGCAGTTTTCTGCAGACATAGGTAAGTCCCGCCTCCACACGGTTCCGCTGCCAATGATGGGAGCTGAGAACTCCTTCCCTTTGCCTCATCGCTGGCTTCTGATTGGGTGTAAGGCATGTCTATGACTTGCACAGTTGAGTCAGTCTGAGTTCAGATCAGTCCCATTCACAGCCTCAGGCTGTGGGGTGAACCACTGATGTGTACTGGGGAGATTTGTTTCAGAGATCCCATTTCAAATGAGCTTTAGGAAATCCACCAATGGGAATGAGTGGCTTCCCAACTTCAAACTGACCTGAACTTTAGGAACAGCAGTCCTTCCTCAGAGAACCCTCTTAACTGTCCTGATTGGCATGACACAGACACATGGATGGATTCACTTACAGCTCTTGATGAGCACGTCGAGAAGGGACTGTGGTCATGTGGTGCGGTCATGTGGTGTGGTCAGGTGGTGCGGTGATCTGCCTGGGTGGTGGGTTAGAGGACTGACTGCATCATACACAGGTGGGTCACTGTTCTGTCCTCTAGGTCAGCTTGGACTGCAGATTCCATTAGGAAGTAGACCTTAAAGATGCATCCTGCACTGTGCTACCATGTAGCATCATGCTACCAGACTGGCTGTCATGCTACCTTCACAGTATGGCTGTCTTAAGGAGCCTCTCTTATCAGGGATAACCTCCCACCTGACTGGCCTGCCTCATGTGGCCTGCCTCGTGTGGCCTGCCTCGTGTAGCCTGCCTCGTGTCTGCCTCCTGTCTGCTTCGGCAGACACCATGCAGGAGCCCCTCCTGTGAGTGAGCAGTGCCTGGTGAAAGTCCTGTGGTGGGGGGAAGCCATTGTTAGGAGATCAACTCATTTAGATGACTTCTGAATTGACTGAATACGGCTCGTCAGCCTGTGTTTGTCAGGTGAACATGGGGCTCTGTTGCCACTCTGACCCAGGGTCAAGGTCAGGGTCGTGCTCCAAGTGGGATGATCAGAGCTGTGTGTGTGTTCTCTATTGACCTCCATCTTCATGTTGCAGTGTTTACATCTAAAGGAGGAACCATCCAGACCATCCCCTCTCTCAGCAAGCAGCTGAAAGGCATAACTGAGCCCATCATTGGTGAGTAAACAGACCCAGTGAGAAGGTGACCTGCTGCTGTCTGTGCTCCAGTTCTCTGCTGTGTCTGTGCTGCTCTGTCTGTGCTCCAGCTGTGCTGCTGTGTCTGTGCTCCAGCTCTCTGCTGCTGTGTCTGCTCCAGCTCTGCTGTGTCTGTGCTGCTGTGTCTGTGCTGCTGTGTCTGTGCTCCAGCTCTCTGCTGTGTCTGTGTCTGTCTGTGCTCCTCACTGCTGCTGTGTCTGTGCTCCTCACTGCTGCTGTGTCTGTGCTCCTCACTACTGCTGTGTCTGTGCTCCTCACTACTGCTGTGTCTGTGCTCCTCACTGCTGCTGTGTCTGTGCTCCTCACTGCTGCTGTGTCTGTGCTCCTCACTACTGCTGTGTCTGTGCTCCTCACTGCTGCTGTGTCTGTGTCTGTGCTCCTCTCTGCTGCTGTGTCTGTGTCTGTGCTCCTCTGCTGCTGTGTCTGTGCTCCTCACTGCTGCTGTGTCTGTGTTCAGGGCTGCAGTTCGTATGGGAGTACCGCAGCCCCAGCAAGGCTGTGCCTCCACACTACCAGTGTAAGCTGTGTCAGGTCACACGCCTGCAGAACGACATGCTGGCACATGTGAAGGGCTGGAAACACGGCTTCAGATACATGGTGAGTGTGGGAGCATGATGAGGGGCTTCAGGATACGTGTGTGTGTGTGTGTGTGTGTGACCTGAGTGTGCTGTTCATGTTCTAGAAGCGGAACCACCCTGAGAAGGTTCCGTACGAGGAGGAGGCAGCTGTGAAGGACCCTGCTGTGAGGAAGATCATCAAAGACATGGCAGCCGAGGTGGAGAGGCTGGAGGACAGAGGCCAGCTCAGGGTGAGAGGCTGGGGGGGAGAGGCCAGCTCAGGGTGACAGGCTGGGGGGGAGAGGCTGGAGGACAGAGGCCAGCTCAGGGTGAGAGAGGCTGGGGGGGAGAGGCCAGCTCAGGGTGACAGGCTGGGGGGGAGAGGCTGGAGGACAGAGGCCAGCTCAGGGTGAGAGGCTGGAGGACAGAGGCCAGCTCAGGGTGAGAGAGGCTGGGGGGGAGAGGCTGGAGGACAGAGGCCAGCTCAGGGTGAGAGAGGCTGGGGGGGAGAGGCCAGCTCAGGGTGACAGGCTGGGGGGGAGAGGCTGGAGGACAGAGGCCAGCTCAGGGTGAGAGGCTGGAGGACAGAGGCCAGCTCAGGGTGAGAGAGGCTGGGGGGGAGAGGCCAGCTCAGGGTGAGAGAGGCTGGGGGGGAGAGGCCAGCTCAGGGTGACAGGCTGGGGGGGAGAGGCTGGAGGACAGAGGCCAGCTCAGGGTGAGAGAGGCTGGGGGGGAGAGGCTGGAGGACAGAGGCCAGCTCAGGGTGAGAGAGGCTGGGGGGGAGAGGCCAGCTCAGGGTGAGAGGCTGGGGGGGAGAGGCTGGAGGACAGAGGCCAGCTCAGGGTGAGAGAGGCTGGGGGGGAGAGGCCAGCTCAGGGTGACAGGCTGGGGGGGAGAGGCTGGAGGACAGAGGCCAGCTCAGGGTGAGAGGCTGGAGGACAGAGGCCAGCTCAGGGTGAGAGGCTGGAGGACAGAGGCCAGCTCAGGGTGAGAGGCTGGGGGGAGAGGCCAGCTCAGGGTGACAGGCCGAGGTGGAGAGGCTGGAGGACAGAGGCCAGCTCAGGGTGAGAGGCTGGAGGACAGAGGCCAGCTCAGGGTGAGAGGCTGGAGGACAGAGGCCAGCTCAGGGTGAGAGGCTGGGGGGAGAGGCCAGCTCAGGGTGAGAGAGGCTGGGGGGGAAAGGCTGGAGGACAGAGGCCAGCCCAGCTGGGGGGGCCTGCTCTAGGTTAGACTGGATGCAGGAGGGCAGGTGGGTGGGTCTTGTTAGATGGGGCAAAATGTTGACTTCAACTCATTGCTTGTTTAGGTGATTCTGAAAGAACCCAGTGAGGTTGCTGCCTTTCAAGGATTGCGTAAGTCATATTTAAATGTGTTTATAAAATACAAATAATTGTGAACTAAAAATGTCTCTGCAGACTAAAGTATTATCTAATCGTCTTAGTATGTAAATCAAACTAACTTTGACATGAATGCTTTCTTTGTCACAGGCTCAGCAATCCCCAAGATGGTGAATCCAGGAGGGCCTGGTATGGGCCTGCGAGGGCCTCCCCTAGGTAAGGGCTTGGTATGGCTCACTGGTTAGAGCATTTGACTGGAGGGGGTTGCAGGTTCGAATCCTCCTCTGTACATGGCTTTGGGTAAAGTACTAGTGAATCCTTGTTCTCTGCTGAGCAGTAGGATGCTCAGGATGTCTTTTTGTTTTCCCAGGAGGCAGGTTTCCTGACCCCCTGTACCCAGGAGACTTCATGCCCCAGGGGGGCCTCCTGCCTGACTACCCCATTGGAGGGCGTGGAGACATGGGCATGGGAGGCTACCCCGACACCCCTCTGATCCGCCCTAGTCCAGGCCACGGCTTCACAGGGCCAGACATGGGTCCCAGGCGTTTCCCTGACGACGGTCCACGCATGGGGGGAGGGGCAGACGGCTTTGGGATGGGGGGCAGGAGAGAGGGTTTTGGGATGGGTGGTCTGCTGGGAGAAGCACCTGGAAGGCGTTATCCAGAAGAGTTCAGGGGGGTTCAGACAGGAAGTGACCCTGTGGACAGGCCAGGCCTGATGGGGGCGGCCCCTGAGGGCAGCAGCCTGCCCTCCACCCTGCTCAAGTACCTGGTGGGTTCAGGACCAGCACTACTTCAACAACAAGCTTCAACAGGCTTGAGTTCATCAGTGGCTGATGTCTTGTGTTCACAGGATTCCTTCCGGATTGAGAATGAGAGCGATGCTCAGATCGTGTTGAAGGTTACGCAGAAGCTGACAGATGTACTGATGGAGTACAGACTGAGGAGTGTGTCCTCTGTACGTACCTCTGCCTCACTCTGCCTCTTAATACTGGCTTCTCTCTGCCTCACTCTGCCTCTTAATACTACTGCACTCTGCCTCTTAATACTGGCTTCTCTCTGCCTCACTCTGCCTCTTAATACTGCTGCACTCTGCCTCTACTTTCAGTCTATTTTAATTGATCCAGTTCTTCCTCATCTTGTGTGTGTGTGTGTGTGTGTGTGTGTGTCAGGCGCCCAGCCTGACGAGGAGTTCAGCCATGAGCTCTGTGGGAGGCTCATCTTCCAGGATGTCCAGCAGCAGCGACCGCTTCTCAACCAGCTTCTCTGGGACCCCCTCAGGTAACCCCTCAGGTACAGCACCCCCCCTCAGGTAACCCCTCAGGTACAGCACACACCCCTCAGGTACAGCACACCCCCCTCAGATACAGCACCCCCCCTCAGGTAACCCCTCAGGTACAGCACACGCCCCTCAGATACAGCACCCCCCCTCAGGTAACCCCTCAGGTACAGCACACACCCCTCAGGTACAGCACACCCCCCTCAGATACAGCACCCCCCCTCAGGTAACCCCTCAGGTACAGCACACACCCCAGCACACCCCCCTCAGATACAGCACACCCCCCTCAGATACAGCACACCCCCCTCAGATACAGCACACCCCCCTCAGATACAGCACACCCCCCTCAGATACAGCACACCCCCCTCAGGTAACCCTTCTCCACTCTGCTTCCAGGTCCATCCAGGTACACTGAAGGACCGTCTAGGTTCTACAACTGACATGACTTCCTGCTGACCGTGGTCATCACAGCTGCACGGTCCATCATGACCGTGACCACAGCAGGCGTCTCCTACATGCGCCCAGAGGAGAGGGATGGCAGTTCTGTCTAGCCTGGGGGCGGAGCTCTAGGGCCCATCGATTTGCAGCTTTGATTCCTTCTAAACACCAACATGTTGTAAAATTGTGTAATTACGAGTCAGAATTAGATTTTAGTTAGTTTTATTTTTTTGTAATGAAAATGTTGGACCAAATGTGTAGCTGTGAGGTATTTTACTTTTTAACTCTGTCAGTTTACATTGTTTTGACATTTTAACTTGTGATCTGTAAAAGGTTGATGACTGTATGCAGAATGAAAAGATCTGTGTTCAAAACTTTGTATAGAAGCAGCTTTCTACTGAACTGGTCTCAATAAAAGTAAACTGTCAGAAGTCCACTTCCTGTGATGTCACTTCCTGTATAATCCACTTCCTGTAGAGTCCTCGTCCTATGACGTCTCTTACTGTGTTGTACTTTTCCTGTGACTGCGTAGCTGTGTAATACTGCTGACACAGTGACTGCACAGCTGTGTAATACTGCTGACACAGTGACTGCACAGCTGTGTAATACTGCTGACACAGTGACTGCACAGCTGTGTAATACTGCTGACACAGTGACTGCACAGCTGTGTAATACTGCTGACACAGTGACTGCACAGCTGTGTAATACTGCTGACACAGTGACTGCACAGCTGTGTAATACTGCTGACACAGTGACTGCACAGCTGTGTAATACTGCTGACACAGTGACTGCACAGCTGTGTAATACTGCTGACACAGTGACTGCACAGCTGTGTAATACTGCTGACACAGTGACTGCGTAGCTGTGTAATACTGTTGACACAGTGACTGCACAGCTGTGTAATACTGCTGACACAGTGACTGCACAGCTGTGTAATACTGCTGACAGCGTGACTGCAGCTGTGTAATACTGTTGACACAGAGAGTGACTGTGCAGCTGTGTAATACTGTTGACACAGAGAGTGACTGTGCAGCTGTGTAATACTGTTGACACAGAGTGACTGTGCAGCTGTGTAATACTGCTGACACAGGGAGTGACTGCAGCTGTGTAATACTGTTGACACAGGGAGTGACTGTGCAGCTGTGTAATACTGCTGACACAGGGAGTGACTGCAGCTGTGTAATACTGTTGACACAGGGAGTGACTGTGCAGCTGTGTAATACTGTTGACACAGAGAGTGACTGCAGCTGTGTAATACTGTTGACACAGAGAGTGACTGTGCAGCTGTGTAATACTGTTGACACAGAGAGTGACTGTGCAGCTGTGTAATACTGTTGACACACAGAGTGACTGCAGCTGTGTAATACTGCTGACACAGAGAGTGACTGCAGCTGTGTAATACTGTTGACACAGAGAGTGACTGTGCAGCTGTGTAATACTGCTGACACAGGGAGTGACTGCAGCTGTGTAATACTGTTGACACAGGGAGTGACTGTACAGCTGTGTAATACTGTTGACACAGAGAGTGACTGCAGCTGTGTAATACTGCTGACACAGAGAGTGACTGCAGCTGTGTAATACTGTTGACACAGAGAGTGACTGTGCAGCTGTGTAATACTGCTGACACAGGGAGTGACTGCAGCTGTGTAATACTGTTGACACAGGGAGTGACTGTACAGCTGTGTAATACTGTTGACACAGAGAGTGACTGCAGCTGTGTAATACTGCTGACACAGGGAGTGACTGCAGCTGTGTAATACTGTTGACACAGGGAGTGACTGTGCAGCTGTGTAATACTGTTGACACAGAGAGTGACTGCAGCTGTGTAATACTGCTGACACAGGGAGTGACTGCAGCTGTGTAATACTGTTGACACAGGGAGTGACTGTGCAGCTGTGTAATACTGTTGACACGGAGAGTGACTGTGCAGCTGTGTAATACTGTTGACACAGGGAGTGACTGCAGCTGTGTAATACTGTTGACACGGAGAGTGACTGTGCAGCTGTGTAATACTGTTGACACGGAGAGTGACTGTGCAGCTGTGTAATACTGTTGACACGGAGAGTGACTGTGCAGCTGTGTAATACTGTTGACACGGAGAGTGACTGTGCAGCTGTGTAATACTGTTGACACGGAGAGTGACTGTGCAGCTGTGTAATACTGTTGACACGGAGAGTGACTGTGCAGCTGTGTAATACTGTTGACACTGCCCAGGCAGAGCTGAGTCCCTGGACATGATCCACGCGTTGTGCATCTCTTTCATTGGTAAATAAGATCCATGCTTCACCTAGAGACCCTCTGATCATGTAAACACCTTCATCAGTCCTGAACATGCTGGTTTAAATAACCGCAGTAATATGCAGCATGCAGCCAGAGCACGAGAGGACCGTTCACACAGGGGGATGATGCGCATGTGCATTAAGGCAGCAGGGGGTTGTGGGTAAATAACAGGAAGTCACTTCACCATGGCGACAGGGACGCTGTCCGTTAACTTCTGCAGACTGACTTTATTTCTTATAATCAAATCTCAGTTTCTGGACTCTCAGCAGTTTGCGATATCATTTCAGGAGCCTTCAGACTGCGGAACTGAACAGTATTTCGACATATCTAGTCTGTCGTGTTTAAAATGCGGTTCAAATCAGAAAAAGAGTGCAGATGGTGCGTATGAAAGGCTAGCAGCTCATATTAGCATGCTAACTCAGCTAGCCTAGCTTATATATCATTATCTCATATCCTAAGATAATGTAACCTAAGGTAATGTAATGCAATGCGTGTTTCTGACTGTGTTTGGGTCGTTTGGCCTCTGCATAACCATATGGGTAGAATGGTCTGATCTAGTCAACGTTATTTGAACAACATGATGATTCTTAAGCTGTGTGATTCCTTCTTCAGGTCTGAGTTGTGAGTGTCAGAGAGGCTTCAGGATCATGTCCTCAAACAGAGCATCCATCACCTGCCAACAGTGTCCTGCAGCCAGCCCAGTAAGAGCCACTTCCTGTAGACACACACAGCACTTCCTGTAGGCTTGTCCAATCACTGTGAGCGTTCTCCCTACTCTGTAGGCAGTAACTGAAGATGGATATGGGTGCATTCAGTGCCCAGGAGGTCTGACAGAGACTGGGAGGTGCTTCTGCCCATCAGGGTCCATTCTGGGTGAGCATCTGCAAGAGCAGCTAGAACTGACTGTTCTGTTATAGAGAGATACCTGTCTGTCTGATCTGCTGTTATAGAGAGATACCTGTCTGTCTGATCTGCTGTTATAGAGAGATACCTGTCTGTCTGTCCTGCTGTTATAGAGAGATACCTGTCTGTCTGATCTGCTGTTATAGAGAGATACCTGTCTGTCTGTTCTGCTGTTATAGAGAGATACCTGTCTGTCTGATCTGCTGTTATAGAGAGATACCTGTCTGTCTGTTCTGCTGTTATAGAGAGATACCTGTCTGTCTGATCTGCTGTTATAGAGAGATACCTGTCTGTCTGTTCTGCTGTTATAGAGAGATACCTGTCTGTCTGTTCTGCTGTTATAGAGAGATACCTGTCTGTCTGATCTGCTGTTATAGAGAGATACCTGTCTGTCTGATCTGCTGTTATAGAGAGATACCTGTCTGTCTGATCTGCTGTTATAGAGAGATACCTGTCTGTCTGTTCTGCTGTTATAGAGAGATACCTGTCTGTCTGTTCTGCTGTTATAGAGAGATACCTGTCTGTCTGTTCTGCTGTTATAGAGAGATACCTGTCTGTCTGTTCCGCTGTTATAGAGAGATACCTGTCTCTGTTCTCCTGTTATAGAGATACCTGTCTGTCTGTTCCGCTGTTATAGAGAGATACCTGTCTGTCTGTCTGTCCTGCTGTTATAGAGAGATACCTGTCTGTCTGTTCTGCTGTTATAGAGATACCTGTCTGCCTGTCCTGCTGTTATAGAGAGATACCTGTCTGTGTGTTATAATGACATCATACTTGGTGGTACAGGTGAACCAATGTTATCTTGAATCTGTTATTTTCAGTGGAAAGAGATGTTCAAGGAAATCTTCTAGAAGCAGCTGTGTGTGAGGTGTGCAGTGGAGGAGAGCCTGCCTTCTCAGCACCTGACCAACGTGGTAACAGGTACCAACACTCACCTGTCTCCCCTCACCTGTCTCTCCCCTCACCTGTCTCTCCTCACCTGTCTCTGCTCACCTGTCTCTCTCCTCACCTGTCTCACCTCACCTGTCTCTCTCCTCACCTGTCTCTCCTCACCTGTCTCTCCTCACCTGTCTCTCTCCTCACCTGTCTCTCTCCTCACCTGTCTCTCTGCTCACCTGTCTCACCTCACCTGTCTCTCCCCTCACCTGTCTCTCTCCTCACCTGTCTCTCTGCTCACCTGTCTCACCTCATCTGTCTCTCTCCTCACCTGTCTCTCCTCACCTGTCTCTCCTCACCTGTCTCTCTCCTCACCTGTCTCTCTCCTCACCTGTCTCTCTCCTCACCTGTCTCTCTGCTCACCTGTCTCACCTCACCTGTCTCTCTCCTTACCTGTCTCTCCTCACCTGTCTCTCTCCTCACCTGTCTCTCTCCTCACCTGTCTCTCTCCTCACCTGTCTCTCTCCTCACCTGTCTCTCCTTAGATGTGAGAGATGTCAGGCCACCTTCATCAACACCACCTCCTCCTGCTTATGTGGTTCTCCCAACATCCAGGTGAGGTTCTTCAGGGTTCCTCAGCTGTAGACAAGCTGTGTTTCTCCCTCAGAGCATCCCAGAATGATGTGGTGTGTTCCTTCCTAGGCTGGAGGACTGTGTTTCCCAGCAGCCCCTCCTAACAACCTTCCTGCTAACGTCAACACACATGTTAACTTTGCTCAGCTGGTGAGTTATCAGAGCAGCCATCTGTCCAGTGAACCTCCCAGAGACTCCATCTTCAGGACAATGATTTGACTGAGACTTTGTCTCCTCTCGTCTGCCCTCTCTCCCCCTGTGTCTCCCCATGTCTCCCCCCTGTGTCTCCCCCCTGTGTCTCCCCCCTGTGTCTCCCCCCTGTGTCTCCCCCCTGTGTCTCCCCCCTGTGTTTCCCCCTGTGTCTCCCCCCTGTGTCTCCCCCCTGTGTCTCCCCCCTGTCTCCCCCCTGTGTCTCCCCCCTGTCTCCCCCCTGTGTCTCCCCCTGTCTCCCCCCTGTCTCCCCCTCGCAGGCCCTTCCTGTCCAGTCAGCCTGGTTCTCCAAACACCTGTACGCCTCCGCAGCTGCCTGCCTGGTGAATACTGGCTCACATTGACCCTTAACCCCTAACCTTAACCCTTAACCCCTAACATTAACCTTAACCAGACACCTCTCTGCTTCACCCTGGGTAAATCACAGTGGTTCTTATGTGTGTGTGTGTGTTGTGTGCAGGTGTTTTCTAACCGGACAGCCTGCCAGGCTCTGGGTAACATGTGTGTGATGAACATGCACTCCTTCAGCAGTGTTAGTATGGATGCCTGTGGACTCTTCAACACTGTGTTCAGGTCCACTGCTGCGCTGGGACCCACCCAGGACATCTCCTACTGGTAACACCTGACCGCACACATCCACACTCTGACCGCACACATCCACACTCTGACCGCACACATCCACACTCTGACCGCACACATCCACACTCTGACCGCACACATCCACATTCTGACCGCACACATCCACACTCTGACCGCACACATCCACACTCTGACCGCACACATCCACATTCTGACCGCACACATCCACACTCTGACCGCACACATCCACACTCTGACCGCACACATCCACACTCTGACCGCACACATCCACACTCTGACCGCACACATCCACACTCTGACCGCACACATCCACACTCTGACCGCACACATCCACACTCTGACCGCACACATCCACACTCTGACCGCACACATCCACACTCTGACCGCACACATCCACACTCTGACCGCACACATCCACATTCTGACCGCACACATCCACATTCTGACCGCACACATCCACATTCTGACTGCACACATCCACATCAGAGTTTACACTAGGGGCTACACTAACAGCCAATCATGGTCCTTCTTTCCTACGTGTGTTCAGGAGGGCCAATCTGCCGTGGCTTTACTATGGAGACCAGCCTGGTTTAGCCAGTCGGGTTCTGCAGACAGATCCACTACCTACAGCCTTCAGCTTCAAGGGCAACAAACAGGTTTGAACAGGACGCTAACTAAGGCTAACCTGCTAGCTTCCTGCTGCTCATCATCCAACACCTTCATCTTCCTTTATCTCATCATCCAACACCTTCATCTCATCATCCAACACCTTCATCTCATCATCCAACACCTTCATCTCATCATCCAACACCTTCATCTCATCATCCCCTTCCTCTCAGCTGCTTTGACTTGAGTGTTGTTCCACATCAGAGCAGTAACTCTCTGCCCCCCCCCCCCCCCCCCAGAACACAGACATCAAGCTGCTGGCTGCTGTGTACAACGCCAGGGGAGACTTCCTGTCCTGGGAGCAGGTGGGAGGAGCTAACCTGCAGGTGAGGGGCTCCAATGGGAGTCACAGTAGGAGGTCACATGGCTCAGGCCTTCCTACTGCATTACTAGGAGGTGCCAGAGGGTGGCAGCACATCCCTGTCAAACATTGTGTGTTCCTGTGTTCTAGCTGTGTCCTAACTCTGCCAGGAAACAGAGAGCTGCCTACACATTCAGCACAGCCTTCCAAGAGAGTGTGAGGGTTCTGTTACTGTCATACTAAGATCTTTACCATCAACACAAGAAGCTTTGCATTGGATTCTAAGTAATGACTACAGCCCACCTGATGTACAAACCTGACGTGTGTGTGTGTGTGTGTGTGTGCAGTGTGTTCTCTCTGTAGCAGAGCTGCTGCGTGTGTATCCTGAGCCACTTTTCTACGACGTGTTTGTGGATTTGAGTGATGGAGGAAGCAGACGTCTTGTTCCTCTTCCCACACGGAACCTCAACCAGCAGTTCAACGGCCTGTTCACCAACCAGGGTGAGGAGGGGGCGGGGCCTGCAGCTCAACACAACAACACACACTTCACAGTGTAAAGCTTCTAGATTCTACCATGTTTCCTACATGTGTGTGTTTCCAGGCAACATGAATGACTGGTACCTGTCCAGGCGGCTGCTGTTGGTCGACACCCTCAGCGGGAGAGAGAACAGTCTGAGTTCTGTGGCTAAAGTCCTTCGCATCGCTAGCAGCATCAACATCAAGTAGGTCACCAGTTACCATGTGATGTGAAGTGTCTTCATGGCTCCTCCCCCTCCCTGACTGTCTGCTGCTGCTGCTGCTGCAGGTTCCAGCTGGTTCCAGAAACCCAGCGAGGTCAAGTGTTCCCTCCTCTGCTGTCTGTGGCCTACAGCGACATCCTCATCACAGACTTGAACACACAGACGGTTTCAGTAAGTCTCCCAATGTTCACACACACTGACACACACACTGACACACACACTGACACACACACCAGTCAGTAACACCACTGTGTTTTCAGGTGTCGTTTGAAGTCAGTTACGAGATGAACCAGAACGAGGCTCGCATCAAAACAGACGTGAGTCCCTCCGTCAGGAAGTGGTCATTGGTAGAGCTGCAGTGTAGCTAGTCCATCCTGAGTGCTGTGCCTGTGTGTGGAGCAGGTGGCTCTCGGGGTCCTGGGAGGTGTAGCTGTGCTGTACTCCCTCCTGAAGACAGCCAGCTGGAAGAGAAGGATGGCATCACCCCTCATCGACATGGAGGTTCGAACCAGGAATCTTCTGATTAGCGCTCAGCCACCTGCCTCCTTGTTCCTCCCTGTTCCTCTGTCCTCCCACAGTGTTACTGAGGGTTCTCTGTCCTGTCTTCTCTCTCTCAGACTGTTATGAAGTTCCTGTTGTTCTACGCTGGAGATCTGGCCAACGTGTTCTTTGTCATCACCTGGGGAAGCGGAGTCTACTGGCTCATCTTCTACAAGGTGAGCACAGACGAGGTGCTTAAACATCTCCAGTGTGAGGGAGGTGGAGGCACATTCACAGCTTTGTATTATTTACTAAAAGATAGAAACACTGTTTACTCTGTTATCTCTTCATCATCTCTTTCATTTTTAAATGTTTGGTGTCTGTGTCTTTTTTCTGGACTGCACTCAGACGCAAGAGGCAAGTAACTCTCCTCCTCCCTTCTCCCTTCCTCCTCTCCTCCCCTCTCTCCTCCTCCCTTCCTGCTGTCTCTCTATCCCAGGCTAGCTTCACGTCTATCTGATATGCTGCATGTGTCTTAACTGTGACTGTGTGCCATTGTTGCTAAAGAGTTTCCCCTGAATCTGAATGTCTCTTCAGGCGCAGCAGTTTGTTTCTGTGCTGTTGCCGTTGCCTGATCAAGAACAGCGTTTTGTGACTTATGTTGGCTGTGCCTTCGCTCTCAAGGTGAGACGTCATCCTACTCTGTGTGTGTCTGTGTGTGTCTGTGTGTGTCTGTGTCTCTCTGTGTGCCTCTGTAAGTCAAGGACTTCTCTTGATGCTCAGTATGTGTGTTGGGGTTTTCAGACAGTGCAGTTTGTCCATAAGCTGGTGCTGCAGCTGTCAGTGGACGTGTTTCTGATCGACTGGGAGAGACCAAGAGGCAAAACCTCCAGACCTGTCCAGGGTACACACTCCTCACTACACACACCTCACTACACACTACACACTACACACACCTCACTACACACTACACACACCTCCTCCCCACTACACACACCTCCTCCCCACTACACACTACACACACCTCCTCACTCCACACCACACCACACACTACACACACCTCCTCACTCCACACCACACACTACACACACCTCCTCACTCCACACCACACACACCTCCTCTCACTACACACCTCCTCCTCACTACACACCTCCTCCTCACTACACACCACACACCTCCTCTCACTACACACTCCACACTACACACCACACACCTCCTCCTCACTCCTCTAAACATTATATAAGGAGAGGAGTAACTAGTATCTAGTGTGTCATGTCAGGTTCTGCTGTCATGTCAGGTTCTGCTGTGTCATGTCAGGTTCTGCTGTGTCATGTCAGGTTCTGCTGTGTCATGTCAGGTTCTGCTGTCATGTCAGGTTCTGCTGTGTCATGTCAGGTTCTGCTGTGTCATGTCAGGTTCTGCTGTCATGTCAGGTTCTGCTGTGTCATGTCAGGTTCTGTTGTGTCATGTCAGGTTCTGTTGTGTCATGTCAGGTTCTGCTGTGTCATGTCAGGTTCTGCTGTCATGTCAGGTTCTGCTGTGTCATGTCAGGTTCTGCTGTCATGTCAGGTTCTGCTGTGTCATGTCAGGTTCTGCTGTGTCATGTCAGGTTCTGCTGTGTCATGTCAGGTTCTGCTGTCATGTCAGGTTCTGCTGTGTCATGTCAGGTTCTGCTGTGTCATGTCAGGTTCTGCTGTCATGTCAGGTTCTGCTGTGTCATGTCAGGTTCTGCTGTGTCATGTCAGGTTCTGCTGTGTCATGTCAGGTTCTGGTGTGTCATGTCAGGTTCTGCTGTGTCATGTCAGGTTCTGCTGAGGGGAAACGGGAGGCGGCTCCTGTTAGCATCTGGAGGACTTACTTTGTTGCCAACGAGTGGAACGAGATTCAAACCATCCGCAAAATTAACCCGACCTTCCAAATCATCGCTGTTCTCTTTCTTCTGGAGGTACAAACCTACAGCCTGTCTCTCTCTCCTGTCCCAGCCTGTCTCTCTCTCCTGTCCCAGCCTGTCTCTCTCTCCTGTCCCAGACTGTCCCATCTTGTCTCTGTCCAGGTGGTGGGTTTGTCCAGTCTCACTCTCAGAGAGCCGTGGTCTGTGCTGGAGCGCCCCCCGCAGGCCTACACTCCCCCCTCCTGCCTGACGCTGCGCTACGGCCTGGCGTCCTCCCTGTGGCTCGGCCTGGGACTACTGCAGGTACACCTGGGGGAGGGAGAGGGGACTACTGCAGGTACACCTGGGGGAGGGAGAGGGGACTACTGCAGGTACACCTGGGGGAGGGAGAGGGGACTGCTGCAGGTACACCTGGGGGAGGGAGAGGGGACTGCTGCAGGTACACCTGGGGGAGGGAGAGGGGGTGAGGGGACTACTGCAGGTACACCTGGGGGAGGGAGAGGGGACTGCTGCAGGTACACCTGGGGGAGGGAGAGGGGACTACTGCAGGTACACCTGGGGGAGGGAGAGGGGACTACTGCAGGTACACCTGGGGGAGGGAGAGGGGACTACTGCAGGTACACCTGGGGGAGGGAGAGGGGACTGCTGCAGGTACACCTGGGGGAGGGAGAGGGGGTGAGGGGACTACTGCAGGTACACCTGGGGGAGGGAGAGGGGACTGCTGCAGGTACACCTGGGGGAGGGAGAGGGGACTGCTGCAGGTACACCTGGGGGAGGGAGAGGGGACTGCTGCAGGTACACCTGGGGGAGGGAGAGGGGACTGCTGCAGGTACACCTGGGGGAGGGAGAGGGGGAGGGGGGGAGGGGACTGCTGCAGGTACACCTGGGGGAGGGGGGGAGGGGGGGAGGGGGCTCCACACACAGTGGAGGATCATAGAACATGTGTGTGTTGTGTGTCTGGACAGATGATGTTCTTCACTGTGTTCCATGAACGCTTTGTGGAGGATAAGATCCGGCAGTTTGTTGACCTCTGTTCTATTAGTAACGTGAGTAAGACCACTGTGTGTGTGTGTGTGTGTGCAGGTTTCTGTACTGCTGCTGTCACACCTTTTCTAAGTGTGTGTGTGTGTGTGTGTGTGTGTGTGTGCAGGTCTCTGTACTGCTGCTGTCTCACAGGTGTTTTGGATATTACATCCATGGACGTTCTGTTCACGGTCATGCTGACACCAACATGGAGGAGATGAACAGCAACCTGAAGAGAGAGGCTGTAGGTCCACACACACACCTCCACACACACCTCCACACACACCTCCACACACACCTCCACACACACACCTCCACACACACCTCCACACACACACCTCCACACACACCTCCACACACACCTCCACACACACCTCCACACACACCTCCACACACACCTCCACACACACACCTCCACACACACCTCCACACACACCTCCACACACACACCTCCACACACACACCTCCACACACACCTCCACACACACCTCCACACACACACCTCCACACACACCTCCACACACACCTCCACACACACCTCCACACACACACCTCCACACACACACCTCCACACACACCTCCACACACACCTCCACACACACACCTCCACACACACACCTCCACACACACCTCCACACACACCTCCACACACACCTCCACACACACACCTCCACACACACCTCCACACACACACCTCCACACACACCTCCACACACACCTCCACACACACACCTCCACACACACCTCCACACACACCTCCACACACACCTCCACACACACACCTCCACACACACCTCCACACACACCTCCACACACACCTCCACACACACCTCCACACACACACCTCCACACACACCTCCACACACACACCTCCACACACACCTCCACACACACCTCCACACACACCTCCACACACACACCTCCACACACACCTCCACACACACCTCCACACACACCTCCACACACACACCTCCACACACACACCTCCACACACACCTCCACACACACCTCCACACACACACCTCCACACACACACCTCCACACACACCTCCACACACACCTCCACACACACACCTCCACACACACACCTCCACACACACCTCCACACACACACCTCCACACACACCTCCACACACACCTCCACACACACACCTCCACACACACACCTCCACACACACCTCCACACACACACCTCCACACACACACCTCCACACACACCTCCACACACACCTCCACACACACCTCCACACACACACCTCCACACACACACCTCCACACACACCTCCACACACACACCTCCACACACACCTCCACACACACCTCCACACACACCTCCACACACACACCTCCACACACACCTCCACACACACACCTCCACACACACACCTCCACACACACCTCCACACACACACCTCCACACACACACCTCCACACACACACCTCCACACACACCTCCACACACACCTCCACACACACACCTCCACACACACACCTCCACACACACCTCCACACACACACCTCCACACACACCTCCACACACACACCTCCACACACACACCTCCACACACACACCTCCACACACACACCTCCACACACACACCTCCACACACACCTCCACACACACACCTCCACACACACCTCCACACACACCTCCACACACACACCTCCACACACACACCTCCACACACACACCTCCACACACACACCTCCACACTCACACCTCCACACACACACCTCCACACACACACCTCCACACACACACACCTCCACACACACACCTCCACACACACCTCCACACACACCTCCACACACACACCTCCACACACACCTCCACACACACACCTCCACACACACCTCCACACACACCTCCACACACACACCTCCACACACACCTCCACACACACACCTCCACACACACCTCCACACACACCTCCACACACACCTCCACACACACCTCCACACACACACCTTCACACACACACCTCCACACACAGTCCTCCTCACACCTCCACCCCCCTCTTGTGTCTCTCCTCTCCTGGGTGTGAAGGAGGCTCTGTGTGGTCAGAGAGGGCTGCTTCCTAACACAGACATCCAGACCTTCCAGATCTCCATCACCCAGCGCCTCAGACAGCAGTATGACCGCATCAGAGAGCCGCTCAGCAGGGTGCGTGTTGCTGTGTGTCTGTGTGTGTGTGGAGGTGTGTGTGGCCAGGGTGGCTGGATGTGTGTGTGGCCAGGGTGGAGGTGTGTGTGGCTGGATGTGTGTGTGGCTGGATGTGTGTGTAGTTGTACTGAGTCCTGTGATGACAGCTGCTTCGTCCCTCAGAGGAATGGACCATCCCGGCTGGTGGACGCAGCCTTGAACAGCCCCTTTGACCAGAGCACCAAGGCCTACCACACCATGAACCGCTTCCTGGGTTCAGTCATAGACCATGTCAGTAGCATGCACACACACAGCACACAAACAGCACACACACAGCATGCACACACAGACACACACACAGCATGCACACACAGACACACACACAGCATGCACACAGCACACGCACACACACAGCATGCACACACAGCATGCACACACAGACACACACACAGCATGCACACACAGACACACACACAGCATGCACACAGCACACACACAGCATGCACACGCACACACACAGCATGCACACACAGACACACACACAGCATGCACACAGCACACACACCGCATGCACACAGCACACGCACACACACAGCATGCACACACAGCATGCACACACAGCATGCACACACAGCATGCACACACAGCACTGACACAGCATTGTGTTTGCTGTAGGCTCATCGGGACATGGACTACTTGGTGAGGGACAAACTCCTCCTGGAGAGGGTGTTAGGGATGGAGTTCATGGAGCCAATCGACAAAAGCATCTTCTATAACGGTATTGACCTTTGTCATGTCATGTAAATGTATTGACCTCTGTCAATTTACTGACCTGGTTAGGATGCTAATTCAAGATACCAGCCAGAACATTGTTGACTTTCTTGTGTGTTGGTGTTCCTTGCTGTGTGTGTGTATGTGTGTGTTCCTGTGCGTTCCTGCCTGTGTGTGTGTTCCTGTGTGTGTTCCTGTGTGTGTCCTGCCTGTGTGTGTGTGTGTGTGTGTGTGTTCCTGCAGATGAGTCCCACTCGTTCAGTGATGTGTTGTTCTATGGGATCGAGGCGACTCTGCTGATCTTTGACACCTTGTTCTTCTGTGTGGTCGACCTGGGAGCTCAGAGCTTCATCCTGGCTGCTGTGCTGACATATCTACAGCAGATGGTGCGTGAGTGTGTGTGTGTGACTGTGTGTGTGTGTACTGTGTGTACTGTGTGTACTGTGTGTGTGTGGTATGGTGAAGTTGCACAACAGTAAGTGTCTTGTTTGTGATCTGTGTTTCAGATCATGCGTTTAATCCGCAACGCTTTTGGCCGGAGAAATCTTGCCAACAAGACGTTGGTGGACCAGAGGTTCCTGATCTAGGCTTCATTCTGTGCTGTCTGTTAGTTCATGTCCACAGCAGGTCTGAATGGGGATTTTATACCTGTGCTTTTGTACCACTTGTTTACACAGACCCATTATTTTACAAATGTTTCACCACTTTGCAAATTATGTAAATATTCTGATTGTGCTTTTGTATTTGATGTTTTGTAAAAAATAAAAGAAATGTGATTGAATATATTTGTTTTATTCTTGTGATGTTTTACTAAATGATCCATCTTTAAACACATTGCTTAAGTCACTTCATAACCAGAGCACAGGTCCCAACAGCAAACAGAGTAAGAGTGATAACAGGCAGATTTTATGGTGTTATAAAGGTTGGTAATGATGTGTGTTACCTTATCACCCTGCAGCCTGTCAGGGCATCAGCCTGCAGCAGGACCAGCAGGACCAGCAGGGCCCTGGGCCTCATCTTCTGTGTGTCAGATGGATCACACAGGCTCAGGATATTACAGACTGGCCCTTTACTGTGCCATAGATCTGGAACTAAGGACCTTAACTGACCTGTAAGAACAGTGCCCCCTGCTGGTAAGAAAATGCTGCTGTGTTATTCAGAGGGCAGTTCATCAACACCAGACTCTGATGCAGGGACAGTGTGAGCCTGCTATTCTGTACTGGGTTAACTGGTTCCAGTCAGAGATAAGAGCTGAGCCAATCAAAGCCTCCTGTACAGGTCCACAGCCAATCAGCGTCTCGTGTGCATGTCCATACCAGGATGTGGGCGGTGACGCAGCTCGTGCAGTTTCCAGACTCGGTTTTTCCTCGGTTCAGCGACAATCAAGCGATTAAAGTGAGTAGAGAGTTACTATGTGACGTCATGCATCAGTAGAGAGTTACTATGTGACTTTAGTGAATCATTTACACTGAATAATGTCTCACATCATCCAAATATGACAAGAAAGGGTTCTGTTTTTATTCGACAGCGACAGTATTGCTACCTCATAGCGGCTAGCCTGGCTACTTAACACAGTGTTGGACACTGCTGAACACTGATTTACTAAACATAATTAAACCTTTACTGAACATCATTGAACCTTTACTGGACATCCTTTAACCTTTACTGAACATCCTTTAACCTTTACTGAACCCTGTTAACCTTTACTTTAACCCAGTTAGATGATGATGCACTAATCAACTGATACCAGGTTTCCAGAAGGCAGATAATCTGGGAGCTTTATTAACGTTGCTTTCCTACAGGTCCACTGCTGCACTTCTGATGATAATATTGTTTCATTGTTAACTGCTAAATGTTATTATAGCTCTTCAGTTGGCATGTAATGATTCTCAGGACGTTCGTAATCTATAAACCCTCAATGTTTGGGGGGGGGGGGGGGGGGGGGGGGGGGGGGGGGCACTGTGGGGGCAGGGGGCACACTGGGCAGGGGGCCAGGACGGTTTAGGAACAGCAGTATTCAGGGTTATAAATAGGAAGACCCCCCCCCCATGACCCTGAATACTGCTGGTTATAGCTGGAACCACTTATGGGCACACAGAGAACATGGACTGACAAGATATTTATGCTGCTGTGTGCTGCTAAAGCTGTTTTCTATGTGTTCTTAATAAACATGCAGGACATTGAGAGTAACCTTTCACCAATGTCTTCTTGTTTTCTTCAGGTGTGTGTGAGAGGGAGTGTGTGTGAGTGAGTGTGTGTGTGTGTGTCAGTGGTGTTCGGGAGTCATGGCTGTTACATCACAGCTGCTCCGAGGTTTTCCCCGCACCAAGTTCTGGGGAGCAAGCCTGTTACCATGCCAACGTCAGGCGTCTCGAGGGTTCCACACCTCGTGGTACCTGCACAGTTACAACCTGACCCCCCCTCAGGTCAACTCCATCCTCAAAGCTAATGAGTTCAGCTTCAAGGTCAGAGCCATGGAGACACACTGACCTGTACTCACAGCTGTTCCAGAGTGTGTGCTGCAAGTGTGTGTTTGGTGTTTACTCCAGGTTCCAGAGTGTGTGCTGCAAGTGTGTGTTTGGTGTTTACTCCAGGTTCCAGAGTGTGTGCTGCAAGTGTGTGTTTGGTGTTTACTCCAGGTTCCAGAGTTTGATGGGAAGAACGTATCATCAGTCATGGGCTTTGACAGTAACCAGCTTCCTGCCAACGCACCAATCGAGGACCGGCGCAGTGCTGCCACCTGTCTGCAGACTCGGGGAATGCTCCTGGGCGTGTTTGATGGTCACGCTGGCTGTGCCTGTGCTCAGGTGCGCTGCAGACTCCAGCACTCAGCCTTACGACAGAGTTAAGATGATAAAGCAGGTGTAGTACTGTAGGCAGCAGAGGATGCTGGGTAAACCCTCCCCCCCCCTCTGCTCCAGGCCCTGAGTGAGAGGCTGTTCTACTATGTGGCCGTGTCTCTTCTGCCTCACTCCACCCTGTGTGAGCTGGAGGCTGCAGTAGAGGCTGGCCGGCCTCTCAGCCCCATCCTACAGTGGCACAAACAGCCTAATGACTACTTCAGCAGGGAGGCCCAGACTCTGTACTTCAACAGCCTGAGGACGTACTGGCAGGAGCTCATCGACCTGAGCAGGTGGGCGGAGCTCCTATCACACTGCTGCTCCTATCACACTGCTGCTCCTATCACACTGCTGCTCCTATCACACTGCTGCTCCTATCACACTGCTGCTCCTATCACACTGCTGCTCCTATCACACTGCTGCTCCTATCACACTGCTTGTCTTGTGTACAAGCACATGAGCTGGAAGCTACCTTAAGGATGACAAGACCGTCTGTCCCTCCTCTCATCTTGTGTCTGTCATCCTCAGTCCAGGGGATGTTCCAGACACCAGGGAGGCTCTGCAGAGCGCCTTCAAGAGGCTGGACAGTGATCTGTCCCTGGAAGCTCAGGTGGGAAACCCCAGTTAGCTCTGTGGGTGGTGTGCTGTGTGTGTGCTGTGTGTGTGCTGTGTGTGTGCTGTGTGTGTGCTGTGTGTGTGCTGTGTGTGTGTGTGTCAGATGGCTCTCTGACTGGTGTTGTGTTGTCTAGGTGGGGGACCCTAATGCCTTCCTGCACTACTGGGTTCTGAGAGTGGCTTTTTCTGGAGCCACAGCCTGTGTGGCTCACATCGATGGATCTGACCTGTATGAAGCCCTTCTCTGCCCACACACACATCCAGAACACACACTGAATATCTCACCAGTACTAAGGACTTAGCTGACAGAGAAGTCAGTGAGTCAGTATTGCTTGAGGATGTGTGCAGCAGCTGTGTGTTGTGTGTCTGGTGTGTTTGTGCTCAGGTATCTGGCCAACACAGGTGATGGCCGTGCGGTTCTGGGAGTTCAGGAGGAGGATGGAACCTTCAGCGCTCACACCCTCACCAACGACCACAGTGCCCAGAACGAAGATGAGGTCACACGCATACGCTCAGAACACCCTCCTTCAGAGAGGAAGACCGTCATACGACAGGTAACCCATAGGACAGGTAACCCATAGAACAGGTAACCCATAGGACAGGTAACCCATAGAACAGGTAACCCATAGGACAGGTAACCCATAGAACAGGTAACCCATAGGACAGGTAACCCATAGGACAGGTAACCCATAGGACAGGTAACCCATAGAACAGGTAACCCATAGAACAGGTAACCCATAGGACAGGTAACCCATAGGACAGGTAACCCATAGAACAGGTAGACCCTAATCCTCTACCCCACCCTCTATGCTCTTATCATCTAACCCTACTAAGTGATCTCCTCCCCCTCTCTCTCAGGACCGGTTACTAGGTCTCCTGATGCCATTCCGGGCGTTCGGGGACGTGAAGTTCAAGTGGAGCATCGAGCTTCAGAGGCGGGTGCTGGAGTCTGGTCCAGATCAGCTCCATGACAACGAGCACACCAAGTTCATCCCTCCTAACTATCACACACCCCCGTACCTGACCGCTGAGCCAGAGATCACTCACCACCAGCTGAGACCCCAGGACCGCTTCCTGGTAGGGGAGGAGCCAGTGTGTGTCACATGGTACCATGATCACCTGACATCTGCTCATCCTCCTCTCTGTCCTCACAGGTACTGGGCACAGATGGATTATGGGAGACCCTCCACAGACAGGAAGTGGTCCGTATTGTGGGCGAGTACCTGACAGGTGTGCACCAGAGGCAGCCCCTCACAGTGGGGGGCTACAGGGTCACCCTGGGACAGATGCAGGGGCTCCTGGAGGAGAGAAAGGCCCGTGTGTCTTCTGCCTTCGAGGACCAGAATGCAGCCACACACCTGATGCGCCATGCGGTGGGGAATAACGAGTTTGGCACGGTGGATCATGAGAGGCTGTCCAAGATGCTGTCTCTCCCAGAGGAGCTGGCTAGGATGTACCGTGATGACATCACCATCATCGTGGCTCAGTTCAACCCTCATGTGATTGGATCCCAGAGGCAGGGAGAGGAGGCCTGAACACAGGTTAGCACAGGGACAGTGTGGAGGAGCTAGCATGGGAAGGTTAACACAGGTTAGCACAGGGACAGTGTGGAGGAGCTAGCATGGGAAGGTTAACACAGGTTAGCACAGGGACACCATGGAGGAGCTAGCATGAGCAGGTTAACACAGGTTAGCACAGGGACAGTGTAGAGGAGCTAGCATGAGCAGGTTAACACAGGTTAGCACAGGGACAGTGTAGAGGAGCTAGCATGAGCAGGTTAACACAGGTTAGCACAGGGACAGTGTAGAGGAGCTAGCATGAGCAGGTTAACACAGGTTAGCACAGGGACAGTGTAGAAGAGCTAGCATGAGCAGGTTAACACAGGGACAACGGGGAGGAGCTAGCATGGGCAGATTAACACAGGTTAGCACATGGATAATGTGGAGGAGCTAGCATGGGCAGGTTAACACAGGTTAGCACAGGGACAGTGTAGAAGAGCTAGCATGAGCAGGTTAACACAGGGACAACGGGGAGGAGCTAGCATGGGCAGGTTAACACAGGTTAGCACATGGATAATGTGGAGGAGCTAGCATGGGCAGGTTAACACAGGTTAGCACAGGGATAATGTGGAGGAGCTAGCATGGGCAGGTAAACACAGGTTAGCACAGGGATAATGTGGAGGAGCTAGCATGGGCAGGTTAACACAGGTTAGCACATGGATAATGTGGAGGAGCTAGCATGGGCAGGTTAACACAGGTTAGCACAGGGATAATGTGGAGGAGCTAGCATGGGCAGGTTAACACAGGTTAGCACATAGATAATGTGGAGGAGCTAGCATGGGCAGGTTAACACAGGTTATCATGACGCCCTTATCATAGTTATCGTGCTGGCCTCATCATAGTTATGATGCTGTCCTCATAGTTATCATGCTGCCCTCTTCATAGTTATCATGCTGCCCTCATCAGTTATCATGCTGCCCTCTTCATAAGTTATCATGCTGCCCTCATCAGTTATCTTGCTGCCCTCATCATACTTATCATGCTGCCCTCATCAGTTATCATGCTGCCCTCTTCATATGTTATCATGCTGCCCTCATCATACTTATCATGCTGCCCTCATCAGTTATCATGCTGCCCTCTTCATAGTTATCATGCTGCCCTCATCAGTTATCATGCTGCCCTCTTCATAGTTATCATGCTGCTCTTATCGTAGTTATTGTGCTGCCCTCTTCATATTTATCATGATGCCCTCTTCATATGTTATCATGCTGCTCTTATCATAGTTATCATGATGCCCTCATCAGTTATCATGCTGCCCTCATCAGTTATCATGCTGCCCTCATCAGTTATCATGCTGCCCTCATCAGTTATCATGCTGCCCTCATCAGTTATCATGCTGCCCTCATCATAGTTATCATGCTGCCCTCTTCATAGAAACGTGGCTGCATGGCTCAGATCAGACTGGAGGTCATATCTATGTTGTGCCAAGTGAGCAAACCAACCAAAGCTGATCACAGATGCACCTGCCCACTGGTTGCCCAACTGCTGTTACATTGTGTGTGTGTGTGTGTGCGTGCGTGTGTGCGTGCTGTTTGGTCTTGCTTTTTACTGCATTTCAAAACATGTACACACTCCATTTGTCTAACTTTTTAATCTTTTGCACATTATCTTCTGTCTCCTTCTTCCAGCCTGTCAGGACTGTAGCTGCACCTTTCAGCTGCACATGGAAATGTGTTTTTATAACGTATTCATATTTACTTTACAGCAAATTAAATCTCTATTGACGAAGCTGAGTTTAAATCCTAATACCACAACAACACGTTCTAGAACTTCAGTCTTTGACCCTTTGAAGTTCCAAACAGGTGGTTAGAAACTGAAACTATCTGTTCCACAGAACTCCATATCCCAGAATGCATTGCTGCAGGCCTGGGCTGTGGAGAGGGAGTTCTGTGGTAGCTAAGGACATTATATGGTTTAGACACACTCCCACAGTAACTGTTAGGTTGGAGTGTAAATCAGAGTGTTGATATGGGTGTTCAGACAGCAACTGTTGTCACGGTGACCACTGATGGGATGGGAACCAAGGTTGTTGAGTGAGAGAGTGTCTAACTAAAACATGGGGGTAACAGACACAAGGGGTCAAACCTTTTTTTATTTATCATTTTTATTTTTTTACTTTATAGCTTTCATGATGAATGTATATATAACAGCTGTAATATGGTGTAAAAAAAATTGTCATAAGAAATGAATGTGTTGTTTTAAGGTGGTGCCTGATGGATATAATGTCTGATGTCATCATCAGGATGATTGGACTTGAACCACATGGTTCTGATGGTGGAACCCTGAACACTGTGCTCAGGCTGTTTGAACACTGAACACTGTGTTCAGGCTGTTTGAACATTGTGTTCAGGCTGTTTGAACACTGTGCTCAGCCTGTTTGAACACTGTGCTCAGGCTGTTTGAACATTGTGTTCAGGCTGTTTGAACACTGTGCTCAGGCTGCTTGAACACTGTGCTCAGGCTGCTTGAACACTGTGCTCAGGCTGTTTGAACATTGTGTTCAGGCTGTTTGAACACTGTGCTCAGGCTGCTTGAACACTGTGCTCAGGCTGCTTGAACACTGTGCTCAGGCTGCTTGAACACTGTGCTCAGGCTGCTTGAACACTGTGCTCAGGCTGTTTGGGGTTTTGTGGCCAAATGACAGTTTATATTTAGCTGAGGAGAGAATGTAACACAAGGAGACTCTGGCTAAATACTTGAAGGTTACTTTGACTTTTAAATCTGTATTTATCCTAAACTATACACACTGTATACTGTAAGAGAGAGTTTGTTGAGGGTTGTATCCTTAACACTTTGGTTTCTGGAATATAAAGATTTTGTATTTGAAATGTTTTAATAAAAGTCCACAGTTGAAGTCTCTTTTTATTTGTTTTTGCTCCTTTTTTTCTTTTTCTTTTTTCGATCCCATAATTGTATTATTAAAATGTGTGCTTATTATTTTATTATTTATTTACGTTTATAAAAAATATATATACATTATGTCACAATACAAATTTCAAATCTGCAGACAATAATAAAATATCAATGAATTGAATGAATGTATACAAGGGGATTTACAACACAATATACAACATTAAAAAATTACCAAAATAAAACATAAATCTAACATCATTATAGTAAAGACACTTTTTTATATAGAGTCAAATGAAAAATGAAGTACTCTCGCTTTATGAATATGAAATGTACCAAGTAGACATACTAATTTTATTGTGACATAAGGATACAAACAGTATTAAAATTCATAAACATAATTTCTTCAGAAATATTTACCAGTTTATTCTGGCATTTAAATATCAGCCCAGAATTTCAATGAAAATTTGTTAAACAGATGAAGAATGGACTAATCTTGACCAGAGCAGAAACAGCATAGCAGTGAAATATCTGAAAGAAAGTGTTGCAAGGATAACATTTATGCAGGATCTTGATATGAAATTATTTCGTTTTATTTGAAATAAAAAAATCTACGCGAATCAGAAAAATCAGAAAAACTCTGTCCTCCACTAGAGGGCGCTAAGATGCTGTCAGCCTGGTTCCTGCATTTTGTGTGTGTGTGTGTGCAGTTGTGTCCACGTGTGTGCATGAGTTTGTGTGCATCTTTGTCAGAAAGGTGGCCTAACATGGTCACAACATCCAACCATCCGTCAATTACTTTTTAAATAGTTTTAGCTGTGGTTAGTGGTCCGATTACTTTTGCAGCAATGAATCCTGATGTGTCAGCAAGGCCAAATCAGGGTTATTTTGTTTTTGTTACTCACTGTTATGTTGTTATTATACTTTCTACAAAGTCAATACACTGGTATTAAGTTGTTGTTACACTTTATACCACTTATTACTACATTGTTACACTGTTATTACGTGGTTATTCAACTTTTTACTAGTTATTACCATGTTGTTACACTGTTATTAAGTTGTTGTTACACCTTTTACCAGTTTCTACTACATTGTTAAACTGTTAATACGTTGTTATGAATTTTTTTACCAGTTATTACTACATTGTTACACTGTTATTAAGTTGTTGTTACACTTTATACCAGTTATTACTACATTGTTACACTGTTATTACGTGGTTATTCAACTTTTTACTAGTTATTACCAAGTTGTTACACTGGTATTAAGTTGTTGTTGCACCTTTTACCAGTTATTACTACATTGTTACACTGTTATTAAGTTGTTGTTACACCTTTTACCAGTTATTACCACATTGTTACACTATTATTAAGTTGTTGTTAGACTTTATACCTGTTATTACTACATTGTTACACTATTATAACATTGTTATTAAACTGTTTACCAGTTATTACCACGTTGTTACATTGTTATTAAGTTATTTTTAAATAGTTTCAGCTGTGGTTAGTGGTCCGATGACTTTTGCAGCAATGAATCCTGATGTGTCAGCAAGGCCAAATCAGGGTTATTTTGTTTTTGTTACTCATTGAACCTGGAAATCAGCTTGTAAAATGCTTTTGATTGTGGTTTATACTTTGAGTTCAATTCAAAGGAATCAAACCATGGATGATTAAAAGTTTGAAAAAAGACAGTAGAAAGAAGAACAATTCATTTAAAGATTGTAAGTTGCTGTACTGTTATTACACGTTTTAACTGGTTTATTATGTTGTTATTATGTTGTTATTCTACTTTCTACAAAGCGAATACACTGGTATTAAGTTGGTATTAAACTTTTGTTTGTTATTAAGTTATTATTACTTTTTAAATAGTTTCAGCTGTGGTTAGTGGTCAGATGACTTTTGCAGCAATGAATCCTGATGTGTCAGTCAGCAAGGCCAAATCAGGGTTATTTAGATTTTGGTACTCACTGTATTCAACTTATTCAAGTTATTCAACTTTTTACTAGTTATTACCATGTTGTTACACTGGTATTAAGTTGTTGTTACACTTTATACCAGTTATTACTACATTGTTACACTGTTATTAAGTTGTTATTAACATTTTTACACTTATTACCACATTGTTACACTGTTATTAAGTTGTTGTTACACTTTTTACCAGTTATTACCACGTTGTTACATTGTTATTAAGTTGTTGTTACACTTTATACCAGTTATTACCATGTTGTTAGACTGTTTTTAAGTTGTTGTTACACTTTATGCCAGTTATTACCATGTTGTTACACAGTTATTAAGTTGTTGTTACACTTTATGCCAGTTATTACCATGTTGTTATTAAACTTTTTACCAGTTATTACCACGTTGTTACACAGTTATGAAGTTATTATTACTTTTTTAATAGTTTCAGCACATGAATCCTGATGTGTCAGCAAGGCTAAATAAGAGTTATTTTGTTTTTGTTACTCACTGTTATTATGTTGTTATTATACTTTCTACAAAGTGAATACACTGGTATTAAGTTGTTGTTACACTTTATACCACTTATTACTACATTGTTACACTGTTATTAAGTTGTTATTAACATTTTTACACTTATTACCACATTGTTACACTGTTATTAAGTTGTTGTTACACTTTATACCAGTTATTACCATGTTGTTACACTGTTATTAAGTTGTTGTTACACTTTATACCAGTTATTACCACGTTGTTACATTGTTATTAAGTTGTTGTTACACTTTATACCAGTGTTTATTACATTGTTAAACAGTTATTAAGTTGTTGTTACACTTTATGCCAGTTATTACCATGTTGTTATTAAACTTTTTACCAGTTATTACCACGTTGTTACACAGTTATGAAGTTATTATTACTTTTTTAATAGTTTCAGCACATGAATCCTGATGTGTCAGCAAGGCTAAATAAGAGTTATTTTGTTTTTGTTACTCACTGTTATTATGTTGTTATTATACTTTCTACAAAGTGAATACACTGGTATTAAGTTGTTGTTACACTTTATACCACTTATTACTACATTGTTACACTGTTATTAAGTTGTTATTAACATTTTTACACTTATTACCACATTGTTACACTGTTATTAAGTTGTTGTTACACTTTATACCAGTTATTACCATGTTGTTACACTGTTATTAAGTTGTTGTTACACTTTATACCAGTTATTACCACGTTGTTACATTGTTATTAAGTTGTTGTTACACTTTATACCAGTGTTTATTACATTGTTAAACTGTTAATACGTTGTTATAATTTTTTTTTCCATTGTTACACTGTTATTAGGTTTTTGGTACACTTTATACCAGTTATTACTACATTGTTACACTGTTATTACGTTGTTATTCAACTTTTTACTAGTTATTACCATGTTGTTACACAGTTATTAAGTTGTTGTTACACTTTATACCAGTTATTACCACATTGTTACACTGTTATTATGTGGTTATTAAACTTTTTACTAGTTATTACCATGTTGTTACACAGTTATTAAGTTGTTGTTACACTTTATACCAGTTATTACCACATTGTTACACTGTTATTATGTGGTTATTAAACTTTTTACTAGTTATTACCATGTTGTTACACAGTTATTAAGTTGTTGTTACACTTTATACCAGTTATTACTACTACATTGTTACACTGTTATTACGTTGTTATATTTTTTTTTACCAGTTATTACCACGTTGTTACATTGTTATTAAGTGATTATTACTTTTTAAATAGTTTTAGCTGTGGTTAGTGGTCCTATGATTTTTGCAGCAATGAATCCTGATGTGTCAGCAAGGCCAAATCAGAGTTATTTTGTGTTTGTTACTCATTGAACCCGAAAATCAGCTTGTAAAACGCTTTTGATTGTGGTTTATACTTTGTGTTAAATCCAGAAAGAGTCAATCCATGGATGACGAAAAGTTTGAAAAAAGACAGTAGAAAAATTAAAAATGTATATAAAGATTTTAGGTAGCTATACTGTTATTAGGATTCCTCCGTCAGTTATCCATAGGATTTTTGATGTTCCCAATCCTTTGTCCGTTACAGCACAGGAGGCACTACAGTCTTGGATGTATTCACACCAAACATGCAGGTTTCATTTTGAATTATAAATCATTTTCATAAATTGTTCTAGGAGGAATCCACCATCGATGCTTGCAGCTATATATTTTATTTTCTCCTTCTCTTGCCCCCCTTCCCACTGGCTGGGATCTGTGTCTCTGTGTGTGTATGTGTGTGTCTGTGTGTATGTGTGTGTGTGTCTGTGGATGTATGTGTCTGTGGGTGTATGTGTGTGTCTGTGTCTCTGTGTGTGTGTCTGTGTTTCTGTGGGTGTATGTGTGTGTGTCTGTGTGTCTGTGGATGTATGTGTGTGTTTCTGTGGGTGTATGTGTGTGTGTATGTGTGTGTGTCTGTGGGTGTGTGTGTGTGTCTGTGGGTGTGTGTGTGTGTCTGTGTGTCTGTGGATGTATGTGTGTGTGTCTGTGGATGTATGTGTGTGTCTGTGTGTCTGTGGATGTGTTGTTGTAGAATGTGTTGCCAGGTTACTGTTAGATAAACACTAACATTATGACGTGGTGTACTTGATGTGCTTGTAACTCTCATTTTGTATGTCACACATACAGACTGCTGCAATAGCAGAGCACATGTATCACACACACTTCACACACACTTCACACACACTTTACTCTAACACACAATGTGTGTGTGTGTACAAGTCTTTATGTACTGAACAAAAGGTAAATCTTACAAACAAACAAGGATCGATCAGAGAACAAAGCAAACTGCTTTTTCTTCTCTCCCACGTTCTCAGACACACACACACTCTAAAACACACACTCTAAAACACACACACTCAAACACACACACACACTCTAACACACACACACAGAGATTAGTAAGATTGTTGCCCTTTGTAACATTTGACCAGAGAACACAGAGTGGACGAAGAATTAGATGGAGATGAACCTCTGAAGTCGTCCAAGTTTACAAACACATAGAGGCAGGTTAGTGAGGCAGGTCACACAGAGGCAGGTCACAGAGGCAGGTCAGTGAGGCAGGTCACACACAGAGGCAGGTTAGTGAGGCAGGTCACACACAGAGGCAGGTCAGTGAGGCAGGACAGACACAGAGGCAGGTCAGTGAGGCAGGACAGACATCTGCAGTGTGGAGGTGTTAATGTTGTTACCATGGTTACTGGCTGTTTTGTCACCTCCAGCAAAGGATGAATCACGTCTCTGGACAGACTTTGTCAAAACAAACGTCCATGAACACAACACAACACAACACAAACATCCAAAGTTCAAACTTTCTCACTTTTTAATTTAGAAACCAAACATTTCGAATTCTGACTGGATCACCTGCACCCCTACAGGAACATGAAGATCCATCTGGGCTGTTTCTGGATCTGTTAAGACTTTCAAACTGCTGCCACCCTGAATACAATCACTTACTAACAAATAATTAGATAACCGTGATCAACTCATTCAAACAGCAAAATAGAAAATTATTAAATGTACATTTACAATTAGACATTCTAGGACATTAGGACATATTTCTGACACACACATAGTAAAATAAAATAAGGTTTGAATTATGAATGAGAACTATAAGCCTAAATTGTGTCCTTGGTCAAGGCACTTCACCCTACTTGCCTCAGGAGAATGTCCCTATACTTGCTATAAGTCACTCTGGATAAAAGCGTTTACTAAGTGAATAAATGTAAATGTAAATTAATAAATCACTATTTTATATTCAGTAAACTTTGAAGGTGAATAAGTTACTGAGCTACAACAAAAGTTGATTATGACGAGACTAACTAGGTTTTAATATCCATATAAGAAAAGCTTTGTGTTGTTTCCTGTCATCAGTTACAGGATGGGCTCTCCCTCCTGCCCCCCCGTCTTCTTCTCATTCTTCTTGATGCGGTGAAACACAATGACCAGCAGGAGCACTGCAGGGAACAACACACACACATCTCTGTACTACAAGAGGGCAGGACAACACACACACACATCTCTGTACTACAAGAGGGCAGGACAACACACACACATCTCTGTACTACAAGAGGGCAGGACAACACACACACACATCTCTGTACTACAAGAGGGCAGGACAACACACACACATCTCTGTACTACAAGAGGGCAGGACAACACACACACACACACACACATCTCTGTACTACAAGAGGGCAGGACAACACACACACACACACACACACACATCTCTGTACTACAAGAGGGCAGGACAACACACACACACACACATCTCTGTACTACAAGAGGGCAGGACAACACACACACACACATCTCTGTGTTTTAAGCAACACACACTCTAGTCAGTTTGTGCCCCAGCAGAGGTTAAAGGTCAGAGTGTCTGGATATGAAAGTTACTCACCAATGAATCCCAGTGTTCCAGCCAGTATACCGATGGTGACGGGCATCCCATACTTGAAGTCATGATGTGCTGGTTCAGTGTAACAGTACCCAAGTGCTGTGCAGTTACACACTCTCACTGTGGACAGAGAGACACACTGTGAACACACTGCCTTGCAAACAGCCACGCACAGCTGCTCACTGTATCTACTCACCCTCAAACTTGTGCGTCACTCCCATCCCTGCATTGTCTTTAATGTTTATGGGGATCACAAAGGTTTTGTCCTCCGTTGGAGATTTCTTCAGGGTCAGTTTAGCAGATGTATCTACAGGAGACACATGGAGGACAAGAAGGCCTTAGAAGCAGAACATGCCAGACTGAGAGAGCCACTAGGGGGATAACAGATCACTGAGAGAGCCACTAGGGGGTAACAGATCACTGAGAGAGCCACTAGGGGGATAACAGATCACTGAGAGAGACCACTAGGGGGGTAACAGATCACTGAGAGAGCCACTAGGGGGATAACAGATCACTGAGAGAGCCAGTAGGGGGATAACAGATCACTGAGAGAGCCACTAGGGGGATAACAGATCACTGAGAGAGCCAGTAGGGGGATAACAGATCACTGAGAGAGCCAGTAGGGGGGTAACAGATCACTGAGAGAGCCAGTAGGGGGGTAACAGATCACTGAGTGAGCCAGTAGGGGGGTAACAGATCACTGAGAGAGACCACTAGGGGGATAACAGATCACTGAGAGAGCCAGTAGGGGGGTAACAGATCACTGAGAGAGCCAGTAGGGGGGTAACAGATCACTGAGAGAGCCAGTAGGGGGGTAACAGATCACTGAGAGAGCCAGTAGGGGGGTAACAGATCACTGAGAGAGCCAGTAGGGGGGTAACAGATCATCACCATCAATGCTGCTGATGTCCCAGTTTGGAGACTTTTTGCTCTGGGGGAATGAGAAGGTGAAGGGCTGACTGTAGGGGGCGCTGTCTGAGTCTGTGGCTGTCAGGATGACCGGCTTGGGCTCCTTGACGCAGATGAAGGCCTGCGTCTCCCGCAGCTTGGGGACGTTGTCATTCACATCCAGCAGACGCACTGTGATCACATGTTCTGAGGACATCTGGGGATTGGCTGGGAAAGAACGTCAGATTCCAAGATGAGCAGGTTGTGTTTACATCTGTGATTCATAAGGAACCCATAAGGATCTGGTCATGACTAGTGTGACTGTGTGTGTGTTTGTCACCTTTCTCGAAGGCGATGACTTTGACATCAAAGCTCTCCAGCACCTCTCTGTCCAGCTTAGCTTTGGTCTTGATCTCTCCTGTGGCTGGATCGATCTCTAACCAACCTTTGGTGTCACCTTCCATCTTGAATCTACAACACACACACACACACTTACTCACTTAACTGCATTTAACACGGTGGATGTATCAACCTAGCGCCTGTTGTTCAGGTGCCATTAGAGCTCAGCTTTCATACTCAATAGGTTTCCCCTCCGGGTCCTTGGCCCCTACAGTAACCACAGAGTCCCCTGTGCTGGCGTTCTCTGGTATGGCCAAGTCCACCATGGTCATGTCAAACTGCGGCGCTTCATCCACATCACTGGTCTCCACGGTGACGAAGGCAGAGGACTGCTGGTCGTACTCCAGGCCAGACATCAGAGGCTCTGGGTTCCGGGCGTCGATCCGTAGTCTGAAGGAAGGTGTGGTCTCAAAGTCTAGAGGCTGCAGAAGAACATGGGGTGGGGGAGGGGCTTATCATAACATGGGACACATGTGTGAGTGCGTGTGTGTATGTGTGAGTGTGTGTGTGTATGTGTGTGTCCTCTTCACTCATACCTTGACAAGAACAAGCCTGCCTTCTCCGTTGGACTCTGTCTCCATGGCAAAGGCTCCATCCTCGTTGCCATCGGCGATGAGGAAGTCGATTTTTGAGCTCCCGCTGCCAGGCTCATCAGCATCCGTGGCTTTGACTGTGAGGATGGTGACGCCCACTGGGGTGTCCTCAGAGAGGGTGTGACTGCCGTACTGCAAACACACACAAGGTCAGCAAACATCAAACCCTTTGGGTTCTCATATCTTTAGGGTTCCCCAGTGGAACGTCCAGCATACTCACATCGCTCTGCTCAAAGATGGGAATCTCGTTATTCACATCTATGACCTTGATGAGCATCTTGCACTCTGTGCTGAATGCTAGAACAGAACAGAGGATGAGTGTGTGAGCATGTGTGCGTATGTGTATTTAGGTGTGTGTGTGTGTGTGTGTACCTAGGTCGCTGACTCTCACGGTGAGACGATACTCTGCAGCGTCTCTCCTCTTCAGCAGCTGCCTGGACTGGACTCGTCCAGTGACGTCATCGATGGAGAACATAGGGGAGCTGGTGTCTGGATCCTGGCTCAGCAGAGTGAAGGACAGCAGTGAGTTCACTGTGTTCTCCTCATCTGCATCACTGACCTGCAGCTGGCCCACAGAGCTGCCTAGGAACAAGAAGACATCCATCACATCACAGCAGCCCTGCGCACCACATCACCACAGCAGCCCTGCGCACCACATCACCACAGCAGCCCTGCGCACCACATCACCACAGCAGCCCTGCGCACCACATCACCACAGCAGCCCTGCGCACCACATCACCACAGCAGCCCTACGCACCACATCACCACAGCAGCCCTGCGCACCACATCACCACAGCAGCCCTACGCACCACATCACCACAGCAGCCCTGCGCACCACATCACCACAGCAGCCCTGCGCACCACATCACCACAGCAGCCCTACGCACCACATCACCACAGCAGCCCTGCGCACCACATCACCACAGCAGCCCTGCGCACCACATCACCACAGCAGCCCTGCGCACCACATCACCACAGCAGCCCTACGCACCACATCACCACAGCAGCCCTGCGCACCACATCACCACAGCAGCCCTACGCACCACATCACCACAGCAGCCCTGCGCACCACATCATCACAGCAGCCCTGCGCACCACATCACCACAGCAGCCCTGCTCACCACATCACCACAGCAGCCCTGCGCACCACATCACCACAGCAGCCCTGCGCACCACATCACCACAGCAGCCCTGCGCACCACATCACCACAGCAGCCCTACGCACCACATCACCACAGCAGCCCTGCGCACCACATCACCACAGCAGCCCTGCGCACCACATCACCACAGCAGCCCTGCTCACCACATCACCACAGCAGCCCTGCGCACCACATCATCACAGCAGCCCTGCGCACCACATCACCACAGCAGCCCTGCTCACCACATCACCACAGCAGCCCTGCGCACCACATCACCACAGCAGCCCTGCGCACCACATCACCACAGCAGCCCTGCGCACCACATCACCACAGCAGCCCTACGCACCACATCACCACAGCAGCCCTGCGCACCCCATCACCACAGCAGCCCTGCTCACCACATCACCACAGCAGCCCTGCGCACCACATCACCACAGCAGCCCTCCTCTCCTGCTCCTGACCTGTAGGAAGTTACCTGGAAGTTCGTTCTCCTGGATCTCTAACACGGTCTCGTCCAGATCGCAGACTGGAGGGTTGTCGTTCACGTCCTCCACCAGAACATGGATCTCCAGGGGAGGGTCCAGCTCAGCTCCTTCTGAGTCCTCAGCCAGCACCACCACAGTGTACTGAAACACACACACAGCACCACAGTGTACTGAAACACACACACAGCACCACAATGTACTGAAACACACACAGCACCACAGTGTACTGAAACACACACACAGCACCACAGTGTACTGAAACACACACAGCACCAGTGTACTGAAACACACACACAGCACCACAGTGTACTGAAACACACACAGCACCAGTGTACTGAAACACACACACAGCACCACAGTGTACTGAAACACACACAGCACCAGTGTACTGAAACACACACACAGCACCACAGTGTACTGAAACACACACAGCACCAGTGTACTGAAACACACACACAGCACCACAGTGTACTGAAACACACACTTATTTATATACAGTCTGCATGTGTTTGTATGTGTGTGTTACCGCGCTCTTCTCCTCTCTGTCCAGAGGCTCTGTCAGCATGATCTCTCCCTCAGAAGACACACTGAAGGGGAAGGGCAGCAGGCGTTCTTTCTGCACCAGCCTGTAGAGGGCGCTGGGCACGTTAGACTGGACCTGGGGTGGGGAAGGTTACTGTTTAGAGTTCACAGGTTGCAGCTGTAGCACAGAACTGCAGCATATTTGAGCGTTTCAGTGTTTCGTTTGTATTGACTGAATCCCGATTCCTACCTTAGCGATTAACATGGGGTATGTGGTCATTAGATGTTCCTTGATTCTGATTGGTCCAGGGGCGAACCATAAGTTTTTCTCTACAGCGATGTTTACTCTGGCGTTAGAGCTGAGAGCATTCTCTGATTGGCCACCCATGTCCTCCACACGCACCAACAACACAAAGTCTGGATCCTCCAGGGGACTCAACCTACGCATCTCTGGAACCACAGAGGAAGACAAGGGCTCCATGACTTAGACCATAGAAGAACAAATAGAACCATACACAGCAACTGACACAGCAGACATCACATCTGCTCTCTCCACACACACACACACACACAACTGCTCTCTCCACACACACACACACACACACACAACTGCTCTCTCCACACACACACACACACACACACACACAACTGCTCTCTCCACACACACGCCTGCTCTCTCCACACACACGCCTGCTCTCTCCACACACACACCTGCTCTCTCCACACACACATACCTGCTCTCTCCACACACACGCCTGCTCTCTCCACACACACATACCTGCTCTCTCCACACACACATACCTGCTCTCTCCACACACACACCTGCTCTCTCCACACACACGCCTGCTCTCTCCACACACACATACCTGCTCTCTCCACACACACATACCTGCTCTCTCCACACACACACCTGCTCTCTCCACACACACGCCTGCTCTCTCCACACACACACACACCTGCTCTCTCCACACAGGTGTAGAAGGGGTTGAGCTCATATGGAATGTCTTGGATTGGGGAACAGTACTCGTCGAACTTCCTCTTCAGGGCATCATGGGTGCTTCCAGCCTGACCTGTGGAAAACACCACACCCTCTCTGGCTTTCAGCAAGCG
Organism: Protosalanx chinensis; assembly: GCA_030340685.1. Taxonomy (NCBI): domain Eukaryota; kingdom Metazoa; phylum Chordata; class Actinopteri; order Osmeriformes; family Salangidae; genus Protosalanx; species Protosalanx chinensis. Next base: position 16,646,616 of record CM059322.1, on the reverse strand, counting down.
CTCTCCTGTAACACACACAGTAACACACACAGTGACACACACAAGCGCTCTCCTGTAACACACACAGTGACACACACAGTGACACACACAAGCGCTCTCCTGTAACACACACAGTGACACACACAAGCGCTCTCCTGTAACACACACAGTGACACACACAAGCGCTCTCCTGTAACACACACAGTGACACACACAAGCGCTCTCCTGTAACACACAGTGACACACACAAGCGCTCTCCTGTTACACACACAGTGACACACACAAGCGCTCTCCTGTAACACACACAGTGACACACACAAGCGCTCTCCTGTAACACACACAGTGACACACACAAGCGCTCTCCTGTAACACACACAGTGACACACACAAGCGCTCTCCTGTAACACACACAGTGACACACACAAGCGCTCTCCTGTAACACACACAGTGACACACACAAGCGCTCTCCTGTAACACACACAGTGACACACACAGTGACAAACAACACCATCATCCCTGTTGAAAAGATGCTGTTGTGACCCAGACACACTCATGTTGCACACACTGGTTTATCTGGTCTATCACAGCATTGTAGCTCTTTCAGTGTTACATGTTTATACAGTTTGGGAAACACCAGCATGTGACAAGGGCCATGTGGCACATCCGTCAAGTGACAATCTGAGGGAGCAGATGAAGGGTAATCTGGGTTGGTGTGGGATTACTGCTGCTTTACTGCTGCTTTACTGCTGATTTACTGCTGATTTACTGCTGCTTTACTGCTGATTTACTGCTGCTTTACTGCTGCTTTACTGCTGATTTAGAAGAAGAAATGATCCCTTATTAGTCCCCTAATGGAGAGATTTCATAGGCGCACACAAATTCAATGCATTGACCAGGATTAAAACCCGCACCGGGAATGAAACCCAGGCCTGCACATAGTAGGCAAGAAGCCTTCCACTGAACTGGTTACTGCTTTACTGCTGTGTTTACATGGGTATGTGTGTCTACATGTGTGTGTTTGTATTTGAGTGTGTGTGTGTGTATGTGTGTGTGTGGTACCCTCTTCAGTGGTGGAGAGCTCTCCTGTCTCAGAGTTGATCTGGAAGAACAGGAAGTCGTGTTTGTTGGGGATCTGGGAGAGCAGGCGGTAACTCAGCCGGGAGTTGGGCGACTCGGGGTCATCCAGGTCCGACGCAAACACACGTGTGAAGGGAACACCTAGAAGACCACAGTGCATTATACACCATGGCTGTGCTAATGCTAACCTGGAACATACCAGGCTGTGCTAATGCTAACCTGGAACACACCAGGCTGTGCTAATGCTAACATGGAACACACCAGGCTGTGCTAATGCTAACCTGGAACACACCAGGCTGTGCTAATGCTAACCTGGAACACACCAGGCTGTGCTAATGCTAACCTGGAACACACCAGGCTGTGCTAATGCTAACCTGGAACACACCAGGCTGTGCTAATGCTAACCTGGAACACACCAGGCTGTGCTAATGCTAACCTGGAACACACCAGGATGTGCTAATGCTAACCTGGAACACACCAGGCTATGCTAACCGTATACTGGAACACACCAGGCTGTGCTAACCTGGAACACACCAGGCTATGATAATGCTAACCTGGAATACACCAGGCTATGCTAATGCTAACCTGGAACACACCAGGCTATGCTAACAGTATACTAGAATACACCAGGCTATGCTAATGCTAACCTGGAACACACCAGGCTATGCTAACAGTATACTGGAACACATCAGGCTGTGCTAACCTGGAACACACCAGGCTATGCTAACAGTATACTGGAACACACACACACCTGCAGCACTGCCTTCCCTGATCACAGCTGTGTAGTCTGTCTGGTTGAAGGAAGGGGCATGGTTGTTGATATCCAACACATTGATGGTGACAGTGATCGGACCCTCGACTGGCTCAGAGTCCACTAGAGCCTCCACCTAAACACACACACACACACACACAAGCACACACACACCCACACACATAACCCATCCATTACCTGTGTTACCTGTAGAGTGTGTATGTGTTACCTGTAGAGTGTGTATGTTACCTGTACAGTGTGTGTGTGTGCATGGGCCCAGACTAATGGCTGGTCCAGGTAAAGCCATCCATCGCTGGAGATCAGGATCGTTCCCTCTGCCTCTCCACTCACCCGGAAGCTGTTCACATCAGGGTTGGCTGCCTGGAACTGACCCAGGGCCACATTAACAGTTAGGATTGAGACAGAGATTACATTTATCAAATGTGTGTGTTACCTGATAGAGGGCGTAAAGCACAGGTGTGTGTGTGTTACCTGATAGAGTGCGTAAGGCACAGGTGTGTGTGTGTTACCTGATAGAGGGCGTAAGGCACAGGTGTGTGTGTGTTACCTGATAGAGGGCGTAAGGCACAGGTGTGTGTGTGTTACCTGATAGAGGGCGTAAGGCACAGGTGTGTGTGTGTTACCTGATAGAGGGCGTAAGGCACAGGTGTGTGTGTGTTACCTGATAGAGGGCGTAAGGCACAGGTGTGTGTGTGTTACCTGATAGAGGGCGTAAGGCACAGGTGTGTGTGTGTTACCTGATAGAGGGCGTAAGGCACAGGTGTGTGTGTGTTACCTGATAGAGGGTGTAAGGCACAGGTGTGTGTGTGTTACCTGATAGAGGGCGTAAGGCACAGGTGTGTGTGTGTTACCTGATAGAGGGCGTAAGGCACAGGTGTGTGTGTGTTACCTGATAGAGTGCGTAGGGCACAGGTGTGTGTGTGTTACCTGATAGAGTGCGTAGGGCACAGGTGTGTGTGTGTTACCTGATAGAGTGCGTAGGGCACAGGTGTGTGTGTGTTACCTGATAGAGTGCGTAAGGCACAGGTGTGTGTGTGTTACCTGATAGAGGGCGTAAGGCACAGGTGTGTGTGTGTTACCTGATAGAGTGCGTAGGGCACAGGTGTGTGTGTGTTACCTGATAGAGTGCGTAGGGCACAGGTGTGTGTGTGTTACCTGATAGAGGGCGTAAGGCACAGGTGTGTGTGTGTTACCTGATAGAGGGCGTAAGGCACAGGTGTGTGTGTGTTACCTGATAGAGGGCGTAGGGCACAGGTGTGTGTGTGTGTTACCTGATAGAGTGCGTAGGGCACAGGTGTGTGTGTGTTACCTGATAGAGTGCGTAGGGCACAGGTGTGTGTGTGTTACCTGATAGAGGGCGTAAGGCACAGGTGTGTGTGTGTTACCTGATAGAGTGCGTAGGGCACAGGTGTGTGTGTGTTACCTGATAGAGTGCGTAGGGCACAGGTGTGTGTGTGTTACCTGATAGAGTGCGTAGGGCACAGGTGTGTGTGTGTTACCTGATAGAGTGCGTAGGGCACAGGTGTGTGTGTGTTACCTGATAGAGGGCGTAGGGCACAGGTGTGTGTGTGTTACCTGATAGAGTGCGTAGGGCACAGGTGTGTGTGTGTTACCTGATAGAGGGCGTAAGGCACAGGTGTGTGTGTGTTACCTGATAGAGTGCGTAGGGCACAGGTGTGTGTGTGTTACCTGATAGAGGGCGTAAGGCACAGGTGTGTGTGTGTTACCTGATAGAGGGCGTAAGGCACAGGTGTGTGTGTGTTACCTGATAGAGGGCGTAAGGCACAGGTGTGTGTGTGTTACCTGATAGAGGGCGTAAGGCACAGGTGTGTGTGTGTTACCTGATAGAGGGCGTAGGGCACAGGTGTGTGTGTGTTACCTGATAGAGTGCGTAGGGCACAGGTGTGTGTGTGTTACCTGATAGAGTGCGTAGGGCACAGGTGTGTGTGTGTTACCTGATAGAGTGCGTAGGGCACAGGTGTGTGTGTGTTACCTGATAGAGTGCGTAGGGCACAGGTGTGTGTGTGTTACCTGATAGAGGGCGTAGGGCACAGGTGTGTGTGTGTTACCTGATAGAGTGCGTAGGGCACAGGTGTGTGTGTGTTACCTGATAGAGTGCGTAGGGCACAGGTGTGTGTGTGTTACCTGATAGAGTGCGTAGGGCACAGGTGCGGCCTCTGGAACATCCAGAGTCTTGTCTTCCAGTGGTCCCTTCCTGTCGTCCAGGCCTCTGCCAGCAGCCTTTCAAAATGAAGCATCAGAGGTCAGAGGTCAGGGGTCATCAGGTCACCATTCTCATACAGGACAGTTATTCATTAAGTCACTTTACTGTAATGAAATTCCAACACCACACTGGAGAACAGGAGAGCAAGGTCCACACAGGTGAGTGTGTGTGAGTGTGTGTGAGTGTGTGTGTGAGTGTGTGTGTGAGTGTGTGTGAGTGTGTGTGTGAGTGTGTGTGTGTGTGTGTGTGAGTGTGTGTGTGAGTGTGTGTGTGTGAGTGTGTGTGTGCTTCACCCTGTACTCACAATGCCGAGGAGGAGCGAGAACAGCAAGAGGTGCATTGTGGGAGTACTGATGAGTTTCGGTGAGGAGACTGAGAAGGGGAGGAGGAGGAGGTTGAGGAAGAGAGGAGAGGAGGTAGAGGAGGAGAAGAGGAGGAGGAGAGAAGGAGAGGGTGGGGAGGAGGGGAAAGAGAAATATTAATTATGATCCATACGATAGCAAGCCCATGTTGTAGTATCTGTGTAAACATGAACATTGCCAGTGATAAACTGTAGAATTTCAAACTCTCAGACTTTTAACCAACAAGGAAGTTAACGGCCTGTTTTGATAACTCCTCCCACACTACAGGGTGACCCCGCCCCCTGCCATATATGGACATGTTCCTCTCTACTAGGCCGTGTCATCTTAAAGTGTCTCCCTGCTTTTCCTGCTCACTACCGTCAAGGTCTCAGCAGGACTGCTGAGTCAAAAGGACTGTGACATGATCTCTGAGCCTAAAATAGCAGCAGAGGTCAATGTGTGTGTGTGTGTGTGTGTGTGTGTGTTTGTGCGTGTGTGATTGTGAGTGTGTCTGTGATAGAGTGCTTTTATTTTATAAAGTTTAGTCAGTCAAACCGAAAGCACACATTGATAAAGTTAAGCTTTTCTTATCTGCTGGTAGAACTGCCACTCCTCAACTATAAATATGTCACCTCCACCTTCCTCCTGCCTCCTCCCTCCTTACTCCTCCCTCCTTACTCCTCCCCAGCCACAGTACTGCAGAGATGTTGAACTCTAACTAGACCACCAGGTTTGGGCACACAAGCGCTCATAACATCAGGAATTCGATACAATGTTCGGTTCACAGATTTGATCAGAATTTAACAGACAATCATTAATCACTGATGAATGTCACTGTGTGTGCTTGCATACGTGTGTTTGTGTATGAGTTGTGTGTTTGTGTAAGAGTTGTGTGTTTGTGTAAGAGTTGTGAGCACAGAGACTGAAGGTGACATTGAGCAGTCTGCCATGACAGCCTCTGATTGGCTAGCTTCACACACTGTCTGTAACTTCTGTTTGACCCTGAAGCTCCAGCCAGCTTAGAGACTTTCACCTGCCTGACTCTACCAGGGTCTGTATCCACCTGTGACTCTACCAGGGTCTGTATCCACCTGTGACTCTACCAGGGTCTGTATCCACCTGTGACTCTACCAGGGTCTGTATCCACCTGTGACTCTACCAGGGTCTGTATCCACCTGTGACTCTACCAGGGTCTGTATCCACCTGTGACTCTACCAGGTCTGACAGACCAGCCCTGCTGACTGACTAACACACAGCAGCACAGTGCCACAACACACACACACACACACACACACAGGTCCAAAACCAGCTGGTCATTGAAGAAAACAAGAGGAAATAAAATAACTGAAAATAATATAGACGTCATAAATTCATGGCATGTCAAGGCATGCTGACATCTCTCTACGATACAGAGTTCCTTAATGAGCAATAATGTTTGTTTTCCAATATAATCATATGGTTGGAAGTTAATGTTTCAGATAAGCAGCCTTTGTACTGTGCTGATGTGCCAGGCTGGTAAGAGGCCTCTGCTCACTGCTAACACCTGAATGACCTCTGCTTTGTCAAGACTCCATTGTTGCTGAAACTAACTCCAACACAGAACCTCTCACATTGTAGTTAGTTAGGTAGTTAACCTGATCTAAGCATTACAAAGACACACACACACACACACAGTACAAAGGAACACCTTAAACTCAGGCCCAACCAAAGTCAAGTCAAGATCATAACCCAACAAGAAGTGTACATTACCAAACTCACAGGTTTGTGTCCAGTTGTCTAAGTAGCAGCCTCAGTCTAGTGTGTCTGGAAACTTTCAGTCCTTCAGTCCTGGATGACTCTGAGAAACTCAGTTAAGGCAGCAGAGACCCTGACACCCGGCAGCAGCAGTTGTGTGTCTCTCCTTGGGTTGTACAATATCTCTTCCGCAGCCTCGTCTGGCCGGTGAAACGTTAACTAGGACTAACTTGGTTGGTTTTATTGGACCTAATGATTGTCCAATCATCCCTCCCCTTTGATCAGCTCAGCCAATCAGAATGGTAACCAAGGGAGAGACAAGCCAGAAGGGTAGAGTACAAGAGAAGCAATAAATTAATAAATGGAAATCAGACAGTTTTGTAGGAGTGTGTTTAGTATTGTCCATCTGTTAGCAGTGTATGTGTGCAGATTAAACCCATGATGGGTTGTTGAAATGGCCTGGTCACCTTTATCATCAGACAGTTCAGCTGTTCAGAGTTCAGCCGGACCTACTGAAGGACCTACTGAAGGACCTACTGAAGGAACCAATGAAGGACCTACAGAAGGACCTACTGAAGGACCTACAGAAGAACCTACTGAAGGACCTACTGAAGGACCTACAGAAGGACCTACAGAAGGAACCAATGAAGGACCTACAGAAGAACCTACTGAAGGACCTACTGAAGGACCTACAGAAGGAACCAATGAAGGACCTATAGAAGAACCTACTGAAGGACCTACTGAAGGACCTACTGAAGGAACCAATGAAGGACCTACAGAAGAACCTACTGAAGGACCTACTGAAGGATCTACTGAAGGACCTACTGAAGGACCTACAGAAGGACCTACTGAAGGACCTACTGAAGGAACCAATGAAGGACCTACAGAAGGACCTACTGAAGGACCTACAGAAGGATCTACTGAAGGACCTACTGAAGGACCTACCGAAGAACCTACAGAAGGACCTACTGAAGGACCTACTGAAGGAGCCAATGAAGGACCGACTGAAGGACCGACTGAAGGACCTACTGAAGGAACCAATGAAGGACCTACCGAAGAACCTACAGAAGGACCTACAGAAGGAACCAATGAAGGACCTACAGAAGAACCTACTGAAGGACCTACCGAAGGACCTACTGAAGGATCTACTGAAGGACCTACTGAAGGACCTACAGAAGGACCTACTGAAGGAACCAATGAAGGACCTACAGAAGGACCTACTGAAGGAACCAATAAAGGACCTACTGAAGGACCTACTGAAGGAACCAATGAAGGACCTACAGAAAGACCTACAGCAGGATCTACAAAGGACCTACAGAAGGACCTACAGAAAGACCTACTGAAGGAACCAATGAAGGACCTACAGAAGGACCTACTGAAGGACCTACTGAAGTCAGGTGCTATATTCAGTCCTGTGGTCTCTGGGTTGTGACTAGTAAACTGCACCGAACTGCAGGCAATGGAAAAGGCTTCTGTTTAAGAATGTCATGTTTTTATTCACCAATTAAATACAGTAGTATTGCAAAAGTGCTTAAACACCAGACAACACTGAGATAACCTGCTGAAAACACCCAGTGACGAGACAAGAACAATAACAGGGCTTCACTGATCTGGGTTACTGCTGCTGGGGTCCATATATCTTGGCACTGGATAAGACTCCCTAACAAAGGATGAGAAAGAGGAGAGACGAGCAGAAACAAGGAGGGAGGGAGGGAGACTGACGTCTAAAATATCTGACACCATCTGACTCCTCTGCTTTGTGTTTCAAAGTCTCTTGTTATTTTGTCCCAACATTTCAAAGTGTCATTAAACTCTTCACAGGTGTGTCAGTGATGCCAGAACAGCTGGCTGATCTTCCAGGTCCTCACAGAGGCTGGCAGAGGGAACAGCAGCTGAGTTCAGATGGATAAATCTAATGTAGACTGTAGAGGTGGGTGTGGCCTAGGTGGGCATGGCCCAGGGTGCAGGTGTCTTCTGGGTCCTAGAGCACAGACAGATCGTGGCAGGATTTAGACTTGAGCCGGAACGCCATGTTGGAGTTGTTTTTGGCCACCAACTTGTCCAGGAAATGCTTGGCTTTCCTGTGTATGCTCTTCTGCGGTGTGTGCATGTGTGTGTGAGGGTGTGTGTGGCGACGTTGCTCGTTGGCCTCCTTGGTGTGGCGGCGCAGCCTCAGCTGGCGGACGATGCCGTGGAAAGCCTCCCACACGTTGTGCTGCATGGCTGCTGACGTCTCTATGAACTTGCAGTCAAAAACAGCAGCACACGCTCGGCCCTCTGGGAACACAACACACAACCAATCAGCTCACACCTGACAGACACACCTGTATTACCAGTAACAGACACACCTGCATCACTCACCAGTAACAGACACACCTGCATCACTCACCACTGACAGACACACCTGCATCACTCACCAGTAACAGACACACCTGCATCACTCACCAGTAACAGACACACCTGCATCACTCACCACTGACAGACACACCTGCATCACTCACCAGTAACAGACACACCTGCATCACTCACCAGTAACAGACACACCTGCATCACTCACCACTGACAGACACACCTGCATCACTCACCAGTAACAGACACACCTGCATCACTCACCAGTAACAGACACCTCTCTGCTGCGGACCAGGTCACATTTGTTCCCCACCAGGATGATGGGGGTGTGGTGCGCTGGACGCAGGCAGCGGAGGGATATCCTCAGGTCTGAGGCCCGCAGGAAAGAGGCCCGGTCAGTTATAGAGTAAACCAGGAGGAAGGCATCTGCTGTCAGCATACACTGTTCCTGAGCCAAGCAACCATCATCCTGGAAGAAAACACATATGAAACCCCCCGAAAACCACCTGAACACTGCTGAACACTGCTGAACACTGCTGAACACTGCTGAACACTGCTGAACACTGCTGAACACAAGCTGAACACTGCTGAACACAAGCTGAACACTGCTGAACACTGCTGAACACTGCTGAACACAAGCTGAACACTGCTGAACACAAGCTGAACACTGCTGAACACTGCTGAACACTGCTGAACACTGCTGAACACTGCTGAACACAAGCTGAACACTGCTGAACACTGCTGAACACTGCTGAACACTGCTGAACACAAGCTGAACACTGCTGAACACTGCTGAACACTGCTGAACACTGCTGAACACTGCTGAACACAAGCTGAACACTGCTGAACACTGCTGAACACTGCTGAACACTGCTGAACACTGCTGAACACAAGCTGAACACTGCTGAACACTGCTGAACACTGCTGAACACTGCTGAACACTGCTGAACACAAGCTGAACACTGTCTGCTGAACACTGCTGAACACTGTCTGCTGAACACAAGCTGAACACTGTCTGCTGAACACTGCTGAACACAAGCTGAACACTGCTGAACACAAGCTGAACACTGCTGAACACAAGCTGAACACAAGCTGAACACTGTCTGCTGAACACTGTCTGCTAAACACTGCTGAACATAAGCTGAACACTGCTGAACACTGCTGTCAGTGTGTTCTGGATGGTTTGTTAGGACTCACCTCTCCATCCCACGTGTCTACCAGAGTGAACGTCACAGTCTCTCCATCCACGGTCACGAGCTGCTCACACACCTTGTCTGAAAAGCACGAGGGACCGTCATTCACCTCCGTCACGCGACCTTGTTCATAATGAGTCAGATGATGAAATAAGAACCATGAAGGAAACTATCAAGGTGGTTGAATGTCAGTTTGTCACCTGAGTACAGTTCGCAGTCCTCGCTGTCCATACTGTCCGCTGCACCCGCGAAGATGCTGGCCAGAGCTGTTTTACCGACTCCGCGAGCTCCTAGAAGCACCACGCGGAACTGGTCCTGGATGACATCACACACCGAGTCGGTACAGATCATAGAGTCGGTAGAGGAGCAGCTCTCGCGGCTTCCGTTCGACTCCCCAGCAGAGCTCATGTGTGACTTGGAGCGCGAGATGCAGGACGGGCCCCGGGTCAGGCTGTCAGACAGCACGTGGCTGCCGGGATCGCAGATGCTCCACCGGTGAAGCTCGTGCTGTAAACGCAAACTGTGCCGCCGCATGTTTCCAAGCATGTTGATCAAACTTAGAAAACTGCTTCTGATATCAGCTGTTGATTCTAAACCCAGTAAATGAACTGATGAGGTCAATATTGGATCTCCACAATGCCGCTACGGGAGCTGCCGGTGATTCGGTGAAGTGAAGCCTTCTAGACTGAATCAGATGAGCTGTCCTCTGATGCCTCTGGCAGCTCGAGCCCGGGTAATCCAATGTTCTGATGAGCTTTCCCCGCGCGCTTTAAATAAAGAGCGACAGTTTCAGCGCGTGTGGGGGTTTCTTTGACGTCACTCGGCCTCTTGTCCAATCCAACACCCTCCGCGTGCCCCCTCGCTCTGAGTCCGGAGGGGGCACGCGGAGGGAGGCTCGAGCATCGAGCAGTTCACGAGGAGAAGCTGTTTGTTTCCTCCCGCTGTTTAGAACGGCTGATAAAAGGCAGGATCAAAGTGTCACGTCATCAAATGGCACGAGGACAGTCTGCTACATCACTGTAGCATGTTTACCAGCAAGGTGACTCAGTAATCCTGCTGAGATCTAATGTTTCAGATCAGGGGGAACAGAACTGAGATCACTACTTGTTGCTGAACAGCACGTACAGCAGATTAACCTCTAATCCTAATATCTCTAATCCTGAGTGCTGTTTTTGTACCAGGGTAATTTGTGTTACCAGAGCTGAGGTTCACTGGACACTGGATAACATCCTGCAGTAAAAAAATATGAGCAGAGACCCTTAAAACACTCCCGCTGGCATGAGGTCCTACTGGCATGAGGTCCCGCTGGCATGAGGTCCCGCTGGCATGAGGTCCCGCTGGCATGAGGTCCCGCTGGCATGAGGTCCCGCTGGCATACAGACCAGACCAGATCACTGGTACAGATCAGATCACTGGTACAGACCAGATCACTGGTACAGACCAGATCACTGGTACAGACCAGATCACTGGTACAGATCAGACCACTGGTACAGATCAGATCACTGGTACAGACCAGATCACTGGTACAGACCAGATCACTGGTACAGACCAGATCACTGGTACAGATCAGACCACTGGTACAGACCAGATCACTGGTACAGATCAGACCACTGGTACAGACCAGATCACTGGTACAGATCAGATCACTGGTACAGATCAGATCACTGGTACAGACCAGATCACTGGTACAGATCAGACCACTGGTACAGACCAGATCACTGGTACAGACCAGATCACTGGTACAGATCAGATCACTGGTACAGACCAGATCACTGGTACAGATCAGACCAGATCACTGGTACAGACCAGATCACTGGTACAGACCAAATCACTGGTACAGACCAGACCAGATCACTGGTACAGATCAGATCACTGGTACAGATCAGACCAGATCACTGGTACAGACCAGATCACTGGTACAGACCAAGATCACTGGTACAGATCAGACCAGATCACTGGTACAGACCAAGATCACTGGTACAGACCAGATCACTGGTACAGACCAGATCACTGGTACAGACCAAATCACTGGTACAGATCAGACCAGATCACTGGTACAGACCAAGATCACTGGTACAGACCAGATCACTAGTACAGACCAGATCACTGGTACAGACCAAGATCACTGGTACAGACCACACCAGATCACTGGTACAGACCACACCAGATCACTGGTACAGACCAGATCACTGGTACAGACCAGATCACTGGTACAGACCAAGATCACTGGTACAGACCAGATCACTGGTACAGACCAC
>CM059322.1:16547189-16629689 GCA_030340685.1 Protosalanx chinensis | reverse complement strand
TGTGCCAGATGACATTGTGTCCCTGGGCAAGGCACTTCACCCTACTGTCCTCAGGGAGGAATGTCCCTGTACTGCTGTAAGTCGCTTTGGATAAGAGGGTCTGATAAATGACTGAATGTAAGTAGTTAAATTACCCAGAAAGACAGACAGGCAGACAGACAGACAGACAGGCAGACAGACAGACAGACAGACCGGCAGACAGACAGACAGGCAGACAGACATGTGAACAGACAGGCAGACAGAGAGACAGACAGACATACAGACAGACAGGCAGACAGACAGACAGGCAGACAGAGACAGACTGACCTGTCTGAAGGGCTGAGGTGTCTGACAGCAGTCAGCAGGTCTGACAGAACCAGCAGCTTCCCTGAATCAGCAGTGTTGAACCGTCCTGAGGAGAAACTCTCTGGGAAGGTGGACAGAAGCTCCTCATACAGAGAGCTGTCCTCAGAGAGGCTGTGTATCCTGTCCTGGATCACACACACAGTACAGGATCACACACACACACACACACTACAGAGAGCTGTCCTCAGAGAGGCTGTGTATCCTGTCCTGGATCACACACACAGTACAGGATCACACACACTACAGAGAGCTGTCCTCGGAGAGGCTGTGTATCCTGTCCTGGATCACACACACACACACTACAGGATCACACACAGTACAGGATCACACACACACACACACACACACTACAGGATCACACACACTACAGGATCACACACACACACTACAGGATCACACACTCTTATGCCTGTGTGTACCTTCACAGTGGAGTACAGCAGTCCTGGGTGGTTGCAGAATTTCTTCAGTACTGTGATGTAGGCCAGGTGTGTGCTGTTTGTCGCCCCCTTCAGGCAGGTACGGAAGATGCGCTGGGAGAGTGCCTGGTACAGCTCTCTCTGCAGGGGGGCGGGGCTACAGAACAACGTCCAATCAGATCGCGGGGGCAGGTAGCGGTTTATGATTTCCTGGGTCCGCCTCAGAATGAACATGCTAGTCAGACGAGAGAGCTCAGACGCCCGCTCTTCTCCCAGCATCCTCTCTTCCTGCAGACACACAGCACAGCACCTGAGCGGGACGCCACACAGCTGTGTGTGTGGAGCAGGGCCGGTGTGTGTGTGTATGACCTGTGTGCAGCAGGGCAGGTGTGTATTACCTGTGTGCAGCAGGGCAGGTGTGTGTGTGTGTGTGTATTACCTGTGTGCAGCAGGGCCGGTGTGTGCGCTGCAGGGCAGGTGTGTATTACCTGTGTGCAGCAGGGCAGGTGTGTGTGTGTGTGTGTGTATTACCTGTGTGCAGCAGGGCCGGTGTGTGCACTGCAGGGCAGGTGTGTATTACCTGTGTGCAGCAGGGCAGGTGTGTGTGCTGCAGGGCAGGTGTGTATTACCTGTGTGCAGCAGGGCAGGTGTGTGTGCTGCAGGGCAGGTGTGTATTACCTGTGTGCAGCAGGGCAGGTGTGTGTGCTGCAGGGCAGGTGTGTATTACCTGTGTGCAGCAGGGCAGGTGTGTGTGCTGCAGGGCAGGTGTGTGTGTGTGTGTATTACCTGTGTGCAGCAGGGCAGGTGTGTGTGTGTGTGTGTGTATTACCTGTGTGCAGCAGGGCAGGTGTGTGTGTGTGTGTGTGTATTACCTGTGTGCAGCAGGGCAGGTGTGTGTGTGTGTATTACCTGTGTGCAGCAGGGCAGGTGTGTGTGTGTGTATTACCTGTGTGCAGCAGGGTTGTGTAGACAGTAGGATGGGCTCCTCATACAGCTTCCTGTAGGCTGCAGCAGATCCCAGGATTCCCGGGTTCACAAACTCGATGATGCTGTAGAACTCCTGCAGGTCATTCTGGACAGGCGTGCCTGGCACCATCATCACCATGGAAACCAACAAGCTAGGTTAGCTTCATGGTTTGTACAAAATCATTAAACTGAATTATGAAATGGACCTAGCTGAGTGTGTTAGTGTGTGTGTGTGTGTGTGTTAGTGTGTGTTAGTGTGTGTGTAAGTGAGTGTGAGTGTGTGTGTGTGTACCAGTCAGGATAACTCTGCGTGAACATGTGAGGCTGCTGAGAGCTGAGGATGTCTTGATGCTGCTGTTCTTCAGACGATGACCCTCATCACAGATGACCAGACCAAAGTCCAGCTTCTGGATCTGCACACACACAGAGACACAGACACATATATACACACAAAGACACACACAGAGACACAGACACACAGGTAAGCTGGGGAAGGGAGAGGGGCTCCCCCTGGTGTTAAGGACATGACTGGCTCCTCCCACCTGGCTCCTCCCACCTGATCCACAGAGCGCAGCAGCATCTCATAGCTGATGACCAGAACGCTGTTCAGAGGAGACGCAACATACTGCTCCAGTCTGTGGTCCTAAACACACACACACACACACACAGAGACACACACACACAGAGAGAGACACACACACACACACAGAGACACACAGAAACACAGACACAGAGACACACACACACACACACACACAGAGACACACAGAAACACAGACAGAGACACACACACACACAGACACACAGAAACACAGACACAGAGACACACACACACACACACACACAGAGACAAACAGAAACAGAGACACACACACACACACACACACACAGAGACACACAGAAACACAGACAGAGACACACACACACACAGACACACAGAAACACAGACACAGAGACACACACACACACACACACACAGAGACAAACAGAAACAGAGACACACACACACACACACACACACACACAGAGACACACAGAAACAGAGACACACACACACACACACAGAGGCAATGAGAAGGCGTATTATTGAGCACACTTTGCAAAGGCAGCTTGTTCTATGCTGTGAACATGAGGAGTTCAGCTGGTGTCACCTGGTCCACAGTGAACACACTGATCCTGTCACCTGGTCCACAGTGAACACACTGATCCTCTCACCTGGTCCACAGTGAACACACTGATCCTCTCACCTGGTCCACAGTGAACACACTGATCCTCTCACGACCCAGCCACTTGTTAAACTCCGCCCCCCAGTTCTGGACCAGGCTGCCGGGGGCAACCACAAGCACACGCTTAGCGACGGGCCTCCCTCCGTACGGCCCCTGCCTCAGCAGAGTCCAGGCCAGGGACACGGCCTGGAGGGTCTTCCCCAGACCCATCTCATCTGCCAGGATGGCCCCACAGCGCCCTGCCACCCTGCACACACACACCACACACACACCACACACACCACACACACCACACAAACATACATCTTCTAAGAGCAGCATCTTTTAGCTAGCAGTGGTATTAAAGCAGGTTTAACAGCTGGTTTAACAGCAGGTTTAACAGCAGGTTTAACAGCAGTCTACTCCAGCCTCACCTCATCCCCAGCACACACTCGTACAGGAACAGCAGCCCCTCCCTCTGGTGGGGCCGCAGGTGAGCTGTCAGGTGAGGGTCCAGCACTACATCCACCACAGGGACACCTGTCTTGTTACACGCCCACTGGTGATTGGCTGAGGGTCGCGGCATCACCAGAGCACCTGAGAGTTAGAGACAGGATCAAACCTGCTTCATCATTCACACACAGGCACTATGTTTTGCTCTGGGTTTGTGTGGAAGCACACCTGGAGCTAGTGGGTCGTGACGAGGTCTGCAGGTGTGCTCCCCCTGGGGCTGCCTGGACACGCCCATCTGCGCTGCGCCCAATAGCATCGGTCGACAGAACTTGGAGGCGGGTCTTCGAGAAGGGGGCGGGGCTGATTTTGGCTCCTCTTTGTCAATTTGGACGTCTTGGAAACAGCGTCCTCTGGCGAAATCCTCCTGTGAGATCACCCCCATGATCTCCACCTCCTTCCCCCCCACCATCAGACTCTCCCCCTCACACAGAGACAGCAGCTCTGATACTTTGTATCCACTGCCTAAACACACACACACAGACAGACACACACACACACACACACACACAGATAGCGTATTCAGCTGGGGGGAGAGATGAGTGTTTCTAGACTGACAGGACTCAGACAGGTGAGTGTTTCCAGACTGACAGGACTCAGACAGGTGAGTGTTTCTAGACTCAGACAGGTGAGTGTTTCTAGACTCAGACAGGTGAGTGTTTCTAGACTCAGGTGAGTGTTTCTAGACTCAGGTGAGTGTTTCTAGACTCAGACAGGTGAGTGTTTCTAGACTCAGACAGGTGAGTGTTTCTAGACTGAGGTGTTTCACCCTTGCCGATGTCTTTTCCCTCCATGTCCTTGATGGTGGCGTTTCTTCCTCTGGTCACCAGCACAGCGTCGCCCTCCCAGCGTTTGTGCTTCTTCTTACTGGCTTTGCACCACATCACACTGAAGTAGCGCACCTCTCCCGGGCCACAGGCAGACCCCACTGGGAGCTTCAGACCCTGGGGAGACCTGGGGCCGACCTGGGGGGGGTCTGGAACAACAAAAGCAAGAAAACACTGTTAACCAATCAGAGAGGGAAATTGATCCACCATCAATCCACTGAAGCCATCCAAATATCTGAAGACGGGGGCTGTCTTTCATATCCATGCCCAGGAAGGGCCACTGGTCCTGGCCTAAAGGGAGAGGCAGTTGTGGGTCTAAAGTTCATCACAGAAAAATAAGCAAGGTTACCAAGTCCTACAGTACAGTGCAGACTCTGTTAGCATTCATCCAGCAGGGTCAAAGGTCCAGCACAATACTGACTAGTGTATCAAGTTCAAGACTGAAGCATGACTTGAGAATGAGACACGTGAGCTGACATCCCTGTCAGGATGGCAGAGAGATCTACAGCAGAGGAGAGATCTACAACAGATAGATCTACAACAGAGGAGATCTACAGCAGAGGAGATCTACAGCAGAGGATAGATGTACAACAGAGAGATCTACAGCAGAGGATAGATCTACAGCAGAGAGATCTACAACAGAGGATAGATCTACAACAGAGGAGATCTACAGCAGAGGAGATCTACAGCAGAGATCTACAACAGAGGATAGTTGTACAACAGAGAGATCTACAGCAGCAGAGAGATCTACAGCAGAGAGATCTACAACAGAGGATAGATCTACAACAGAGAGATCTACAGCAGAGGATAGATCTACAACAGAGAGATCTACAGCAGAGGAGAGATCTACAACAGAGGAGATCTACACGAGAGAGAAGAGATCTACAGCAGAGAGGAGAGATCTACAGCAGAGAGAAGAGATCTACAGCAGAGAGGAGAGATCTACAGCAGAGAGAAGAGATCTACAGCTGAGAGGAGAGATCTACAGCAGAGAGAAGAGATCTACAGCAGAGAGAAGAGATCTACAGCAGAGAAGAGATCTACAGCAGAGAGAAGAGATCTACAGCAGAGAGAAGAGATCTACAGCAGAGAGAAGAGATCTACAGCAGAGATTGGGAGGTGGGATGTCTGGCAGGACAGAGTCTCAAGTGTAATAAACAGAAGAGACCAGAGGATCAAAAACAAGCAGATTTAATAATAAAGTAAGGGAAGATAGAGACAACAGAGATCCAACACAGCAGTGAAACATCCCTCTGTCCAGCCCCACACCAGCCAGGGGTCTGTCCACACCAGCCAGGGGTCTGTCCACACCAGCCAGGGGTCTGTCCACACCAGCCAGGGGTCTGTCCACACCATCCTGGGGCTCTGTCCACACCAGCCAGGGGTCTGTCCACACCAGCCAGGGGGTCTTTAGAGCTGAAGGTCTGGGTCGTCCACAAGCATGCACACCCAGAATCCTCCCTTCGCATGTGTGTGTGTGTGTGTGTGTAAGGTAAGTAAGTAGGATAATGTGTAACATTGGACGTTTGAGTTTGTTTTGCTGATGTACTCAAACAAAAGAGTAGGCAGCAACTGGCAGTGTGTTGGTGTGTGTGTGTGTGTGTGAAGTGTGTGTGTGTGTGTGTGTGTGTGTGTGTGTTAGAGTGGTAAGCCATGTCGCAGTCTGGCAGCTCTTAGTTTTTCCACTTTGATTTTTGTTCTGAGAAGCTCCTCCTCCAACTCCTGTTTCCTCTTCAGCCCCTCCCTCTTCTCCTCCAGGTACACGCCCACTTTCCTATGATTGGCCAGCACCAGCTCATGCTCTTCCTTGGCCAGCTGCAGTGGGCGGAGCCTGTCTGGTTCGTGGCGGGGGTAAAGGTCATGTGGGTAGAGGTTGTGCCTCAGGGGCAGTGGCGAGGCGGAGAGAGGGATGTTGACGGAGGATGGACAGGGTGACAGGGAGCCGTCGTAATCATGGACACTGCCTCCATCCTCCTGGTCCTCCAGCCTGTCCGGCCTGTCCTGCTCCAGGTCCAGACCCACGCGGGTGGAGAGGATGGTGAGGTCAGGCGGAGGCTTGATGTCGTCCTCCGGCTCGGGCCGGGCCAGCTCCCCGTCCAGGCGGATGGTGAGGGGGGCGGAGGGGTAGTCAGCCAGGCCAGGCAGAGAGGAGCTGCTGCCTGGGTGCTCCAGGGGGGAGGTGGGCTTGGAGTACACCAACCTGGGGGACACAGACTCCATGTTACCAAGGATACCGTTACCTAGGACACCATGTTCCAATGATGTGTGCATGTGATTTTAAATTTTTTGTATGATTGTAATTCAGTGTGTGATTGTAATTCAGTGTGTGATTGTAATTCAGTGTGTGATTGTAATTCAGTGTGTGATTGTAATTCAGTGTGTGATTGTAATTCAGCGTGTGTGTGTGTCCGTGTGTGTGTATGTCCGTACCTGTGCAGCTGTTCTTTGTCTTGCAGTGGAACATGGTGGAACAGTGTGGGGATCATCTCCATCACTCTCCTGGTGGGTTCTGACAGGTTCCCCCTGTACTCTCTCTGGGTGTGCCTGCGCTGCATCACTTCCTGTTTGGCTGCCTCCTTCAGCCTCTTGTAGAGCGTGCGGAGGCCCTGGGCGGTGCGGGGGGGCCGGTCTCCCCCTAGAGCATTGTACTGATCTGCCACAGTGTCCCAGCACTTGTTCTTGTCCACGATGACGGCGTGCTTGTTCGTGTGTTCCTCCAGGATGCGGACGTGTGGACGCACCAGCTTCAGCAGGTCCAGCTTCTCAGACAGGGTGAAGTTAGAGGAGCGAGCCTTACCCACCATGTTGGACATGAACACTGAGCCAGACGCCATCTTCCACAGGAGGCATCAAGTCTAAACACGTCTCCTCGCCTGCTCACCAGCTTAGATTAGAACTGAACCCTGTTCTCTCTCTCTCTCTCTCTCTCTCTCTCTCTCTTCTGTCTGTCTCTCTCTGTCTCTCTCTCTGTCTGTCTCTCTCTGTCTCTCTCTCGGTCTGTCTCTCTCTTCTGTCTGTCTCTCTCTGTCTCTCTCTGTCTCTCTCTCTGTCTGTCTCTCTCTTCTGTCTGTCTGTCTCTCTCTTCTCTCTGTCTCTCTCTCTTCTCTGTCTGTCTCTCTCTTCTCTCTCTCTCTCTCTCTCTCTCTGTTTCTTTCTGAGGCAGATGAGGCTGATGCTGGTCTAGATCTCCCTCTCTCCTGAATCTGTCTGCCTTCTTCTCAATCACCACTGTCTAACATGCATTTAGACAGAGGCTCTGTCAGGACTGCTATTCCCTGCTCTGCTTACACAACACAGACAGGCTGCGCACACAATAAGAATCAGGCTTAACTAGGCCAGCCTCGTTTAGGCCCACGCCTACCGCGGAGGGCTTTGGATGAATTCCTCCCAGCTTAGTCTGACGTAGCTAAGCTGCTTAAACCAGCCCGACCTACTTACAGCCTGGTCTGGATAAACTCAGGCGCAGCGCTCAGACACTCTGTGTTACTAAACACTTCTAATAAAAGTGGGAGGGACAAGATAGGAGCAAATCATGTGTCTCCGTAAAAACATATTATCAGCGTATTAGAAAACAAACTGTGTGTGTTGTGACTCAGATGAAAATAGTGCTGGTTTAACTAACCGAGACCATGCGCGTGCTGCGCATGCCCGTGAGGAAACGCGGTTTTAGACAAAAGAAATCCTAAATCCGCTTCACCGACAAACATAAGATTCAAACCCAGACAAGGATATGAACAGGAGGGTTGATCCTGGTTAAAACATTTAAGGAATAGAAATGTTAAACTGTGTGAGCGGAGGAAAGCTCGAGGCACTAGTTGCTCTGTGGAAGAGGGGGGAGCCTGAGCGCGTGAGTCCACTGATCCTGAGCACGGTCCTAATCTGCCTCGCGCTGCCGCTGCACCCCCGCCTGTTCTGATGAACCTTCTGTCGGTTGTTAAAACAACGTTTATCGGTGCTGACTACAGCGGGGGTGTGGGTTGTGTATTCATAACATTTTGTGACGCAACATTAAAATAATACCGACTACCACTGCCGTTATCTAGTCATCTCTAGATCATTGTGTGCTTCTACACCGTCTAGACCAGGGGTGGGCAATCCTGGTCGTCGAGGGTCGCTGTCCTGAAGGTTTTAGATGTTTCCCTGCTCCAGCACACCTGATTGAAATGAACAGGTTGTTATCAAGCTCTGTGGAAGCCTGATAATGACCCTTCATTAGAATCAGGTGTGCTGGAGCAGGGAAACATCTAGAACCTTCAGGACAGCGGCCCTCGAGGACTGGAATTGCCCACCCCTGGTCTAGAGCATTACGTGGGTATTCACAGGCTGGCGCTCTCAGGGTTCCAGTCCTACTTATCTAGTAGAACCCAATGTGTTATTTTCAATAATTTATTGTCAGATTATTCTACAGTTACCGCTGGTGTGCCCCAGGGGTCTGTCCTGGGGCCTCTGCTGTTTTGTATTTACACGCTCCCTCTGGGTAGGATAATTGCTGAATATGGTATACAGTTCCATTTCTATGTTGATGACACACAGCTATATATCCCACTGCAGCCTAATGATCCCTCTCAATTACTAAATCTGGAAACATGTGTAAGCCCAATCAAGATCTGGATGGGTCAGAACCTTCTCATGCTTAATACTGCTAAGACTGATTTGCTGGTGATTAAGCCTAATAACTACAAATATTTATTTGACAGTCTCTGTCTTAATATTGATGGCTGTCCAATCTCGGAAAGCTTGCACATTAGAAACCTCTGTGTTATCTTTGATCCGACCCTGACTTTCCATACCCACATCAAGGAAATCACCAGGACGGCTTGTGTAGCGCCGAGGTGGTTCTCCATGCCCTTGTGTCCTCCCGTTTAGATTATTGTAATGTCCTCTTTTTCTGGCCTCCCCATCTGTACTACTAGGAGCCTTCAGCTTGTGCAAAATTCAGCCGCCAGACTTTTAACAAAAACAAGTAGATTCTGTCACATAACTCCTGTCCTGGCATCATTACATTGGCTGCCCATTCAGGCTGGAGACGATTTTAAAGTTCTTCTTTTAACTTATAAGGCATTAAATGGACTTTCACCATCTTATTTAACGGATCTACTTTCTCCCTACATTCCACTACGTCCTCTTCGTTCTCTTAGTTCTAACCTCCTTGTCATCCCACCAATCAACAAAAAGTCAGCTGATAAGGATGTTCCTGATAAGGATGTTCCTGTACAGATGTGATATTATCATGTGATAAGGATGTTTCTGTAGAGATGTGATGTTATCATGTGATAAGGATGTTCCTGTAGAGATGTGATGTTATCATGTGATGAGGATGTTCCTGTAGAGATGTGATATTATCATGTGATGAGGATGTTCCTGTAGAGATGTGATATGATCATGTGATAAGGATGTCCCTGTAGAGATGTGATATGATCATGTGATAAGGATGTTCCTGTAGAGATGTGATATGATCATGTGATAAGGATGTTCCTGTACAGATGTGATATTATCATGTGATAAGGATGTCCCTGTAGAGATGTGATATGATCATGTGATAAGGATGTTCCTGTACAGATGTGATATTATCATGTGATAAGGATGTCCCTGTAGAGATGTGATATGATCATGTGATAAGGATGTTCCTGTACAGATGTGATATTATCATGTGATGAGGATGTTCCTGTAGAGATGTGATATGATCATGTGATAAGGATGTTCCTGTACAGATGTGATGTTATCATGTGATAAGGATGTTCCTGTAGAGATGTGATATGATCATGTGATAAGGATGTTCCTGTACAGATGTGATATGATCATGTGATAAGGATGTTCCTGTAGAGATGTGATATGATCATGTGATAAGGATGTTCCTGTACAGATGTGATATGATCATGTGATAAGGATGTTCCTGTACAGATGTGATATGATCATGTGATAAGGATGTTCCTGTACAGATGTGATATGATCATGTGATAAGGATGTTCTTGTACAGATGTGATGGAAACATGACACACATGATGACATGTCAAGCCTGTGGTGACAGACAGGAAGTCTGAGACACTGCACATGTCACAGAGGACATAACCTATTTGAATAAATGGTTCATTAACCTATATGAATAAATGGTTCATAACCTACAGTATATTAATAAATGGTTCACAACCTATATGTATAAATGCTTCATAACCTATATTAATAAATGGTTCATAACCTATATTAATAAACCTCCACGATGGATTAAAAAACAAGCATCTCACCTGCACATTTTGTGTCTGCATAGTTTTCTCCTTCAGCTGTAGAACAGTCAGCAGATTCTGTCTTATTCTCACTTCTCTCTGCAGCACTCAGAACTCGAGCAAGGGCCCTGGAGAGGCTGGGTGCTGGGGCCCTGGAGAGGCTGGGTGCTGGGGGTCTGGAGAGGCTGGGTGCTGGGGCCCTGGAGAGGCTGGGTGCTGGGGCCCTGGAGAGGCTGGGTGCTGGGGTCCTGGAGAGGCTGGGTGCTGGGGGTCTGGAGCTCAGATCAGGGGAGGAGAGGCTGGGTGCTGGGGGTCTGGAGCTCAGATCAGGGGAGGAGAGGCTGGGTGCTGGGGGTCTGGAGCTTAGATCAGGTAAGCAGGGGGGCGATAATCTATTCAGCACCTGGAACAGATGTATTTTCACAGTTTTACTATAGGGGAGACCGGGGAGAGTTGTAACACAGGGTTAGTTGTAACACTGACAGTTTGGCCAATTAGAAAATAGTTACAGTGATGTCATCAATATCGTAGACTCCCATTTCCATTTCAAGCTCACATGAAAAGTGGCATGTCTCTGTTAGCAACACGCTGAATTTTACAACCAAAAAACAGATTTTCAGGTAAGAAAGTATTTTTTCAAACCACATAGTTTTTTGTCTACTGATAATTCTAATGCAAAGTTGCAATTTATATCACCTAAAGTAACCATTTCTCTAGTTTAATTTGATGCTCAGTATTCATGCTAACTTCAAACCCAAATACCTTAAACAGTTAACTATGTAATGGATGGTTGTTGTGGGGATAGTTGTAACAGGAGGAACTCTTGACAGAGTATTTAACAGAAGCAGCTGATCTGTTCTATGGGTTAACCCCTCGAGAGGTAACAATTACGTAGGCATAATAAAAAAAAGGAAAAAAGTCTCTCCATAATTATTAGCTATTATTAAGAGGTAGAGAATTTATTTAAAGCTATCCAAATCAATTGTTGTGGCTTACTTGTTGCCCCAATGTGTCATACATCATTCATGGGGATAACATGTTTACTGATCACTTGCTTTTAGGTCAGAAAGTTTGCATACCAGTTGACACAGGACAATAATTGTAAATTTTATAGTGTGGATCTTATTTGAGCAAATTACCTCTCATTGTTACATCCATCCCCAGCTGGTGTTACATCTCACCCCAGTTGTGGGGTAGATTGTAACAACGGAACTCTTTGTATTTGACACTAAATCACATAATCTGTGATTGTTTAAAAGATGTCAAAGTGAGTTATATTTGTAGAAAACAGTTATGGGTCGTATGTATCAAAGTTTGAGAGACCCAGCACAAACAACCACCGAGTTACAGATGCTCAAACAAAATGTGTTACCGGTACTTTCATCCCCGGTCTCCCCTACATCTGACACCATCTCAACCGGTATTGGGCTGTATTGGTGTGATTATAGCATGTTATTAGCACCTTGTTTAGCTTGTTGTCATAGCTGAGGTTGCTCATCAGCTGTTCGGATAGACACACTGGAGAACCGCACACCAGAGAACCAGACACCGGAGAACCAGACACCGGAGAACCGCACCCCGAGGCCCCAGGAGGGATGAACCGGGGCTTCTTCGCCAGATTCCCCAGCTGGCTCGGAGCTCCGGAGCGGCGCATGTTTCTGGAATGACAACATCAGTTAAACACTACTGAGAGACATGGAGCAGAGAAAAACACCTGAATTAATAAAACCAGAGACATTAAACTGTCCAGTTAGCTGAAGATCTTCTATGCTGAATCTGAAGCTCTTAATAAAGTACAGAACCAGCTAACCCGGCTAGCTAGTTAACAAGCGCTTATGCGTTCAAACTTCTGTTGTCACACATAGTAGTTGACAGAATACATTTGGGTTAGAATGATCAGTCACATACCTCAATAGAGAAAAGCCAGATTAATATTAACAACACAAATATGAAGTTTATTCTTCTGTTAGTCTGTTAGAGAGCACAGCTGCTGAATCTCCCGCTCCGCTCAGCTGCAGCGCTATTGGCTGTATGCAAATGAAGTAGGAGGAGTTAAGAGTTGCTGATGGGACGCTCGTTTAGGATGTTTTCTACTCTGCGCCGGACAGGTGCGCCGGACAGGTGCTCTCTGCTTCTCAATGGGGCCTGGAGCCACCCAATCATGTGGGAATACATGAGGTTACCTGTTAATCCGTTACTGACAGATCTCAAGCGTCTCTGATTCACAATAATGTCGGACAGGAACGTGGAAAGCGCAGAGACCAGGGATGTTTTCACCATTAAATCTTTCTGACTGAGAAGAAAGTGACTGCAGGTAGGTGTGTCCTCGAATATCGATCTACACCGATTTCAAGTACCTGAACCCCAGTTATTTGCAGGCTCCTTAGAAAATACCACTAAAATATAAAGTACTTAGATTGAAA
Organism: Protosalanx chinensis; assembly: GCA_030340685.1. Classification (NCBI taxonomy): domain Eukaryota; kingdom Metazoa; phylum Chordata; class Actinopteri; order Osmeriformes; family Salangidae; genus Protosalanx; species Protosalanx chinensis. The sequence continues at coordinate 16,616,776 of CM059322.1, read as the reverse complement.
ACACAATGATATTTGTAATCTTATTCAATACTAATATTGTGAAGAATGCTTTTGGAATTTGTATATTATCTTAATCTTGAGTGTTAACTGCGGATGAAATGCAGAATTCCCTAAATGTAATTGTTGGTTGCTTATTTTAGCTGCGTGTTTGTAATGTCAGTGTTTAATGCAGAGACCGGCATGCTGTTTGATTACTGTCAGTACAGTACAGTACTACAGTCAGGGTGGGAAGGAGCCATGCTGTCATCGGTCTGTAATCCAATCAGAGACAAGGAGAGAGTAATCCATGTTAATCCCTCATCCTCAAAGAGAGAGTAAAGACAGAGAGAGGAGAGGGGGCAGGAGAGAGAGGGGGCAGGAGAGGGAGGGGGCAGGAGAGGGAGGGGGCAGGAGAGAGAGGGGGCAGGAGAGGGAGGGGGCAGGAGAGAGAGGGGGCAGGAGAGAGAGGGGGCAGGAGAGAGAGGGGGCAGGAGAGACAGGGGGCAGGAGAGGGAGGGGGCAGGAGAGAGAGGGGGCAGGAGAGAGAGGGGGCAGGAGAGAGAGGGGGCAGGAGAGAGAGGGGGCAGGAGAGAGAGGGGGCAGGAGAGAGAGGGGGCAGGAGAGGGAGGGGGCAGGAGAGGGAGGGGGCAGGAGAGACAGGGGGCAGGAGAGAGAGGGGGCAGGAGAGGGAGGGGGCAGGAGAGGGAGGGGGCAGGAGAGGGAGGGGGCAGGAGAGAGAGGGGGCAGGAGAGGGAGGGGGCAGGAGAGAGAGGGGGCAGGAGAGGGAGGGGGCAGGAGAGGGTGGGGCAGGAGAGGGAGGGGCAGGAGAGGGAGGGGCAGGAGAGGGAGGGGCAGGAGAGGGAGGGGCAGGAGAGGGAGGGGCAGGAGAGAGAGGGGCAGGAGAGGGAGGGGCAGGAGAGGGAGGGGCAGGAGAGAGGGGGCAGGAGAGGGAGGGGGCAAGAGAGGGAGGGGCAGGAGAGGGAGGGGGCAGGAGAGGGAGGGGTAAGAGAGGGAGGGGGCAGGAGAGGGAGGGGCAGGAGAGAGGGGGGGCAGTGGAGAGAGGGGGCAGGAGAGGGAGGGGCAGAAGAGTAATGGGAGTCAGGTGTGTATGTGTGTGTGTGTGTTTGTGTGTGTGTGTGTAATTGTGTCTCTCTACAGTTTCATCCAACAGCTGGCTGCCTGGGCTCAGGACCCCCGTTGTCACGGAGACCTCACTACGGAGACGAGTCCCACAGGGAACATAGGAGAGAGGGGGGAGGGGAGTGGAGAAAAGGAGAGGAAAGAAAAGAACAGAGAGAGAGAAGAGCGAGAGAAGAGAGAAGAGAGAGAAGAGAGAGAAGAGAGAGAAGAGAGAGAAGAGAGAGAGAGAACAGAGAGAAGAGAGAAGAGAGAGAAGATAGAGAAGAGAGAGAAGAGAGAGAAGAGAGAGAGAGAACAGAGAGAAGAGAGAAGAGAGAGAAGAGAGAGAAGAGAGAGAAAAGAGAGAAGAGAGAGAATAGAGAGAAGAGAGAGAGAGGAGAGAGAGAAGAGAGAGAAGAGAGAAGAGAGAGAAGAGAGAGAAGAGAGAGAGGAGAGAGAGAGAAGAGAGAGAGAGTCTCTGTTAGAGAGTCGGGTGTTCATGTCAGGTAAGGTTCTTGATCGGAGGAGTTCAGTACTAAAACCAACATGAGGTGGGAACATGTGTGGGGAATGTGGAGAGTTTTGTCTAATGTGTGTGTGTGTGATGTGTAATGTGTGTGTGTGTTGTGCAGCATGGGTTATGATTTAGAGAGGTTTGTGGGCTACGTGAACGAGGGTCTGCTGTGTTGCGTATGCCGGGATGTGTTGGAGCGCCCCCTGCAGGCTCCATGTGAACACGCCTACTGCAGCGGCTGTATCAGCACCTGGCTGCTACAACATCATTCCTGCCCTGAGGACAGACTTCCACTGGACAGCAGCTCCCTCAGACCTCTGTACAGGTACAGCAGCTCCAGGTATCAGATCCCTCTGTACAGGTACAGCAGCTCCAGGTATCAGATCCCTCTGTACAGGTACAGCAGCTCCAGGTATCAGACCTCTGCACAGGTACAGCAGCTCCAGGTATCAGACCTTTATCTTGTTTGCTGTACTGTAGGTACATGAGGAAGGTTCTCTGTGGTTCTCTGTGTTGTAGGTACATGAGGAAGGTTCTCTGTGGTTCTCTGTGTTGTAGGTACATGAAGAATGACCTGAGCCGGCTGCAGGTGCGCTGTGTGAATGCAGAGCAGGGCTGTGACAGGATCTGCTCCCTGGAGACTTTGCACACACATGAGGACCAGTGTGAGTTCACACTCATGCGCTGCTCTAACCCAGGTACACTTCCTCTACTGTTATTCTGTGTGTGGTTGTACTTTACAGTGTTGCTCTAGCTAGGCTGTGTGTGGTTGTAGTTTACAGTGTTGCTCTAGCTTGACTGTGTGTGGTTGTAGTTTACAGTGTTGCTCTAGCTAGGCTGTGTGTGGTTGTAGTTTACAGTGTTGCTCTAGCTAGGCTGTGTGTGGTTGTAGTTTACAGTGTTGCTCTAGCTAGGCTGTGTGTGGTTGTAGTTTACAGTGTTGCTCTAGCTAGGCTGTGTGTGGTTGTAGTTTACAGTGTTGCTCTAGCTAGGCTGTGTGTGGTTGTAGTTTACAGTGTTGCTCTAGCTTGGCTGTGTGTGGTTGTAGTTTACAGTGTTGCTCTAGCTTGGCTGTGTGTGGTTGTAGTTTACAGTGTTGCTCTAGCTAGGCTGTGTGTGGTTGTAGTTTACAGTGTTGCTCTAGCTAGGCTGTGTGTGGTTGTAGTTTACAGTGTTGCTCTAGCTAGGCTGTGTGTGGTTGTAGTTTACAGTGTTGCTCTAGCTAGGCTGTGTGTGGTTGTAGTTTACAGTGTTGCTCTAGCTTGGCTGTGTGTGGTTGTAGTTTACAGTGTTGCTCTAGCTTGGCTGTGTGTGGTTGTAGTTTACAGTGTTGCTCTAGCTTGGCTGTGTGTGGTTGTAGTTTACAGTGTTGCTCTAGCTAGGCTGTGTGTGGTTGTAGTTTACAGTGTTGCTCTAGCTAGGCTGTGTGTGGTTGTAGTTTACAGTGTTGCTCTAGCTAGGCTGTGTGGTTGTAGTTTACAGTGTTGCTCTAGCTAGGCTGTGTGTGGTTGTACTTTACAGTGTTGCTCTAGCTAGGCTGTGTGTGGTTGTACTTTACAGTGTTGCTCTAGCTTGGCTGTGTGTGGTTGTAGTTTACAGTGTTGCTCTAGCTTGGCTGTGTGTGGTTGTAGTTTACAGTGTTGCTCTAGCTAGGCTGTGTGTGGTTGTACTTTACAGTGTTGCTCTAGCTTGGCTGTGTGTGGTTGTAGTTTACAGTGTTGCTCTAGCTTGGCTGTGTGTGGTTGTAGTTTACAGTGTTGCTCTAGCTAGGCTGTGTGTGGTTGTAGTTTACAGTGTTGCTCTAGCTTGGCTGTGTGTGGTTGTAGTTTACAGTGTTGGTCTAGCTAGGCTGTGTGTGGTTGTAGTTTACAGTGTTGCTCTAGCTTGGCTGTGTGTGGTTGTAGTTTACAGTGTTGCTCTAGCTAGGCTGTGTGTGGTTGTAGTTTACAGTGTTGCTCTAGCTTGGCTGTGTGTGGTTGTAGTTTACAGTGTTGCTCTAGCTTGGCTGTGTGTGGTTGTAGTTTACAGTGTTGCTCTAGCTAGGCTGTGAGTTAGAGAGAACAGGTTGTACAAACATGACACCATCGGTGTGAGAGTGGCAGGTGGTGGTCTGGTTGTCGTGGGGATGTGGTCTGGTTGTCATGGGGATGTGATACAGACCATAATGCTGTGGGATTATTCAGGAAGGGTTAACATCACACACACACTAACCAGTCTATAGAAATAAGTAAATATAATAAATATATAGAACATGAGAGGTGGTCACCATGCACTGTCCATGGCTGTACGATCCAAACTCTCCCATCTCCACCCATGTGACATCTCTCCTGCAGGTGGACAGTATCTTTGCTTTCACTGTGGTATGTTTACTGGTTTCAGTTTGAGTGTGCATGACAGGTGTGCAGTACTGGGTACCAGCATGACAGGTGTGCAGTACTGGGTACCAGCATGGTAGGTGTGCAGTACTGGGTACCATCATGACAGGTGTGCAGTACTGGGTACCATCATGACAGGTGTGCAGTACTGGGTACCATCATGGCAGGTGTGCAGTACTGGGTACCAGCATGGTAGGTGTGCAGTACTGGGTACCAGCATGGTAGGTGTGCAGTACTGGGTACCAGCATGACAGGTGTGCAGTACTGGGTACCAGCATGGTAGGTGTGCAGTACTGGGTACCAGCATGACAGGTGTGCAGTACTGGGTACCAGCATGGTAGGTGTGCAGTACTGGGTACCAGCATGGTAGCTGTGCAGTACTGGGTACCAGCATGACAGGTGTGCAGTACTGGGTACCAGCATGGTAGCTGTGCAGTACTGGGTACCAGCATGACAGGTGTGCAGTACTGGGTACCAGCATGGTAGGTGTGCAGTACTGGGTACCAGCATGACAGGTGTGCAGTACTGGGTACCAGCATGACAGGTGTGCAGTACTGGGTACCAGCATGGTAGGTGTGCAGTACTGGGTACCAGCATGACAGGTGTGCAGTACTGGGTACCAGCATGGTAGGTGTGCAGTACTGGGTACCAGCATGACAGGTGTGCAGTACTGGGTACCAGCATGGTAGGTGTGCAGTACTGGGTACCAGCATGGTAGGTGTGCAGTACTGGGTACCAGCATGACAGGTGTGCAGTACTGGGTACCAGCATGGTAGGTGTGCAGTACTGGGTACCAGCATGACAGGTGTGCAGTACTGGGTACCAGCATGGTAGGTGTGCAGTACTGGGTACCAGCATGGTAGGTGTGCAGTACTGGGTACCAGCATGGTAGCTGTGCAGTACTGGGTACCAGCATGACAGGGGTGCAGTACTGGGTACCAGCATGACAGGGGTGCAGTACTGGGTACCAGCATGACAGGTGCATCGTTGATGGAGATTCTACTGTACTTTACTGACTTACCTGATGTGCTTGAGGTAGCTCACCTCTTCCTCTGTCTGCTAGGCTGCCCGGTGCAGGTGGAGAGGCGGGGTCTGCAGGATCATCTGACCAACTGTGACTTCCGGAGCAGGGCGTGTCCAAACGGCTGCGGCCACACCCTTCTCTCAGTGGACCAATCACAGCACAACTGTGTTGCGGTGCTACGCGTTGAAGTGGAGATGCTCAGGTGTGTTCTTGGAGGTTGTGATGATGTGATGAACTGTCTTCAGCTGTGATGATGTGATGAACTGTCTTCAGCTGTGATGATGTGATGAACTGTCTTCAGCTGTGATGATGTGATGAACTGTCTTCAGCTGTGATGATGTGATGAACTGTCCTCAGGAGCTGTGATGATGTGATGAACTGTCTTCAGCTGTGATGATGTGATGAACTGTCTTCAGCTGTGATGATGTGATGAACTGTCCTCAGCTGTGATGATGTGATGAACTGTCTTCAGCTGTGATGATGTGATGAACTGTCCTCAGGGCGGAGATGCTGAACAAGGTGGAGGAGGTGAGGCGTGAGATGGAGTCACGGCTGGACTCCCAGAGGAGACACATGGTGCAGAAAGAGTCCATGATGAGGACTGAAGTAGAGGAACTCAGGGTCAGAGGAGTCACAGTCCTCACCATCACTCTCTACCTCACAGGTTCATGTGTACCTGACCTGTGTGTGTGTGTGTGTGTGCAGGGCCAGCTGTCGAGGGTGATGTGTGACGTGCGTGCTCTGCTGGGGGCGGAGCGTCTCAGGAGACAGGAGCTGATAGAGGCGGAGCTGGAGAACAATGACCTTCTGGAGATGCTCAGAGCCATGCAGCAAATCAGGAGACAGGACACAGCCCATCAGCCAATCAAAAGCCAGCAGGAAGACCAGGAGCCAATATGGAGAGAGCAGCTGGCCAGAGGACTACAGAGAGGGGCAGCGATGCCAGGCTCCAACCAATCACTGTCCTCCACCCAGTCCCTATCACTGCTGGCTCATCCCTCGCCCCTGCTGGCTCCGCCCTCGTCCCTGCTGGCTCATCCCTCGCCCCTGCTGGCTCCGCCCTCGTCCCTGCTGGCTCATCCCTCGCCCCTGCTGGCTCCGCCCTCGTCCCTGCTGGCTCCGCCCTCGTCCCTGCTGGCTCATCCCTCGTCCCTGCTGGCTCCGCCCTCGTCCCTGCTGGCTCCGCCCTCGTCCCTGCAGCTTGCTGATGGCTCCCGTCAGGCCCTCGACTGCATCAAGAAGAAGTGTGAAGTGACAGTGATCTGACCCCCCCCTGGTGGTGGGGAGGGTATACAGCAGGTCAGATCCTACCTGCTAAAGCTGCTCTGGACTTCCTGTCTTTAATAAACCAGTTCCATCATGGCTGCTGTGTCTTTAATCCAGACGTTACAAACACAGAGTAGAAGAAACACTCACACCTAAACATCCTCATTCACAAGTCTTTATTTAGTGTGAACAAAATGTAAAATAACAAAACATAAAACATCAACACAAAGTCCACATTGTCAATCATTATCCCGCTAAGGACACGTTTCCTTGGAAACAGTCTACACTCAATGTTCTGATTGGTCCATAAGCTCCATGGCAGGAAGCAGTCATTGTCCAGGGGAGTTTACCTGGTGAAGGAGCGCACATGTCTCCCCCTCCCTCCCCCACTTCCTCCCCCGCTGCTAAACTTACCCCCCTGAGAGCCTCTACCTCCTCCTCCTCCCCCTCCCCCTCCTCCCCCACCCCCACCCCCACCCCCTCCTCCTCCTCCTCCTCCACCACCTCCTCCCATCCACGACAAGCCTGCTCCTCCTCGCCCTCTTGGAGCGCGATCCCTCGGAGCCAGACGATACGCACCTGAGAGGGGGGGGGGAGGGGGGGCGGGGGGGAACAGAAGTAGAGAGAGAAACATGGGACAAGATCATGCTTTGTTAGGTATTTAAGTTCATACTACATACTTGTATGTTGTGTGTGTGTGTGTACCTGCTGGGGGCTGTCTGGTGTGTGTGTGTGTGTGTACCTGCTGGGGGCTGTCTGGTGTGTGTGTGTGTGTGTACCTGCTGGGGGCTGTCTGGTGTGTGTGTGTGTACCTGCTGGGGGCTGTCTGGTGTGTGTGTGTGTGTGTGTGTACCTGCTGGGGGCTGTCTGGTGTGTGTGTGTACCTGCTGGGGGCTGTCTGGAGGGAATGGGGCCACGTGTGAAGTTACTCTGTCCTCCTCTGGGCTCACTGTAGGTGCCCCTGTGAGAGAGGGCTGCCATCTGCCCGCCCCACGATGAACCCCCCCGCCCACCCTCTCTACGAGCATAGTTACCTGGAAAGAGGGAGAGAGACAGAGAGAGAGAGAGAGAGAGAGAGAGGGGAGGGAAAGAGGGAGTAAAATTGGGAGAAAAGTAAAGGGTTAAGATCTCTGCTAGCTTTTCTGACCAAGAAACACAAGTGATCATCTGTATGTACAGTACAAAGCATGTGCATGTATGTGCATGCGTGCATGCGTGTGTGTGTGTGAGTGTGTGTGTGCACATGTACCAGACAGCAGTACTCCTTTGGGCTGTGGAGGAGTGAAGAAGCGAGTCTGGCTGTGGAAGGCTGCCCCTCTGCCCCCTCCCCCCCCACGGTTCCCTATGAACAGGCCTCTGGTGGGGGGCTTGGGGGAGCTCTTAGGGGGCCTTTTGGGGGGCAGCAGCCCCAAAGGTGTGCCAATGTCTTTGAACTCCGCTGCCACAAAGTCGTCTACATGCATGCTGGGAGGGCGGGAGGTGTTCTGCTTGCGCTGACGGAAGATGTCATGAGGACGACACAGCTGGCCGAAGCCTCCTCTTCCCCCCCGGCCTCGCGGAGCCGCCATGATGTGAGCTCTCTTAGCCGGCTCCACATAGTCTGACTTCCCACTGCAGGACACATGAACACACATCAGAATGGACAACTAACATGGAGGCAGCTGGCTGAGGGTGTGGGGCTAATCATTAGAAGATCCCTGGTTCAAACCCTGGCTGTGCCAACATGACGTTGTGTTCTAGGGCAAGCAGAGAGGAGGAGCAGAGACCTGGAGGTGATGAAGGTCTCATGCTTGTGTTTTCCCAGGCGAAGGTTCTTGGGGTTCGTGCTGTGACCGGGGGAGGAGGGTTCTGACAGGAAGGCCTGTTCCAGCTCAGCTCTCAGGTCCAGATCAGGACAGCAAGACTGAGCAAGACTGACCAGGTCCACCTTCACCTGGAAACACACCCCAGCTGTTAATACACACACACACACACACACCAGCTGCTAACACACACACACACACACACCAGCTGCTAACACACACACACACACACACAGCAGCTGCTAACACACACACACACACACAGCAGCTGTTAACACACACACACACACACAGCAGCTGTTAACACACACACACACACACGCACACACACCAGCTGTTAACACACACACACACACACAGCAGCTGTTAACACACACACACACACACGCACACACACCAGCTGTTAACACACACACACACACACACACACACACAGCAGCTGTTAACACACACACACACACACCAGCTGCTAACACACACACACACACACACACACTCACGGTGTGCAGCTCAGCCTCAAGGTCGTCAGTGTGGAAGGGGGAGAACCACAAAGCCTTCAGCTGCTCATCCAGAACTTCAGACAGGAGGAACACTGTCCTGGAGACCACACACACACACACACACACACACACACACACAGTTATGTCTCCCAAAATCACCAAAGGAATGTGTCCCCATTAAAAAGGGCACAAATATGCATGATGTCAACAGAAATCCCTTGCCACTTAGGTACCTGTGGTTAAACTGGACCAATAGGGATTCAGGGGCGGGCAGAATGGGCTCGGTGTCTGGGGAAGGAGGCGTGTCCTCTGAGCTTTTCAACATCTGTCTCAGACCAATCACATTCTCCAGCAGAGCCTCCAACGCATCATCCTCTTTACAGAGCTTCTACACGTACACACACACATACACACACTCAAAAAACATCCCTTTCCCCTAAATTTGATACAATCGTTGAAATGTTTGTTCTGACATCACACACGAGTGCTGTGTGTGTCTGTGAGTGCTGTGTGTGTCTGGGAGTGCTGTGTGTGTCGGTGAGTGCTGTGTGTGTCTGTGAGTGCTGTGTGTGTCTGTGAGTGCTGTGTGTGTCGGTGAGTGCTGTTTGTGTGTCTGTGAGTGCTGTGTGTGTCTGTGAGTGCTGTGTGTGTCTGTGAGTGCTGTGTGTGTGTCTGTGAGTGCTGTGTGTTTCTGTGAGTGCTGTGTGTGTCTGTGAGTGCTGTGTGTGTCGGTGAGTGCTGTGTGTGTGTCTGTGAGTGCTGTGTGTTTCTGTGAGTGCTGTGTGTGTCTGTGAGTGCTGTGTGTTTCTGTGAGTGCTGTGTGTGTGTCTGTGAGTGCTGTGTGTTTCTGTGAGTGCTGTGTGTGTGTCTGCGAGTGCTGTGTGTGTCTGTGAGTGCTGTGTGTGTGTCTGTGAGTGCTGTTTGTGTGTCTGCGAGTGCTGTGTGTGTCTGTGAGTGCTGTGTGTGTGTCTGTGAGTGCTGTTTGTGTCGGTGAGTGCTGTGTGTGTGTCTGCGAGTGCTGTGTGTGTCTGTGAGTGCTGTGTGTGTGTCTGTGAGTGCTGTTTGTGTCCGTGAGTGCTGTGTGTGTGCCTGTGAGTGCTGTGTGTGTCTGTTGTGTGTGTCTGTGTGTGTGTTTGTGAGTGCTGTGTGTGTCGGTGAGTGCTGTGTGTGTCTGTTGTGTGTGTCTGTGTGTGTGTTTGTGAGTGCTGTGTGTGTCGGTGAGTGCTGTGTGTGTGTCTGTGAGTGCTGTGTTTGTGTCTGTGAGTGCGTGTCGGTGAGTGCTGTGTCTGTGACTGCTGTGTGTCTGTGTGTGTCTGTGAGTGCTGTCTCTACCGTGATGTGCTGTTCCAGGGTGGTGAGAGGATGGAAATCCGCTTGGTTCCACTGCAGCACAGCTCTCATCTCTGAGGCAGTGAGGGCCAGCGAGCGGGAGGGAGGGGGGAAGACCTGCACCTCCTCCCCCAGGCAGCCCTGCACCTCCTCCCCCATGCAGCTCTGCACCTCCTCCCCAAGGCAGCCCTGCACCTCCTCCCCCAGGCAGCCCTGCACACAGGACAAACACTGTTACTGTGGTATCAGTAAATTTGTGTGTGTTGTACCAGTGGGTCTGTGTGTGTGTGTGTGGTACCAGTGGGTGTGTGTGTGTGTTACCAGTGGGTCTGTGTGTGTGTGTGTGTGGTACCAGTGGGTGTGTGTGTGTGTTACCAGTGGGTCTGTGTGTGTGTGTGTGTGTGTGTGGTACCAGTGGGTGTGTGTGTGTGTGTTACCAGTGGGTCTGTGTGTGTGTGTTACCAGTGGGTCTGTGTGTGTGTGTTACCAGTGGGTCTGTGTGTGTGTGTTACCAGTGGGTGTGTGTGTGTTACCAGTGGGTCTGTGTGTGTGTGTGGTACCAGTGGGTCTGTGTGTGTGTGTGTTACCAGTGGGTGTGTGTGTGTTACCAGTGGGTGTGTGTGTGTGTTACCAGTGGGTCTGTGTGTGTGTGTGTTACCAGTGGGTGTGTGTGTGTGTTACCAGTGGGTGTGTGTGTGTGTTACCAGTGGGTGTGTGTGTGTGTGTTACCAGTGGGTGTGTGTGTGTGTTACCAGTGGGTGTGTGTGTGTTACCAGTGGGTGTGTGTGTGTGTTACCAGTGGGTGTGTGTGTGTGTTACCAGTGGGTGTGTGTGTGTGTGTTACCAGTGTGTGTGTGTGTGTGTTACCAGTGGGTGTGTGTGTGTGGTACCAGTGTGTGTGTGTGTGTGTGTTACCAGTGTGTGTGTGTGTGTGTTACCAGTGTGTGTGTGTGTGTGTTACCAGTGGGTGTGTGTGTGTGTGTTACCAGTGTGTGTGTGTGTTACCAGTGTGTGTGTGTGTGTGTTACCAGTGTGTGTGTGTGTGTTACCAGTGGGTGTGTGTGTGTGTTACCAGTGGGTGTGTGTGTGTTACCAGTGTGTGTGTGTGTGTTACCAGTGTGTGTGTGTGTGTGTTACCAGTGTGTGTGTGTGTGTGTGTGTGTGTGTGTTACCAGTGTGTGTGTGTGTGTTACCAGTGTGTGTGTGTGTGGTACCAGTGTGTGTGTGTGTTACCAGTGGGTGTGTGTGTAAGGTTTGTCTCAGTAGATCCAGTACAGCTGACAGCAGCTCAGCAGAGTCCTTGTTGAAGGATAACGTCTGTCTCTTTAACAGAGAACACAATCCTGCACCATGCTTCTTCAGAGCCCTGAAACACACACACACACACACACACACACACCATACACACACACATTCACTTAGAAAACGAAGACAGACAGAATGACAGTGGATGTGTGTATGGTGTGTGTGTATGGTGTGTGTGTGTGTGTGTACCCCTTCAGATGGTACAGTCCATAGTCGTGCTCTGTAAGGAACATGAGGGTTCTGATGCAGGTGAGCAGGAGGGCGGGGCTGCTGTCGGGGTTTCCCACGGCCTCCAGCAGGGAGCTGCACACAGCTGGCATCATGTCCCGGCCTGGGAGAGCATGAGCCAGCTGGTCCACCTCAGAGACACAGCCCTCCCCTGGAGACGACAGCACCAAGGAGATGTCCTGACGAGACACACAATCACTCTGTTAGGGGGGTACGTATGTGTGTTCATGGGGTTGGTGTGTATATATATATATGGTGTGTAGCAGGTGTATAGTGTGTGTGTGTTTGGTGTACCTGGTCACACAGAGATTGCAAGATGGATGCCACCAGCTCGCTGCAGTTCTGCTGCTGCAGGGAGTGATCAGCTGGAACAGCCAATAGGGACAGCAGCAAGGGGAAGAGGTCGGCCAATGGCGGCTCGTCTCCGGGGGCGACGCTGGCCATCAGACTGAGAGCTGCGCTCTTACAGGCTCGCTGAGACACCAGAGCATCCAGAAGACTTAGCAGGCGCAGGAGCTGGATCCAACACACACACTTCCCCTCCCCCCTGAAACACACACACACACACACACGGCATTGGTGCACCATCTACATTCATGTCACCTTGGACATGCGGGTGTGTGTGTTGTGTTGTGGTGTGTAGTGGTGTGTTGTGTAGTGGTGTGTTAAGTTGTGGTGTGTAGTGATGCATTGTGTTGTGTGTGTCTCACTGTTGCAGCTGTCCCAGCAGGAGCTCCAGCAAGCTCCTCATGATGAGGGAGGCCGTGGAGGAGGAGAGGTCAGCTAGCTGGACACACACACGTCGCAGCATGGTCAGCAGGGGGGGGCAGCTGCTGGCACACACACACTGCAGCGCCTCAGAGAACACACGCCACTGCACACGGATGTGCATGCTCCACAGCTTCCTGGTGTTCAGGGCCACAGCCACATCCTGGACTGAGATCTCCTGGAGAGGGACAGAACATTCATAAGGCCTGGGCAAAATACCACCTGTCTACTGCTCAGAGTACTGGGTGCTGTGTTTGGTACCTGGGTGCTGTGTTTGGGTACCTGGGTGCTGTGTTTGGGTACCTGAGTGCTGTGTTTGGGTACCTGGGTGCTGTGTTTGGGTACCTGGGTGCTGTGTTAGGGTACTTGGGTGCTGTGTTTGGGTACCTGGGTGCTGTGTTTGGGTACTTGGGTGCTGTGTTTGGGTACCTGGGTGCTGTGTTTGATGCCTGGGTGCTGTGTTTGGGTACCTGGGTGCTGTGTTCGATGCCTGGGGGCTGTGTTTGGTGCCTGAGTGCTGTGTTTGGTGCCTGGGTGCTGTGTTTCGGTACCCGAGTGCTGTGTTTGGGTACCCGGGTGTTATGTTTGGGTACCTGAGTGCTGTGTTTGGGTACCTGGGTGCTGTGTTTGGGTACCTGGGTGCTGTGTTTGGGTACCTGGGTGCTGTGTTTGGGTACCTGAGTGCTGTGTTTGGGTACCTGGGTGCTGTGTTTGGGTACCTGGGTGCTGTGTTTGGGTACCTGGGTGCTGTGTTTGGGTACCTGGGTGCTGTGTTTGGGTACCTGGGTGCTGTGTATGGGCAGGGGTAGAGGCAGCAGCTCTGACAGCAGGGTGAGTCCAGAGAAGATTCCCTCCGGAGCCTTGAGCAGAGAGCCCAGGACCTCCCTCAGCATCAGGGACCAGGTGTTACTGGCCAGGGTCTCCTCTGTGTGGGTCACCTGACCACACACACACACACACACACACACACTGTTTAACGTCACTGTTTACTGGATAAGGAATTCTACAGACTAACAACTGTGTGTGTGTGTGATAGAGTGTGTGTGTGTGTGAGAGTGTGTGATAGTGTGTGTGTGTGTGTGGCCCTCACCTGCTCGCTGACCCCCTGTGTAAAGGTGAGCAGGATGTCTATGATGAGTTCCTGCACTCTGCTCTCCTCACTGTCCAGCCGGCCAGACGCTGGTACAGAGCACACGATCATGTGAAGAGACACCAGGGTGGACGCCACACGCGTGTCCCTGAACTGGAAGGCCCCGCCCCTCAGCAGCTCAGTCAGCATGGCTCGCAGCAGACGCAGTGTGTTCACACACACGCTGAGCGTCAGGCAGCGGGGGGGCGTGGGGCCCATGTGACCGTGCACACGCCAAGGCTGCAGCAACACGCTACACAGCTTCTGCAGAACACGCACACACATGTCCAGCCCCTCCCCCGAGAACAGCTGCATGACGGCTAGACTCCACCTCAGGTCCTTCTGCTGGCCTGCAACCACACACAACACCACACACTGACACTGTGTGTGGAAATACTGACACTGTGTGTGTGGAAATACTGACACTGTGTGTGTGGAAATACTGACACTGTGTGTGTGGAAATACTGACACTGTGTGTGTGTGTGTGTGTGGAAATACCGACACTGTGTGTGTGTGTGTGGAAATACTGACACTGTGTGTGTGGAAATACTGACACTGTGTGTGTGTGTGTTTGTGTACTGTGTGTACTGTGTGTACTGTGTGTGTGTACTGTGTGTGTGTACTGTGTGTGTGTACTGTGTGTGTGTACTGTGTGTGTGTACTGTGTGTGTGTACTGTGTGTGTGTACTGTGTGTGTGTACTGTGTGTACTGTGTGTACTGTGTGTACTGTGTGTGTACTGTGTGTGTGTACTGTGTGTGTGTACATACCCTCTACTGCAGGTGGAGGACAGGCTAGCTGGTGCAGAACTCTGAGAGCAGTCACCATGCCGGAACCTTCCACAGTCAGCATGTGCTCCAGGTTCTAGTAGAAAACACACAGTCAGCTGGTTCTGCAGATTCTAGTAGAGAACCTGTTCTCAGAGTGTGTGTGCGTGTGTGTGTGAGTGTGTGTGTGTGTAGTGAGCTGCAGACCTGTTTGATGTAGTCTATGAGGGCAGGGATGCTGCTGATGTCAAAGCGAAGTTTCTCCAAAGGTTCCAGCCACTTACTGAGCTCTGAAACACACACACACACACACCATATTACACACACCAGCTTACACATCATATTATGTGTGAGAGGTGTGGGTTGTGTGTAGCATGTGTGTGTAGCGTGTGTGTAGCGTGTGTAGCGTGTGTGTAGCGTGTGTTACCCTGCAGCTTGGCGTTGCTCTCATCACTCTTGGCCAGCGTCAGCAGCAGGCTGGCTGTGTTCTCCAGCATCAGCAGGTTACTGCAGCTCTGCACCACCAGCAGCAGCAACATGCACGCATAGTTATAGGTGACTGGCTTCCGAGCCTTAGCCTCTCTGGAGGACGGAAACACACACACACACACATTAGCAAGAGCTGACACACACACATATCACCCCCTCTCACCCTGGGCCCTCCCCTCTCCCCCCTCCCCCCTCTTCTCACCCTGGGCCCTCCCCTCTTCCCCCTCCTCTCACCCTGGGCCCTCCCCCCTCCTCTCACCCTGGGCCCTCCCCTCTTCCCCCTCCTCTCACCCTGGGCCCTCCCCTCTTCCCCCTCCTCTCACCCTGGGCCCTCCCCTCTCCCCCCTCCTCTCACCCTGGGCCCTCCCCTCTCCCCCCTCCCCCCTCCTCTCACCCTGGGCCCTCCCCTCTCCCCCCTCCTCTCACCCTGGGCCCTCCCCTCTTCCCCCTCCTCTCACCCTGGGCCCTCCCCTCTCCCCCCTCCTCTCACCCTGGGCCCTCCTTGCCGTGGTGTTGTAGCAGAGTGATCAGGCAGGTCAGGTTGTTGTCCAGACTGAACACATGAGCCACAGCACTGCGTCCTGTCTGGGTGAAGGTGATGAGGTAGAGAGCATGGAGCATACTCAGAACGTCCGGGCTATCCCCCTCCTCCAGCCCCTCCCCTCCCTCCCCCCCCGCCGCCACATGACTCATCAGCTCTGAGACGCTCTGGAGGGCGTGCAGAGCCTGCATAAGCCACGCCCCCAGACCCTCCTCCCCCAGCCCGGGCCCGGCGTGCCCCCCGTCGCCCCCAGAGAACACAGTCTCCTCCCCCTCAGTCTCGGCGACAGTTGCTAAGACACGAAGAATCAAGTTGGTTGGAGTGGGCTGGGCCAGGAGAAACAGCAGCCCTGATTGGGTGAGAGACAGGAAGCGCAGGAGCTCTCGGACAGCCTGAGTGACGGCCACATGCCCCGCCCCCGCCGCCGCAGACAGGACCACCCCCACGCTCTCCAGGAAGTGACACGCATGCATGTACCTGATGACAAACATTCAACAAGTTAACACACAACAACTCCTTTCATTGGCCTGTATAGTAACACACAACAGTGCCAGTGTACAGTGTCCAGGCTGTGTGTGTGTGTGTGTGTACCTGTACAGGGTAGGGGTCCTCTGTGTGTGTGTGTGTACCTGTACAGGGTAGGGGGTCCTCTGTGTGTGTGTGTGTGTGTGTACCTGTACAGGGTAGGGGTCCTCTGTGTGTGTGTGTGTGTACCTGTACAGGGTAGGGGTCCTCTGTGTGTGTGTGTGTACCTGTACAGGGTAGGGTAGGGGTCGTCTCTCTCCTGGGGTCCGGTGATGCGGGCGGTGGTGGGGAAGGCCTTCCCAGGCCATCTCCAACAGGTGGAGCCACTCCTCCAGAACTCCTGCCATCCTATCAAGCTCTGCCTCTGTCACAGGGGAGGGGCCTAACACTCCTGCTATCCTATCAAGCTCTCCGTCTGCCACAGGGGAGGGGCCTAACACTCCTTCCATCCTATCAAGCTCTCCTTCTGTCACGGGGGAGGGGCCTAAGACTCCTTCCATCCTATCAAGCTCTCCCTCTGTCACAGGGGAGGGGCCTAAGACTCCTTCCATCCTATCAAGCTCTCCCTCTGTCACAGGGGAGGGGCCT
Source organism: Protosalanx chinensis (assembly GCA_030340685.1). Lineage (NCBI taxonomy): Eukaryota > Metazoa > Chordata > Actinopteri > Osmeriformes > Salangidae > Protosalanx > Protosalanx chinensis. The sequence continues at coordinate 16,600,528 of CM059322.1, read as the reverse complement.
AAGACTCCTTCCATCCTATCAAGCTCTCCCTCTGTCACAGGGGAGGGGCCTAAGACTCCTTCCATCCTATCAAGCTCTCCCTCTGTCACAGGGGAGGGGCCTAACACTGGCTCCTCCTCCATGGGGCTCTCAGCTTCCTCCATCTCCTCCTGACAAACCAGGACACAAGCAAACATGTGGAACTCTCATTATGTGCTTTCCAGTTCTGTGTGTGTACCTGTGTGTGTGTACCTGTGTGTGGGTGTGTGTGTACCTGTGTGTGTGTGTGTACCTGTGTGTGTGGGTGTGTGTACATGTGTGTGTGAGAGTGTGTGTACCTGTGTGTGAGAGTGTGTGTGTGTGTACCTGTGTGTGTACCTGTGTGTGTACCTGTGTGTGTGTGTGTGTACCTGTGTGTGTGTGTGTACCTGTGTGTGTGTGTGTGTACACGTGTGTGTGTGTGTGTGTGTGTACCTGTGTGTGTGTGTGTGTGTACCTGTGTGTGTGTGTGTGTACCTGTGTGTGAGAGTGTGTATACCTGTGTGCGTGTGTACACGTGTGTGTGTGTGTGTGTACCTGTGTGTGTGTGTGTGTGTACCTGTGTGTGTGTGTGTGTGTGTGTACCTGTGTGTGTGTGTGTGTGTGTGTGTACCTGTGTGTGAGAGTGTGTGTACACGTGTGTGTGTACCTGTGTGTGAGAGTGTGTGTACCTGTGTGTGAGAGTGTGTGTACATGTGTGTGTGTGTGTGTGTACCTGTGTGTGTACCTGTGTGTGTGTGTGTGTGTGTACCTGTGGAGGATGGCTCCAGGCTGCAGCTGTGTGCTGCAGGTCACTCAGCACCTCGTAAGCGTGGCTCTTCTGCAGCACGGCGTTGCCAGCGGTTACCACCCTCACTGTCTCCTCGCGGAGGAACAACTGGACCAGACGCTGCAAACAGCCAAACATCCCATAATGTTAACCATAACCACCAAGATCCTGAACAACAACAGGTTCAGCTTGAGTCAGGGAGGGTTCCTCACCTGGTATCCACTCCTCTGTGCTCCCTCTGAGTGCAGGAAGGCCTCCACACCAGCAGGGGCGCTGGTCAACGCGTCCAGCGCCCTCAGTAAGCTGAGCTTCAGCGTGGATGAGATGTGGTCCCTGTGGAGGAGCTCCAGCAGGAGGCTCAGGGCCCCCTCGCGCAGCAGCACCGTGAGGCCCTGTGGGGACTCTGCCAGGCAGGATGCCAGCTTAGCACCAGCTTTCAGCTGTCTGAGGTTCAGAGCGATGGGCTGAGTCAGGGCAATATCCATACTCAGACCCTGAAGAGCCCACTGCACCAGAGCCCCTATCGGCTCCTCCCACTTGCCCTCTCCTTGTCCAATCAGACAGCCCAGGCCTTTAGCCAGCAGGCCAGAAGCCTGCTCCAGAGCTGGGACCCACACAGCCCCCCTGTCTTCTCCTATCCCAGCCAGGAGCTCTCTCAGCTGGGTCACAGCCTCTGCTTCTGGCCCCTCTACAGCCCCAGGACCTGCCCCACCCCTGGCCTTCTCCAGCTGGGTGTCGAAGCGGGTCTTGTAGGGCGGGGTGAAGAACAGCAGCGGGCGGAGCTCGCGCTCGTACGGGTCGTACTGGACGGGAGGCACAGAGGCCAGGTCCTCAGGGGTGTAGTCAATATCAAAGCTAGGCAGCTTGAAGCTGTTGTCAAGGTCATCCTCATCACTGGAGATCTGCTCATAGCCATCATCACCTGTGGAGAGGAGGGGGGACAGAGAGGAGGGGGGACAGAGAGGAGGGGGGACAGAGAGGAGAGGGGACAGAGAGGAGGGGGGACAGAGAGGAGGGAGGACAGAGAGGAGGGAGGACAGAGAGGAGGGAGGACAGAGAGGAGGGAGGACAGAGAGGAGGGAGGACAGAGAGGAGGGAGGACAGAGAGGAGGGGGGACAGAGAGGAGGGGGGACAGAGAGGAGGGGGGACAGAGAGGAGGGAGGACAGAGGAGGGGGGACAGAGAGGAGGGAGGACAGAGATGAGGGGGGACAGAGATGAGGGGGGACAGAGAGGAGGGAGGACAGAGAGGAGGGAGGACAGAGGAGGGAGGACAGAGAGGAGGGAGGACAGAGATGAGGGGGGACAGAGATGAGGGGGGACAGAGAGGAGGGAGGACAGAGAGGAGGGAGGACAGAGGAGGGGGGACAGAGAGGAGGGGGGACAGAGAGGAGGGGGGACAGAGAGGAGGGGGGACAGAGAGGAGGGAGGACAGAGGAGGGAGGACAGAGAGGAGGGAGGACAGAGATGAGGGGGGACAGAGATGAGGGGGGACAGAGAGGAGGGGGGACAGAGAGGAGGGGGGACAGAGAGGAGGGAGGACAGAGAGGAGGGGGGACAGAGAGGAGGGGGGACAGAGAGGAGGGGGGACAGAGAGGAGGGGGGACAGAGGAGGGGGGACAGAGAGGAGGGAGGACAGAGGAGGGGGGACAGAGAGGAGGGGGGACAGAGAGGAGGGGGGACAGAGAGGAGGGAGGACAGAGAGGAGGGGGGACAGAGAGGAGGGGGGACAGAGAGGAGGGAGGACAGAGAGGAGGGGGGACAGAGAGGAGGGAGGACAGAGAGGAGGGAGGACAGAGAGGAGGGAGGACAGAGAGGAGGGAGGACAGAGAGGAGGGGGGACAGAGAGGAGGGAGGACAGAGAGGAGGGGGGACAGAGAGGAGGGGGGACAGAGAGGAGGGAGGACAGAGAGGAGGGGGGACAGAGAGGAGGGGGGACAGAGAGGAGGGAGGACAGAGAGGAGGGAGGACAGAGAGGAGGGGGGACAGAGAGGAGGGAGGACAGAGAGGAGGGGGGACAAAGGGGGACAGAGGGGGACAGAGATGAGGGGGGACAAAGGGGGACAGAGGGGGACAGAGATGAGGGGGGACAAAGGGGGACAGAGAGGGACAGAGATGAGGGGGGACAAAGGGGGACAGAGGGGACAGAGGGGGATTTAGATGAAGGAGATTTGGACCATCTTTCAGAAGTAAAGCTCATTCTCTCCCTCATCAGTAAAAACATACAGAGTTGATTTATCCTGCAGAAGGTTAAACCAGCACAAGCTGTCTGATCTGTTCACACACAGGAGCCCCCCCCACCCCACAACTCCTCACCTTCATCCTCCTCCTCCTCTTCCTCCTCCTCCTCATCTGGAACGCTTTCGTCAGTCCGTGCCTCCTCCTCCTCCTCTGGCTCCTCCTCCTCCTCAGGCTCCTCCCCCTCTGCTTCAGGCTCTGCGTCTGAAAACGTCTGCTCCACCAGCAGGGGGCGCTCTCTCTCCGGGGACACAGCCTCCAAGGAGTCTTCACGCCCCTCACATGACTCTGCTTTCACTGACACCCCCGCTGGCACAAACAGCATTGGATTATTACTACCATCAGTCTGAGCTACTTCTGATACCTATAAGAGTGTGTGTGTGTGTTTTCCTACTGGGTGGGTGTGTGTGTGTGTGTGTGTGTTCCTGCTGTGTGTGTGTGTTCCTGCTGTGTGTGTGTACCTGCCACTGGAACCTGCTCCTCTTCATCATCATCTGGGGGCGGGGGTCCAGGGGGGGTGCGGGGCCCCCGGGGGGCTGGTCTGGGAGGGCTGCCGTTGTACTGCTCGTCTTTATCCCACTCTGAGCCCCCACACACACACACACACCAAGTCACACACACACACACAGCAGGTCACACACACACACACACAGGTCACACACACACACAGCAGGTCACACACACACAGGTTAGAGAGGTCAGGCCCAGTACAGACGTCTTGCCTGGTAGCTGATAACATGCTGTAGTTCTGTGGTTAAGATCTGAACATGAGCTCCTCTGAGCTGAGGTACTGAGCCTTTATCACTCTGACACAGGGGGAACACAGGTGTGTGTGTGTGTGTGTGTGTGTGTGGCACGTCCCCACCTTGCTTCATGACTCTCTTGGCTCCGCTCTGCTGCTGCGGGGGAGGGGGGGGGAGGTGGAGGGGGCGAGTCCCTCTCGTGTGCATGTGAGCGTTCTGCTGTGCCGTACACTGCCACAGTGAGGCTGGTGTACCATCCTCTCAGAACCAGCCCATCTGTGTTCACCTGCGCACACACACACACACAGGCGCACACAAAGGCACACACACACAGGCGCACACACACACACATTCAGTCAGCACCATCAACTCTTCATGGCTGCTCAGTGCTTCCAGACAGAGAGCTGAGGGGAAGAGAGGAAGATCTACCTTCCCACTGGGTCTGAAGATGATCGACTTGTTTTCATCATATTCCAGACTGGGGGAAACACAAGAACATAATGAATTACATTTCAGTTTCTGTGTGTGTGTGTGGGGGGGGGGGCTGCTGTTAGTGGAGAGACTGGTTGGGGAACAAAGACACCTGGTGAGGTATCAGACCACACCCTCTCACACCCCCTCACTTCTTGGCTCCCTGTCAGGAGCTTAAGGGCTGGCCCCACCCCAACAGGTTATACAGGTGAAACACTGTCCTACTGCCTGAACACTCTGGGAGGGGAGGCAGGGGGAATGTCGCCCCCCCCCCTCAGCAAGGGCCTTCCTGCCCTAGCCGGCCTTCCTGCAAATGCAATCTGTCCCCTTCAGAGGATACAGAATGCAGCCGCTCGTCTGGTTTTCAACCTACCCAGACACTGTCATGTCACCCCACTCCTCATCGCCCTCCACTGGCTTCCCGTCATGGCCTGCATCAGATTCAAGACCCTGGTGCTGTCCTTCCGGAATGTAAACGGGACTGCCCTGACCTATATCAACTCTCTCCTCCAGCCCTATACCCCCACCTGTCACCTACGGTCATCTGCTGACAACCGTCTAGTGGTACCTCCCCCTCAGGAGCGCCCAAGCGCAACACAAACTCCTCCACTGTCTGGCTCCCCAATGGTGGAATCAACTCCCCACATCTATCAGAAGCACAGACTGCCTTCTCACCTTCATAAGAAGGCTTAAAACTCACTTATTAAGAGAATTTAATGGCATTTAGGAATAGTATGGCACTTCACATAATCTAATGTTGTTTAGAACTATTTGTTGGTCCCCATATGGTGACTTGCCAGTGTTGTTTGTTGTATCTCTTGCTTTATGTTCACAATCGTGTTATGCATTTACAGTTCTTCCCTTGGCACTTATTGGTTCTCAGGATGTATGATTCACGATCTAAAAAAACCCACTGTGTTCGGGGTCTATCACGTTGCTTTGCTCAATGACTGATGCTCTTTGTGAAAAGCTCTCTCTTGTAAGTCGCTTTGGATAAAAGCGTCTGCTAAATGAATACATGTAAATGTAAATGTGAAGGGCAGTTAAAGGTGGAGGGAAAAGGGCAACTGACCTGCCCAGTCTGTGGAAGGTGGGGCTGTTCGGTTTGGTGACATTGTTGAAGAATAGCTCCAGCTGGAACGCATGTGGAGAAGTTTCCCTGCAAGAAGAGCAGCTGTTCAACAAACACACATCCAGACTGACCACATCCAGACTGACCACATCCAGACTGACCACATCCAGACTGACCACATCCAGACTGACCACATCCAGACTGACCACATCCACACTGACCACATCCAGACTGACCACGTCCACACTGACCACATCCAGACTGACCACATCCAGACTGACCAGATCCAGACTGACCCCATCCAGACTGACCCCATCCAGACTGACCCCATCCAGACTGACCACGTCCAGACTGACCACGTCCAGACTGACCACGTCCAGACTGACCACATCCAGACTGACCACGTCCAAACAGACCACATCCAGACTGACCACATCCAGACTGACCACATCCAGACTGACCACATCCAGACTGACCACATCCAGACTGACCACATCCAGACCATCCCCAGCCACACTGACCACATCCAGACTGACCCCATCCACACTGACCACATCCAGACTGACCACATCCAGACTGACCCCATCCAGACTGACCCCATCCACACTGACCACATCCAGACTGACCACATCCACACTGACCACATCCAGACTGACCACATCCAGACTGACCACATCCAGACTGACCCCATCCAGACTGACCACATCCACACTGACCACTTCCACACTGACCACGTCCAGACTGACCACGTCCAGACTGACCACATCCAGACTGACCCCATCCAGACTGACCACGTCCAGACAGACCACATCCAGACTGACCACGTCCAGACTGACCACATCCACACTGACCACATCCAGACTGACCAAATCCAGACTGACCACATCTAGACTGACCACATCCAGACTGACATCATCCAGACTGACCACATCCACATCCACATTGACCATATCCAGACTGACATCATCCAGACTGACATCATCCAGACTGACCACATCCACATTGACCACATCCAGACTGACATCATCCAGACTGACCACATCCAGACTGACATCATCCAGACTGACCACATCCACAGACCACATCCAGACTGACCACATGCAGACTGAACACATCCAGACTGACCACATCCACACTGACCACATCCAGACCACCACATCCACACTGACCACATCCAGACCACCACATCCACACTGACCACATCCAGACCACCACATCCAGACTGACCACATCCAGACTGACCACATCCACACTGACCACATCCAGACTGACCACATCCAGACTGACCACATCCACACTGACCACATCCACACTGACCACATCCACACTGACCACATCCAGACTGACCACATCCAGACTGACATCATCCAGACTGACCACATCCACATCCACATTGACCATATCCAGACTGACATCATCCAGACTGACATCATCCAGACTGACCACATCCACATTGACCACATCCAGACCACCACATCCAGACTGACATCATCCAGACTGACATAATCCAGACTGACCACATCCAGACTGACATCATCCAGACTGACCACATCCACACAGACCACATCCAGACTGACCACATCCAGACTGACATCATCCAGACTGACCACATCCAGACTGACCACATCCACACTGACCACATCCACACTGACCACATCCAGACCACCACATCCAGACCACCACATCCAGACCACCACATCCAGACCACCACATCCAGACCACCACATCCAGACTGACCACATCCAGACTGACCACATCCAGACTGACCGGTCTGGATGAACACACTGTACATGAAGTCCTTTAGCAGACACTCTTATCCAGAGCGCCTTACAGCCCCTGTAACTAACATGCTAACTGGGGATCATACATGTATTGTAGTTTCATGCTCGTGGATGGTCTTGTGTCTTGTGTGTCTGCTTACCCAAACGCCCTGCAGTCTGGCAGACTGCTGTGAGCTTTGATCCCTGGAGGAATGACCCGGACCTCCGTGACCAGAACCCCGCAGGGGAAGCGGACCACGTCTACATTGGTCAACTGATGGAGGAAACACAGAAACACGACATCATGAGCAGAGCTTCGGCTAACTAGCTAACATGTCCTCAGCCAGACTGGCTGGTCAGTCTTCTAGTTAGACTAGTGGACTGATGTTAACTCACCTCTGCGCTCTGGTGTTTAAATGTGTCTAAAAACAGCAGCTCAGTTAAAGGATCCGCCGCCATCATTCGTTGTTGTTACTCAGAGGAAGAGATACAGCTTCCGGTTTGAGAATACTTCTTCCGGGTTATTTCAAATTCGTGTCGCCAAACAATAAAGATAAAATCAACAGTATTTCTGTCTTTCTGAAGTTAACTAATCAAACCTAAAACGGTTTAAAGACGCCCTTATTAACATTTTAAAGCATTTATAAACTTGACTTTGTACTATTTCATAGAGTTTGTATATACAATACTTATTTTTTATTTTATTTTATTTTTTATAAATAAATACGAATGCTGTGTTCAGGACTACATATGAATCATGTCTGATCAAAATTTGTCTCGCTAACTTTCATGTACAGTGACTAAATAATCCGATTATAACAAACTAAGTTCAAATGAAAGTGTACAAAGCCTATTAAATAAATTACAGTGTTTGCCTTGTTAAATAGTTGGTGTAGACGTTAATTGCATGACTAAGTTTTGGTCTTAACCCATTAAATCAGCATGAGAATGGTCATACATGTTCTGTTAGAGTTGCGCTCCTCGTGCTCAGTGTGCCACGTCCCATGTGAGAGCAGCGCGAGCCCACCTGCAGCAGGTACCTACCTGAGTCACGTGCTCTGCAGGCTCCAGGTAGCTGCAGCCATTACTCTGCTATAGAAGTGTAACACAGTCAGAAGCCACATACCTGCAGGTATTCAGCATACCTCTTCTCTCAGGTGTGCAGTCTGAGTGTGGGCGGACTTCTCTACCTTTCCAGCGTGCCTGTGTGCCTCCATTCAGTCCACTTTACTGGTGATTAGGGGGTTTTCTTGGTATTTATTGTAAAATGACGGCACAGGTAGACCACCTGGTTTTGTTTTTCACGGCCACATCTGGCGCGAGCGGGGATCTGTTGGGATCTGATGAGGGGGAGATCACCCTGCTGCTATGGCAACTGCTGGATCTCAGCAACCACAAGGTAGGAATGTTCATACTTTGATCAAATAGTGAATTAAGAGTTTACATCTTGCCCATCCATCATTATTGCGTTATTACAACTACACTGTATTTAAAAATAATGTAACTTTGTTAAAAAGCTTTTTGTGTTATCTTCATATAGTCATGGCTTCTTTAGGGATTCATCATTCATCATAACTAAAACCCGATTTATAAAATCTGATATGTTTTCGTTTTTCTGGTCCAGTTGGGGAAGTTAAATGAGTTGTTCATTAAACCGGAGCTGTCAGACTCTCCAGCAGAAGAAGAGCCTCTGGTCTGCTCTGCTCCCAGCCTGGAGCAGGCTGTAACACAGGTAACACACACACACACACACACACACACACACACACACACACTGGAGGCTCCTTGTCTTAACCACACAGTTAATAAAGCCTTGCTTGTCTGTCTTCGAAACTGCTGCTGGACAGGCTGGTTCACTGTGTTCTCCTAGTCTACACAGCATGTAGAGCCTGGAATCAAACACTGTCAGTGATCCTTTATCAACAAGGGTCCCAATATGCTGAATCTGAATGAGTGTAAGTCACCGTTCTAGAAAGTCAGTTAAGCAGAGAGATAAGGAGGTGTGGATCTTACTAGACCTGCAGGCAAATAAGAATACTTTACATAATGAGGTGTAGCAGAACCTGTCTGGCTGTGTTAGTGTGAGGGTTGGCCTCTGAAAGGAGTATCATAACTGCTGTGTCTGTATCGTACCTGCTGTGTCTGTATCGTACCTGCTGTGTCTGTATCGTACCTGCTGTGTCTGTATCGTACCTGCTGTGTCTGTATCGTACCTGCTGTGTCTGTATCGTACCTGCTGTGTCTGTATCGTACCTGCTGTGTCTGTATCGTACCTGCTGTGTCTGTATCGTACCTGCTGTGTCTGTATCAAACCTGCTGTGTCTGTATCGTACCTGCTGTCAGTATCGTACCTGCTGTCAGTATCGTACCTGCTGTGTCTGTATCGTACCTGCTGTCAGTATCGTACCTGCTGTCAGTATCGTACCTGCTGTGTCTGTATCGTACCTGCTGTGTCTGTATCGTACCTGCTGTCAGTATCGTACCTGCTGTGTCTGTATCGTACCTGCTGTGTCTGTATCGTACCTGCTGTGTCTGTATCGTACCTGCTGTCAGTATCGTACCTGCTGTGTCAGTATCGTACCTGCTGTGTCAGTATCGTACCTGCTGTCAGTATCGTACCTGCTGTCAGTATCGTACCTGCTGTGTCGGTATCGTACCTGCTGTGTCAGTATCGTACCTGCTGTCAGTATCGTACCTGCTGTCAGTATCGTACCTGCTGTCAGTATCGTACCTGCTGTGTCAGTATCGTACCTGCTGTGTCAGTATCGTACCTGCTGTCAGTATCGTACCTGCTGTCAGTATCGTACCTGCTGTGTCAGTATCGTACCTGCTGTGTCAGTATCGTACCTGCTGTCAGTATCGTACCTGCTGTCAGTATCGTACCTGCTGTGTCTGTATCGTACCTGCTGTCAGTATCGTACCTGCTGTCAGTATCGTACCTGCTGTCAGTATCGTACCTGCTGTGTCTGTATCGTACCTGCTGTGTCAGTATCGTACCTGCTGTCAATATCGTACCTGCTGTCAGTATCGTACCTGCTGTCAGTATCGTACCTGCTGTCAGTATCGTACCTGCTGTCAGTATCGTACCTGCTGTCAGTATCGTACCTGCTGTCAGTATCGTACCTGCTGTGTCTGTATCGTACCTGCTGTCAGTATCGTACCTGCTGTCAGTATCGTACCTGCTGTGTCTGTATCGTACCTGCTGTCAGTATTGTACCTGCTGTCAGTATCGTACCTGTGGCTCATATCAAAATGTTTCTCTTGCAGTTTAATCTCAGACTGATGAACGAGGTGAACAGTTCTGACTCAGGAACATCCCTGTGTTTGTGCACAGACGGGCCGCTCCACATCCGCCAGGTCATCCACCCTGAGGCTGCAGCCAAGGTGAGAGCACAGCTATGGCACAGACCTCAGGTCAGGGTGAGAGCACAGCTGTGGCACAGATCTCAGGTCAGGGTGAGAGCACAGCTGTGGCACAGACCTCAGGTCAGGGTGAGAGCACAGCTGTGGCACAGACCTCAGGTCAGGGTGAGAGCACAGCTGTGGCACAGATCTCAGGTCAGGGTGAGAGCACAGCTGTGGCACAGACCTCAGGTCAGGGTGAGAGCACAGCTGTGGCACAGACCTCAGGTCAGGGTGAGAGCACAGCTGTGGCACAGATCTCAGGTAAGGGTGAGAGCACAGCTGTGGCACAGACCTCAGGTCAGGGTGAGAGCACAGCTGTGGCACAGATCTCAGGTCAGGGTGAGAGCACAGCTGTGGCACAGATCTCAGGTCAGGGTGAGAGACATCAGAACAAAACAACATGTTATATCAGCACCTGTAGTCTTGTTTGCAGTTTTACACAATGTTGAAATGTGAGACTTCCTAAAAGATCGTGTGAAAAATCTTCTTGACCCCTAACATGGAAGTGGCATAGTAGATACACACAAATACATTGTTCTTCTTCATATCAGATTCCTCCATATCCTTACCCCTTACTTCTGATACAAGTTACTATTTATATTACGGCAATAAGCTTTCAACAGCTGACCATAGCCATCTAACAGTTACCATGGCAAAGCTTCCATCATCCTCTGACAAAGTTGATTGGCTGTCTTCCTCTCCTCCAGAACATCGTGCTTCCAGAATGCTTCTTCTCTTTCTTCGACCTGCGGAAAGAGTTCCTGAAGCTCCTCCCCTCGTCTGCTGTGAAGCGCCTGGATGTGCAGCTCATGGCTGAATGTATCCTGCTTCCTGTAGCTGGTCTGTCCTGAACCGTCACAACAGAACATATGAAAATCATGTATTTGTCCCGCAGTGGGGAAATGGCAGTTTATAACAGCAGCAGGGTCCAGTACAGTACTCAGAATAACAGGTTAACGTATATAAATACAGTAAAAACAGAAACAATATAAAATACAAAGTACAAGATGAGGTTCTAAGAGGTTCAGAGTAGGGTGAAGATCCTTTGGAACAGCTCCACTGCTGCACCTTAACCCCTGAAGGGAGCTTCACACTGTCAGCTGAAAACACACCTACACTCATACACACACCTACTCCCCCATACACACACCTACACACACACACCTTCTCCCCCATACACACACCTACACACACACACCTACTCCCCCATACACACACCTACACACACACACACACTACTCACTCATACACACACCTACACACACACACCTACTCCCCCATACACACCCCTACACACACACACCTTCTCCCCCATACACACACCTACACACACACACACCTACTCCCCCATACACACACCTACACACACACACACACACACTACTCACCCATACACACACCTACACACACACACCTACTCCCCCATACACACACCTACACACACACACTACTCACCCATACACACACCTACACACACACACTACTCACCCATACACACACCTACACACACACACCTACTCACCCATACACACACCTACACATTACTACACAACGCCACAGGGTGTTGGCTACAGAACTAGAGGTTTTGAAATGCAAATAAAGACACAATGGAGACGTCTCTGAGCCATTAGAGAAACACTGTTTCGCCAACAGGACCTGCTACACACGCCCATAATAGCAGGACTCTACTGCTACACACACACACACACACACACACACAGTGTCAAGACCGTGCGTCTGTCAAACATGTCTTGCCGGTTCCTGTGTGCTCCTTGACACTGTGCTCCTTGACACACTGTGCTCCTTCACACACTGTGCTCCTTGACACACTGTGCTCCTTCACACACTGTGCTCCTTGACACACTGTGCTCCTTCACACACTGTGCTCCTTGACACACTGTGCTCCTTGACACTGTGCTCCTTGACACACTGTGCTCCTTGACACACTGTGCTCCTTGACACACTGTGCTCCTTGACACACTGTGCTCCTTGACACACTGTGCTCAGCTCTCGGTGTGAATGTGGAGGAGGATGTGTCCTTCAGCTCCCAGGCAGCACAGCAGATCCACATCATGGCCATGGTGGTCCTCAATCTACTGTCCAAGCCCCTCTGTAAGCAGCACACACACATGCAGACACACTGATACACCAGGACTATCTGATACACCAGGACTATCTGATACACCAGGATTATCTAATACACCAGGACTATCTGATACACCAGGACTATCTGATACACCAGGACTATCTGATACACCAGGACTATTATACACCAGGACTATCTGATACACCAGGAATATTATACACCAGGATTATTATACACCAGGACTATCTGATACACCAGGACTATTATACACCAGGACTATCTGATACACCAGGACTATCTGATACACCAGGATTATTATACACCAGGACTATCTGATACACCAGGACTATCTGATACACCAGGATTATTATACACCAGGACTATCTGATACACCAGGACTATCTGATACACCAGGACTTGGATACACCAGGACTATCTGATACACCAGGACTATCTGATACACCAGGACTATCTGATACACCAGGACTATGATACACCAGGACTATCTGATACATCAGGACTATCTGATACACCATGACTATCTGATAAACCAGGACTATCTGATACACCAGGACTATCTGATACACCAGGACTATGATACACCAGGACTATCTGATACACCAGGACTATCTGATACATCAGGACTATCTGATACACCAGGACTATCTGATAAACCAGGACTATCTGATACACCAGGACTATCTGATACACCAGGACTATCTGATACATCAGGACTATCTGATACACCAGGACTATCTGATAAACCAGGACTATTATACACCAGGACTATCTGATACACCAGGACTATCTGATAAACCAGGACTATTATACACCAGCACTATGATACACCAGGACTATCTGACCCAGTAGGAATGATGTCAGCGTATTTCTGGTGTCTTTTTTGAACTCTTTCTGTATTCCCAGGTCACAAGTTCTCTGACCCAGAGAGGGTCAATGACAAGTTTGAAACAGGCACTTGGTAAGAACACATCTTTGATGTATTTCATTCTACCATCTGATGGAAGACATTATGCTAATGTGTGTGCGCGTGTGTGTGTGTGCGTGCAGCAGTAAGATGGAGCGTGTTTGTGATAACACAGTGATCAGAGCAAGGGGGTTACCATGGCAATCATCTGACCAGGACATCGCTCGCTTCTTCAGGGGCTTGAACATGGCCAGGTCAGTGTGTGTGTGTGTGTGTGTGTGAGAGAGTGTGTGTGTGTTGTAAGGTATTAATGAATAGCACGTCAGTAATGTGGTGTGTGTGTTGTTTCAGGGGGGGTGCAGCTCTGTGTCTGAACGCACAGGGCCGGAGGAATGGAGAGGCTCTGGTTCGCTTTGTGAGCGAGGAGCACAGAGACATGGCTCTGCAGAGACACAAACACCACATGGGCAACAGATACATAGAGGCAAGAGTAGCAACCAGTACTTATTAACTCTATCAAGCCCTAACACCCCCCACCATAACCCTGCTGTACTAACTCTGCTGTACTAACCCTGCTGTACTAACCCTGCTGTACTAACCCTGCTGTACTAACCCTGCTGTACTAACCCTGCTGTACTAACCCTGCTGTACTAACCCTGCTGTACTAACGCTGCTGTACTAACCCTGCTGTACTAACCCTGCTGTACTAACCCTGCTGTACTAACCCTGCTGTACTAACGCTGCTGTACTAACCCTGCTGTACTAACCCTGCTGTACTAACCCTGCTGTACTAACCCTGCTGTACTAACGCTGCTGTACTAACCCTGCTGTACTAACCCTGCTGTACTAACCCTGCTGTACTAACCCTGCTGTACTAACCCTGCTGTACTAACGCTGCTGTACTAACCCTGCTGTACTAACCCTGCTGTACTAACCCTGCTGTACTAACTCTGCTGTACTAACCCTGCTGTACTAACCCTGCTGTACTAACCCTGCTGTACTAACCCTGCTGTACTAACCCTGCTGTACTAACCCTGCTGTACTAACGCTGCTGTACTAACCCTGCTGTACTAACCCTGCTGTACTAACCCTGCTGTACTAACGCTGCTGTACTAACCCTGCTGTACTAACCCTGCTGTACTAACCCTGCTGTACTAACCCTGCTGTACTAACTCTGCTGTACTAACCCTGCTGTACTAACCCTGCTGTACTAACCCTGCTGTACTAACCCTGCTGTACTAACCCTGCTGTACTAACCCTGCTGTACTAACCCTGCTGTACTAACCCTGCTGTACTAACTCTGCTGTACTAACCCTGCTGTACTAACCCTGCTGTACTAACCCTGCTGTACTAACCCTGCTGTACTAACCCTGCTGTACTAACCCTGCTGTACTAACCCTGCTGTACTAAGCATACTGTACTTACCTTCCTGTTTCTGCAGGTGTACAAAGCAACAGGTGAGGACTTCCTGAAGATAGCTGGAGGTGAGACCTGTCACATGACCTGTCACATGACCTGTCACCTGACACCAACATCCATGTGTTTTACCAGCACACGACACAACATCTTCCAGCTTGGTCTTCATGCTTGTGTTTGTGTCTACATGTGTGTGTATCTGCATGTGTGTGTGTGCATGTGTGTGTGTGTGTGTCTGCATGTATATGTGTCTGCGTGTGTGTGTGTGTCTGCATGTGTGTATCTGCATGTGTGTGTGTGTGTGTCTGCATGTGTATATCTGCATGTGTGTGTGTATCTGCATGTGTGTGTGTGTGTGTGTGTATCTGCATGTGTGTGTGTGTGTATCTGTGTGTGTGTGTGTGTCAGGTACCTCTAACGAGGCAGCAGCGTTCTTGTCCCAGGAGGCTCAGGTCATCATCAGGATGAGAGGTCTGCCCTTCAGCGCCTCCCATGAGCAGGTGCTGGCCTTCTTCTCCCAGGGCAGGGCCCCAGGGGAGGCTGGGGGCCCGGGGGAGAGCGGGGGACCGGGGGAGGTGTGTGAGGTCAGCGGGGGGAGGGAGGGCATCCTGTTTGTACGTTTCCCAGACGGCCGTCCCACTGGAGATGCGTTCGTCCTCTTCTCCTGTGAGGAGCATGCTCAGTGTGCTCTCAGGAAGCACAAGGACATCCTGGGGAAGAGATACATCGAACTGTTCAAGAGCACTGCTGCTGAAGTTCAGCAGGTGAGTCAGGGTGTGGGTGTGTGTGTGTGTGTGTGTGAGTGAGTGTGTGTGGGTGTGTGTGTGAGTGTGTGTGGGTGTGTGAGTGTGTGTGGGTGTGTGAGTGTGTGTGTGTGTGTGTGTGAGTGTTTGCTTTCTCCATTACTACCAGGAGTTCTGTTCAATAGAAGGCTTGTTGAGTAAACACTTAAGCACTGGTCTGTGAAAGATTACCTTACACACACAAACCCACACACACACACACACTCACACACACACACACACACCTTCCCATCCTGTGTGTTCCTTGCTAAGCAGTGGTGTCTGAATGGTATTTCTGTGAGGAGGAGACAGTTGGGTTTATTACCTAGCCAGGACTGTAAACACACTGATGGCCTGTGGATTAACACAACACACACACAGTCACACACACACAGTCACACACACACAGAGTCACACACACAGTCACACACACAGTCTCACACACACAGTCACACACACACAGTCACACACACACACACAGTCACACACATTCTCACACAGTCACACATACACACACCAACACACACCAACACACACCAACACACACCAACACACACAGTCACACACACACACACACAGTCACACACATTCTCACACAGTCACACACCAACACACACCAACACACACCAACACACACCAACACACACCAACACACACAGTCACACACAGACACAGATGCTCTGCTTGAATCAGGTATAACTTTGTGTTTTGTAAGTGTGTAACTGTGTGTGTTTGTGTGTGTTTGTGTGTGAAGGTGTTAAACAGGTACTCATCTGCCCCCCTGATCCCCGTTGCCCCTGCCCCTCTGGTGTCTCTGCTGCCCGCCGTGTCTCTCCTGCCCCCCCCTGGAGGGCTGAGGGACTGCGTGCGTCTGCGGGGTCTGCCCTACTCTGCCAGCATGGAGGACATCCTCACCTTCCTGGGAGAGTTCATCCAGGACATCAGACCTCAAGGAGTTCACATGGTGCTCAACCAGCAGGTACCAGCACACACACACACTGACACACACACACTGACACACCCATACACGCACACACTGACACACATACACACACACACACACACACTGACACATACACACACACACACACACACTGACATACACACTCTGACACACATACACACACACTCTGACACACATACACACATACACACACACTCTGACACACACACACACACACACACACACACCCTCTCACCCTCTCCCTGTGTCTCCTCAGGGTCGGCCCTCAGGTGATTGCTTCATCCAGATGTCGTCAGCAGAGCGAGCCTTCTGTGCTTCCCAGCGCCTCCACAAGCAGGTGATGTGTGGCCCTGCGGGGCGAGCAGGAGCCCCCAGGCGCTATGTGGAGGTGTTCTCCTGCAGCGCTGAGGAGATGGCCCTGGTGCTGATGGGAGGATCCCTGTCTCACACACACACACACACACACAGCCGCAGGACAGGGACAGGCCTCAGCCCACCGCCATGTAAGTCCAGACGTAAGTGCTGCTGGGAGCTGGGAGCTTCGGGATCGCAGGGAAGGTGGGGGTCTGTCTGGGGGGGCAGGGGAGGAGGAGGGGGGGGGGAGGTCAGAGGTCAGAGGGAGATCCTGCCCCCCCTCCTCCTCCTCCTCCCTCATACTTCTCTTTGATCTAGAACTGTGGAAGGATGGGGGGGTCTAATCTGACTAGGAGGGAGAAGACACCTGATCTGTGTGTGTGTGTGTGTGTGTGTGTGTGTTACCTCTGGTTATTCTCTGTGTGATTTTGGGGGGAGGTGTTGCATGCACAGGAGACGTCTTTACTGATGCATTGTGGTCCAGATACACACCTGAGAGTTCTTAGACACACATTCAGGGTCAGTTTGTGTTGCATGAGCGCCGTGGGAACAGAGAGCTGTGTTTAAAAAGCACCATGCTGTGTCTGCTATTCTGTCTCACCCTACTGTCTCACCCCCAGACCTGTCTTACCCCAAGACCTGTCTCACCCTGTCTCACCCTGTCTCACCCTGTCCTCACCCCCAGACCTGTCTCACCCTGTCTCCCCCTGTCCTCACCCCCAGACCTGTCTCACCCTGTCTCACCCTGTCCTCACCCCCAGACCTGTCTCACCCTGTCTCACCCTGTCCTCACCCCCAGACCTGTCTCACCCTGTCTCACCCTGTCTCACCCTGTCCTCACCCCCAGACCTGTCTCACCCTGCTGTCTCACCCTGTCCTCACCCCCAGACCTGTCTCACCCTGTCCTCACCCCCAGACCTGTCTCACCCTGCTGTCTCACCCTGTCCTCACCCCCAGACCTGTCTCACCCTGTCTCACCCTGTCCTCACCCTGTCCTCACCCCCAGACCTGTCTCACCCTGTCTCACCCTGTCTCACCCTGTCTCACCCTGTCCTCACCCCCAGACCTGTCTCACCCTGTCCTCACCCCCAGACCTGTCTCACCCTGTCCTCACCCCCAGACCTGTCTCACCCTGTCTCCCCCCCCCCCAGGCTTGTCTCCTCCTACATATGGCTTCACACCAGCTGCGCCCATCTTCTCAGCAGACGCCACTGCCCTCTACCCTCCCATTGGTCAGATGCTCTTGGGTCCCCGCCCCCTGCCCCCTGGACACTCCTACTACCCCACTTCAGCACAGCTGTACATGAACTACACTGCATACTACCCCAGGTAGCTAGTACAAGTGTTTGTGCTAGTAACCCCCCTCCCCCCTCCTGGTAACCCCCCCCCCCCCTCCTGGTAACCCCCCCCCCTAACCCCGCCCCCCCTGTCTCCAGCCCCCCAGGTTCCCCCTCCCCCCTCCTGGTAACCTGCTAACCCCCCCCCCCCCCTGTCTCCAGCCCCCCAGGTTCCCCCTCCACACTGGGGTTCTTCCCCCCACAGCTGTCCTCCCCTGGTGCTCTGGTGCGCATGCCCAGCCTGACCTACAGCAGCGGAGTCAAGGACCTGATCAGCGCCGTACAGGGATACCAGGTGTGTGTGTGTGTGTTGAGCTCCAGTAGCACACCTTGTCTTCCTGTAGAGAGCCCAGCTGACTCTGTAAGGCTGTGAGTTCCCAGGAATCCACTGGGTTTGACCTGGGGCTGTTAAACTGGTCTAGCAGGTGCCTTCTCACTGATCTCACTCTGTCACACACTCACACACTCTCACACACACTCACACACTCTCACACTATCACACACACTCACACACTCTCACACTATCACACACACTCACACACTCTCACACACACTCACACACTCTCACACTATCACACACTATCACACACACTTACCACTGCCTGCTAAGACTTGATTTGGCTTTTAACTTTATGTTAACAAAACACCTCCCAGTCAAAAGAAGCTTGTGGGAAAGGTTTCTAAAGCAGACAGAGCAGGCTGTTAGTGTGGATGTTAGCATGTTGTTAGTATGTCTGGATGTTAGCATGTTGTTAGTATGTCTGGATGTTAGCATGTTGTTAGTGTGGATGTTAGCATGTTGTTAGTCTGTCTGGATGTTAGCATGTTGTTAGTGTGTCTGGATGTTAGCATGTTGTTAGTGTGTCTGGATGTTAGCATGTTGTTAGTATGTCTGGATGTTAGCATGTTGTTAGTATGTCTGGATGTTAACATGTTGTTAGTCTGTCTGGATGTTAGCATGTTGTTAGTGGGTCTGGATGTTAACATGTTGTTAGTGTGTCTGGATGTTAGCATGTTGTTAGTGTGTCTGGATGTTAACATGTTGTTAGTATGTCTGGATATTAGCATGTTGTTAGTCTGTCTGGATGTTAGCATGTTGTTAGTGTGTCTGGATGTTAGCATGTTGTTAGTATGTCTGGATGTTAGCATGTTGTTAGTGTGTCTGGATGTTAGCATGTTGTTAGTATGTCTGGATGTTAGCATGTTGTTAGTGTGTCTGGATGTTAGCATGTTGTTAGTGTGTCTGGATGTTAACATGTTGTTAGTCTGTCTGGATGTTAGCATGTTGTTAGTGTGTCTGGATGTTAGCATGTTGTTAGTATGTCTGGATGTTAGCATGTTGTTAGTGTGTCTGGATGTTAGCATGTTGTTAGTATGTCTGGATGTTAGCATGTTGTTAGTGTGTCTGGATGTTAGCATGTTGTTAGTGTGTCTGGATGTTAGCATGTTGTTAGTGTGTCTGGATGTTAGCATGTTGTTAGTATGTCTGGATGTTAGCATGCTGTTAGTGTGTCTGGATGTTAGCATGTTGTTAGTGTGTCTGGATGTTAGCATGTGTTTCTCCTTCCTCAAACACCCCAGTACGCTACTGAGGAGGGCCTCGTGCATGCTCAAGGGCACGTGCACGCTCATGACCCGGCACGGACTTTGCTAACGCAGCCCAAAGAGTGGGTGTGTCTATAAGGCAGGTAAAGGTAAGGACTGACAGGGGGGCGGAGCCTCTGGATGACTAGGGTGTTTTCAGGGTTATAGGTCGACACCTCCTCCAATCACAGATCTAGAATTAGAATCAGGCCCTGACTGAAAGCTGCAGGAGCCAATCAGAGGGATGTTCAGCCCCGAGGCTGCCTCTGTGATTGGGAGACATGCACCTGATAGAGGAAGCACAGCTGTGACGGGATCGTGGTGTTGGGCCTCTTCCTCACCAGGGGGAGGCTGTTAGCAGTGTGGTGGCTACAGGGGGTGCTAGCAGCTGTTAGCAGTGTGGTGGCTACAGGGGGTGCTAGCAGCTGTTAGCAGTGTGGTGGCTACAGGGGGTGCTAGCAGCTGTTAGCAGTGTGGTGGATACAGGGGGTGCTAGCAGCTGTTAGCAGTGTGGGGGCTACACAGGGTGCTAGCAGCTGTTAGCAATGTGGTGGCTACAGGGGGTGCTAGCAGCTGTTAGCTGCAGAGGGTGTTAGCAGTGTGGTAGCAGCAGAGGGTGTTAGCAGCATGGTAGCAGCAGAGGGTGTTAGCAGCAGAGGGTGTTAGCAGCATGGTAGCAGCAGAGGGTGTTAGCAGCAGAGGGTGTTAGCAGCATGGTAGCAGCAGAGGGTGTTAGCAGCAGAGGGTGTTAGCAGCAGAGGGTGTTAGCAGCAGAGGGTGTTAGCAGCAGAGGGTGTTAGCAGCAGAGGGTGTTAGCAGCAGAGGGTGTTAGCAGTGTTAGCAGCAGAGGGCTAGGTATAGCTTGCCCATGGTTGGGTTACCAGGTGTTACTGGGTTACTACCTATGCTGGTGTTGGTTTGGCTGCCATCATCTGAAACACATAACCTTGAGCTAATCCCTCCTCTCTCTCTCCCCCATCTCCCCCTACCAGAGCCTGGTGGAGGGGGTTCCTCTACCCTTCCCCTTCTCGCCCCACCACAGCCTGGTGGAGGGGGTTCCTCTGCAGGGGGGGAGGCTGGGGGCAGGAGGCCTTGACTCTCTGCTGCCTCCTGTGGTGAAGTCAAACAGCCGTGGCCCTTCTCTGCTGCACCTCCACACAGAAACTCCTCATGGATTATAGGACAAATCTAGATTACAACAAATATGTAGTCGTTATTTATATGCTTGAATTTTTGTATTTTGTATCAAATGTATGCGCCCCTAGTCAAATAACAGCTTCATCTACATATTGCACAGTGTGTGTTTTAAAATCTTTGTAGAATTGTCGTTTTATAGTTACTAAAATATACAGTCATCACTATAGTCAAACTTTAGAAAAAAATTTATTGATCTAAATCTTCTATCTTTGTGTGACTGAGTGAGTGAGAGACAGAGAGAAAAAGTGAAAGTGAGAGGATATATCAGACTGTTGCACATTTTTTATATCCTTTTTTTTCCTGTTCATCCTTAAATTTTGTCATACTTTTACCAGTTTAAGTTACATTACACTGTTATATATGTAAGAATATTGTATTGAAATATTCTGTGCATGAAGAATTGAGTAGTGCTCCTTCCATATGTTAACCGACATGCCAAATACAGATGCACTGTTCACCAGCTCCATCAGCTACCTAGCTTCAGGGAGAGTCCCACACATGTAGGACTGTAGGGGCAGTTCAGATCACACACCAACAAGGATCCTGTACTGGTACCAGTCTGATGTCTGGGACAGACCTCTGCTTTAGCCTGACGCTCCTGTGATCTGGAGAAACACACCTGGGGTGACCAGCTCCTACCTGGAGAAACACACCTGCTGTGACCAGCTCCTACCTGGAGAAACACACCTGGGGTGACCAGCTCCTACCTGGAGAAACACACCTGGGATGACCAGCTCCTACCTGGAGAAACACACCTGGGGTGACCAGCTCCTACCTGGAGAAACACACCTGCTGTGACCAGCTCCTACCTGGAGAAACACACCTGGGGTGACCAGCTCCTACCTGGAGAAACACACCTGGGATGACCAGCTCCTACCTGGAGAAACACACCTGGGGTGACCAGCTCCTACCTGGAGAAACACACCTGCTGTGACCAGCTCCTACCTGGAGAAACACACCTGGGGTGACCAGCTCCTACCTGGAGAAACACACCTGCTGTGACCAGCTCCTACCTGGAGAAACACACCTGCTGTGACCAGCTCCTACCTGGAGAGGACAGGGTGTTCAGTGTGTTCAATAGAAGAGAGGAGTTCCAGGGTTCTGCAGGATGTTCCAGGGTTCTGCAGGATGTTCCAGGGTTCTGCAGGGTGTTCCAGGGTTCTGCAGGATGTTCCAGGGTTCTGCAGGGTGTTCCATGTGACTGGGAGGACGATGTGTTACTGAGTCAGACAGGAACTTGCTGTGACATAAAGAATATGAAGATCAAACTGGATTATCTGTCATTTCTCCTCCTCTCTACCACACACACGCACACACACACACACAGTCACACACACACACACACACACACTCACACACATTCTCCTAGAGCTCACATTTATTCATTTATCGGACGCTCTTATCCAGAGCGACTTACAGCAAGTATAGGGACATTCCCCCCTGAGGCAAGTAAGCTAAAGTGCCTTGCCCAAGGACACAACGTCATGTTGGCACAGTTGAGGTTTGAAACAGGGACCTTCTGATTACTAATCCGACACTCTAACTACACTCATGCGCTACATGACTCCCCACAGCTCAGCGTCTGACTGGAGGGGGGGAAACTAAACTCTCTTTTGTCAACCTCTCTGACACTCAAACACACATAGCACAGGACTACCTGAGCAGACACACTCATTGTGTAGAGCATTGTCATTCAGGCCCACATCGGAGACAGTATTCTAACAAGAGGGTCTTTTCCGGAAGGTAAAGAATAAAGAGGGGGAGAGAGGAGGGTGAGAGGGGGAGAGAGAGGAGGGTGAGAGGGGGAGAGAGAGGAGGGTTCAGATGGGTAGAGAGAGGAGGGTGAGAGGGGGAGAGAGAGGAGGGTGAGAGGGGGAGAGAGGAGGGTCAGAGGGGGAGAGAGAGGAGGGTGAGAGGGGGAGAGAGGAGGGTGAGAGGGGGAGAGAGAGGAGGGTGAGAGGGGGAGAGAGAGGAGGGTGAGAGGGGGAGAGAGAGGAGGGTTCAGATGGGTAGAGAGAGGAGGGGGAGAGAGGAGGGTCAGAGGGGGAGAGAGAGGAGGATGAGAGGGGGAGAGAGAGGAGGGTTCAGATGGGTAGAGAGAGGAGGGTGAGAGGGGGAGAGAGGAAGAGGGGGGAGAGACATACAGAAGCAGGAACACCTTGAGGCATATCTGTCATTGTGTAACAGAACACTGAACCCCACCCAAACTGATCCTCCTTACACACACACACACACACACACACACAGAGCCTAGCCCTTCTTACCTCAACACACATGCTGAGATTGTCAGCTTGGAGAAATATAGCCAACATGATCTAACCCTGCAGAGCCTAGAACCACATAAGTTGACCCTATAGAACCACATAAGTTAACCCTATAGAACCACAGAACAAGTTCATCTAAGCTCTCTGACTCACAGAACTATAGTGTGTGTGTGTGTGTGTTCACTGGCACAACGTTCAAATTAGATAAGTATCTAATATTGTATAACAGCAGAGTCCTCCAGGCTGGAAGGGGGGGGGGGGGCAGGGTGAGTCACCACATTCCCACATCAGAACAGACATAGAAAAAAAGCGTCATATTTTAACTAATCAATCATGTTTATTTAGGTCAAAGAGCAAGAGGGCAAAAACCAAATGAACAAAAATCATGTCAAGTAGCTTCAGTCACAACAAGAAGAGAAGCTGAACCTGACCCCCCCTCAGCAGCTCCCTGCTGGGCTGTGCAGAGGGACAGGAGCCCCTCAGACCCACCAGGGCCTGGCATGGTGCAGTGGCTGAGCAGGTGTCTCCCTCTAGTGGACAGTAGTGGGACATGACAGCTGTGCTGATCCTGGACTGAACAGGGTCACATCTTACAGGGTGTCATTATTACAGTTTATCTGCTGACAGATGCTGACAGCCAGCATGTTAGAATGAGACATGAAACCTGTGTATGACAATGAAAAGATAAGGTATAAACAGATAAGGTACAGTATATACAGAGCAGGTATATACAGATAAGGTATAAACAGATAAGGTATATACAGATCAGGTATATACAGAATGTATTCATCATGCAGCAAAGTCGTTTCATGAAATCATGTTGATGCTAAATAAACGATGCAGATCAGGGAGATAAACCAGTCCAGTCCAGTTTAGGGTGAAGTGATGTCAAAGAGGTCAGGGGTCAGTTTCTAGAGCTCTGTCATTAGGAGAGCCCTGAGAATCTTCTCTCTGTCCAGCCTCATGTCCTCCCCACTACACACACACACACACACACACACAATATATATTTCAGATCAGATATAAGAAGTTGTTGAAGTGTATTTGATACATAATCTTAGTATTGAGATCTGTTTATCTGTTAGTTTGTCTTTTAGTGTGTGGTACCTGTCAGTGTGTGTGTGTGGTACCTGTCAGTGTGTGTGTGGTACCTGTCAGAGTGTGTATGGTACCTGTCAGAGTGTGTATGGTACCTGTCAGAGTGTGTATGGTACCTGTCAGTGTGTGTGTGTGGTACCTGTCAGAGTGTGTGTGGTACCTGTCAGTGTGTGTGTGTGGTACCTGTCAGTGTGTGTGTGGTACCTGTCAGTGTGTGTGTGTGGTACCTGTCAGTGTGTGTGTG
Organism: Protosalanx chinensis; assembly: GCA_030340685.1. Taxonomy (NCBI): domain Eukaryota; kingdom Metazoa; phylum Chordata; class Actinopteri; order Osmeriformes; family Salangidae; genus Protosalanx; species Protosalanx chinensis. The sequence goes on along the minus strand of CM059322.1, from coordinate 16,575,802 downwards.
GTACCTGTCAGTGTGTGTGTGGTACCTGTCTGTGTGTGTGTGTGGTACCTGTCAGTGTGTGTGTGGTACCTGTCAGAGTGTGTGTGGTACCTGTCAGTGTGTGTGGTACCTGTCAGAGTGTGTGTGGTACCTGTCAGTGTGTGTGGTACCTGTCAGAGTGTGTGTGGTACCTGTCAGAGTGTGTGTGGTACCTGTCAGAGTGGGCAGCAAGGTAAGGGACCATTTGAGGGATGTCATTGTAGAAGGCAGAGGAGGGGTGAGGGGGAGGAGAGGGGGAGGAGAGAGAAGTGGGAGGAGAGGAGGAGGAGAGGAGAGGGGGGGGAGAGGGGGAGGAGAGGAGAGGGGGGGGAGAGGGGGAGGGGCGACAAGGACTTGCCATCTCCAACCCTTGTATGTCCACCTGCAACACACAAACAATGCAGCACTCCTATACTGTGCTAGCAATGCCACTGTGTGTGTGTGTGGTGTCAGGTGTGTGTGGTCAGGTGTGTGTGTGGTCAGGTGTGTGTGGTCAGGTGTGTGTGTGGTCAGCTGGTGTGGTCAGGTGTGTGTGGTCAGGTGTGTGTGGTCAGGTGTGTGTGGTCAGGTGTGTGTGTGGTCAGGTGTGTGTGGTCAGGTGTGTGTGGTCAGGTGTGTGTGTGGTCAGGTGTGTGTGTGGTCAGGTGTGTGTGGTGTCAGGTGTGTGTGGTAAGGTGTGTGTGGTCAGGTGTGTGTGGTCAGGTGTGTGTGGTCAGGTGTGTGTGTGGTCAGGTGTGTGTGGTCAGGTGTGTGTGGTCAGGTGTGTGTGGTCAGGTGTGTGTGTGGTCAGGTGTGTGTGTGGTCAGGTGTGTGGTCAGGTGTGTGTGTGGTCAGGTGTGTGTGTGGTCAGGTGTGTGTGTGGTCAGGTGTGTGTGGTCAGGTGTGTGTGGTCAGGTGTGTGTGTGGTCAGGTGTGTGTGTGGTCAGGTGTGTGTGGTCAGGTGTGTGGTCAGGTGTGTATGGTCAGGTGTGTGTGTGGTCAGGTGTGTGTGTGGTCAGGTGTGTGGTCAGGTGTGTGTGGTCAGGTGTGTGTGGTCAGGTGTGTGTGTGGTCAGGTGTGTGTGTGTGGTCAGGTGTGTGTGTGGTCAGGTGTGTGTGGTCAGGTGTGTGGTCAGGTGTGTGTGTGGTCAGGTGTGTGGTCAGGTAATACCTGAGGATGTATGGGCGGCTGGATTTGTTGGTCCAGGGAACTGTTCGATCCAGACTTTTCTGTTCTTTGAGATGAGATTGCTGCAAGGGCTTCTGGGAGATTATCCTCATCCTCATGGTTACTGATGACCAATCAAAAGACAGAGTTGAGTTTATTACTTTTAACTGTTATTTAAAGGGGACATTCAACCTTCAAGTGGAACTAGTACTCACAAGCTGAACTGACGCACCAGCCTCTTCCTCCGGCTGGTGTTGGGGGGTCTGTCTGTTGTGTGGAGGGGGGGTCTGTCTGTTGTGTGGAGGGGGGGTCTGTCTGTTGTGTGGAGGGGGGGTCTGTCTGTTGTGTGGAGGGGGGGTCTGTCTGTTGTGTGGAGGGGGGGTCTGTCTGTGTTCAGGCTGGATGAGGCTGACTCCTGAGAGGAGCTGTGATATCTGAGACAGAAGCACATCACACATGAGGTGAACACATGTACACACAGACCCCCACAAACGACATGTGGCAGACATACAATTTAAAAGCAATACACACACTCTCACACACTTAGACCCCCCCCCCCCCACACACACACACACACACACACACCCCCAAACACACACACACACTGACCTGTCGCTGAGCGTCTGGCTGGATGTTTTCCCCTGAGGTGTGAGGGGAACATCCTGCACCAGGAGGAGGAAGAGGAGGAGAGGAGGAGGAGGAGGAGGAGGAGAAGGAGAGGAGGAGGAGGAAGAGGAAGAGGAAGAGGAGAGGAGGAGGAGGAGAGGAGGAGGAGGAGGAGGAGGAGGAAGAGAGGAGGAAGAGAGGAGGAAGAGGAGGAGATGAGGAGGAAAGGTTTAGGTTGTTAGTCCCTAATGAATCCCCTCCAGAGTCACATGTGTGTTGTGGTTCTGCTGACTGACCCTGAACACAGCCTCCACCTGAGCCCTGAGGATGTTACACTTCAGCTGGTCTGGGAACATGCTGGAGGGGGACTGCAAAGACTTCTCCCACACCTGTTTCTCCTCTGCCTGAGGGAGAGAGGGAGGGGGGGACAGAGGGAGGGGGGGACAGAGGGAGGGGGGGACAGAGGGAGGGGGGGACAGAGAGAGACGGAGAGAGACAGATGAAAAGATTGATCCAGGCTGCTGCAGGTAGAGCAGAGGTAGAGCAGAGGCAGAGGTAGTGCAGAGGTAGTGCAGAGGTAGAGCAGAGATAGTGCAGAGGTAGTGCAGAGGTAGAGCAGAGATAGTGCAGAGGTAGTGCAGAGGTAGAGCAGAGGCAGAGCAGAGGTAGAGCAGGGGTAGAGCAGAGGTAGAGCATAGGTAGAGCAGAGATAGTGCAGAGGTAGAGCAGAGGTAGTGCAGAGGTAGAGCAGAGGTAGTGCAGAGATAGTGCAGAGGTAGTGCAGAGGTAGTGCAGAGGTAGAGCAGAGGCAGAGCAGAGGTAGAGCAGGGGTAGAGCAGAGGTAGAGCATAGGTAGAGCAGAGATAGTGCAGAGGTAGAGCAGAGGTAGAGCAGAGGTAGAGGTAGAGCAGAGGTACAGCAGAGGTAGTGCAGAGATAGAGCAGAGATAGAGCAGAGGCAGAGCAGAGGTAGAGCAGAGGTAGAGCAGATATAGTGCAGAGGTAGAGTAGAGGTAGAGCAGAGTAAGAGCAGAGGTAGAGCAGAGATAGTGCAGAGGTAGAGCAGAGGTAGAGCAGAGGTAGAGCAGAGTAAGAGCAGAGGTAGAGCAGAGATAGTGCAGAGGTAGAGCAGAGGTAGTGCAGAGGTAGTGCAGAGGTAGAGCAGAGGTAGTGCGGAGATAGTGCAGAGATAGTGCAGAGGTAGAGCAGAGATAGTGCAGAGATAGTGCAGAGGTAGTGCAGAGGTAGTGCAGAGATAGTGCAGAGGTAGTGCAGAGGTAGTGCAGAGATAGTGCAGAGGTAGTGCAGAGATAGTGCAGAGATAGTGCAGAGGTAGTGCAGAGGTAGTGCAGAGATAGTGCAGAGGTAGTGCAGAGGTAGAGCAGAGGTAGAGCAGAGGTAGAGCAGAGGTAGAGCAGAGATAGTGCAGAGGTAGTGCAGAGATAGTGCAGAGATAGTGCAGAGGTAATGCAGAGGTAGAGCAGAGGCAGAGCAGAGGTAGAGCAGGGGTAGAGCAGAGGTAGAGCATAGGTAGAGCAGAGATAGTGCAGAGGTAGAGCAGAGTAAGAGCAGAGGTAGAGCAGAGGTACAGCAGAGGTAGTGCAGAGATAGAGCAGAGATAGAGCAGAGGTAGAGCAGAGGCAGAGCAGAGGTAGAGCAGAGGTAGAGCAGATATAGTCCAGAGGTAGAGTAGAGGTAGAGCAGAGTAAGAGCAGAGGCAGAGCAGAGATAGTGCAGAGGTAGAGCAGAGGTAGAGCAGAGGTAGAGCAGAGTAAGAGCAGAGGTAGAGCAGAGATAGTGCAGAGGTAGAGCAGAGGTAGTGCAGAGGTAGTGCAAAGGTAGTGCAGAGGTAGAGCAGAGGTAGTGCAGAGGTAGTGCAGAGATAGTGCAGAGGTAGAGCAGAGCAGAGGTAGTGCAGAGATAGAGCAGAGGTAGTGCAGTGGTAGAGCAGAGGTAGTGCAGAGATAGTGCAGAGGTAGAGCAGAGGTAGAGCAGAGGTAGAGCAGAGGTAGTGCAGAGGCAGAGCAGAGGTAGTGCAGAAGTAGAGCAGAGGCAGAGCAGAGATAGTGCAGAGGTAGAGCAGAGGTAGAGCAGAGATAGTGCAGAGGTAGAGCAGAGGTAGTGCAGAGGTAGAGCAGAGTAAGAGCAGAGGTAGTGCAGAGGTAGAGCAGAGGTAGAGCAGAGGTAGTGCAGAGGTAGAGCAGAGGCAGAGCAGAGATAGTGCAGAGGTAGAGCAGAGGTAGAGCAGAGGTAGAGCAGAGGCAGTGCAGAGGTAGAGCAGAGATAGTGCAGAGGTAGAGCAGAGGCAGAGCAGAGGTAGAGTAGGGGTAGAGCAGAGGTACAGCAGAGGCAGAGCAGAGATAGTGCAGAGGTAGTGCAGAGGTAGAGCAGAGGTAGAGCAGAGGTAGTGCGGAGATAGTGCAGAGATAGTGCAGAGGTAGAGCAGAGGTAGTGCGGAGATAGTGCAGAGATAGTGCAGAGGTAGAGCAGAGGTAGTGCAGAGATAGTGCAGAGGTAGTGCAGAGATAGTGCAGAGGTAGTGCAGAGATAGTGCAGAGGTAGTGCAGAGGTAGAGCAGAGGTAGAGCAGAGGTAGAGCAGAGATAGTGCAGAGGTAGTGCAGAGATAGTGCAGAGGTAGTGCAGAGGTAGAGCAGAGGCAGAGCAGAGGTAGAGCAGGGGTAGAGCAGAGGTAGAGCATAGGTAGAGCAGAGATAGTGCAGAGGTAGAGCAGAGTAAGAGCAGAGGTAGAGCAGAGGTACAGCAGAGGTAGTGCAGAGATAGAGCAGAGATAGAGCAGAGGTAGAGCAGAGGCAGAGCAGAGGTAGAGCAGAGGTAGAGCAGAGGTAGTGCAGAGATAGTGCAGAGGTAGAGCAGAGGTAGAGCAGAGGTAGAGCAGAGATAGTGCAGAGGTAGTGCAGAGATAGTGCAGAGATAGTGCAGAGGTAGTGCAGAGGTAGAGCAGAGGCAGAGCAGAGGTAGAGCAGGGGTAGAGCAGAGGCAGAGCATAGGTAGAGCAGAGATAGTGCAGAGATAGAGCAGAGGTAGAGCAGAGGTAGAGCATAGGTAGAGCAGAGATAGTGCAGAGGTAGAGCAGAGGTAGAGCAGAGATAGTGCAGAGGTAGAGTAGAGGTAGAGCAGAGTAAGAGCAGAGGCAGAGCAGAGATAGTGCAGAGGTAGAGCAGAGGTAGAGCAGAGGTAGAGCAGAGTAAGAGCAGAGGTAGAGCAGAGATAGTGCAGAGGTAGAGCAGAGGTAGTGCAGAGGTAGTGCAGAGGTAGTGCAAAGGTAGTGCAGAGGTAGAGCAGAGGTAGTGCAGAGGTAGTGCAGAGATAGTGCAGAGGTAGAGCAGAGCAGAGGTAGTGCAGAGATAGAGCAGAGGTAGTGCAGTGGTAGAGCAGAGGTAGTGCAGAGATAGTGCAGAGGTAGAGCAGAGGTAGAGCAGAGGTAGAGCAGAGGTAGTGCAGAGGCAGAGCAGAGGTAGTGCAGAGGTAGAGCAGAGGCAGAGCAGAGATAGTGCAGAGGTAGAGCAGAGGTAGAGCAGAGGCAGTGCAGAGGTAGAGCAGAGGTAGTGCAGAGGTAGAGCAGAGGTAGAGCAGAGGTAGTGCAGAGGTAGAGCAGAGGTAGAGCAGAGGTAGTGCAGAGGTAGTGCAGAGGTAGAGCAGAGGTAGTGCGGAGATAGTGCAGAGATAGTGCAGAGGTAGAGCAGAGATAGTGCAGAGATAGTGCAGAGGTAGTGCAGAGGTAGTGCAGAGATAGTGCAGAGGTAGTGCAGAGGTAGTGCAGAGATAGTGCAGAGGTAGTGCAGAGATAGTGCAGAGATAGTGCAGAGGTAGTGCAGAGGTAGTGCAGAGATAGTGCAGAGGTAGTGCAGAGGTAGAGCAGAGGTAGAGCAGAGGTAGAGCAGAGATAGTGCAGAGGTAGTGCAGAGATAGTGCAGAGATAGTGCAGAGGTAGTGCAGAGGTAGAGCAGAGGCAGAGCAGAGGTAGAGCAGGGGTAGAGCAGAGGTAGAGCATAGGTAGAGCAGAGATAGTGCAGAGGTAGAGCAGAGTAAGAGCAGAGGTAGAGCAGAGGTACAGCAGAGGTAGTGCAGAGATAGAGCAGAGATAGAGCAGAGGTAGAGCAGAGGCAGAGCAGAGGTAGAGCAGAGGTAGAGCAGATATAGTCCAGAGGTAGAGTAGAGGTAGAGCAGAGTAAGAGCAGAGGCAGAGCAGAGATAGTGCAGAGGTAGAGCAGAGGTAGAGCAGAGGTAGAGCAGAGTAAGAGCAGAGGTAGAGCAGAGATAGTGCAGAGGTAGAGCAGAGGTAGTGCAGAGGTAGTGCAAAGGTAGTGCAGAGGTAGAGCAGAGGTAGTGCAGAGGTAGTGCAGAGATAGTGCAGAGGTAGAGCAGAGCAGAGGTAGTGCAGAGATAGAGCAGAGGTAGTGCAGTGGTAGAGCAGAGGTAGTGCAGAGATAGTGCAGAGGTAGAGCAGAGGTAGAGCAGAGGTAGAGCAGAGGTAGTGCAGAGGCAGAGCAGAGGTAGTGCAGAGGTAGAGCAGAGGCAGAGCAGAGATAGTGCAGAGGTAGAGCAGAGGTAGAGCAGAGATAGTGCAGAGGTAGAGCAGAGGTAGTGCAGAGGTAGAGCAGAGTAAGAGCAGAGGTAGTGCAGAGGTAGAGCAGAGGTAGAGCAGAGGTAGTGCAGAGGTAGAGCAGAGGCAGAGCAGAGATAGTGCAGAGGTAGAGCAGAGGTAGAGCAGAGGTAGAGCAGAGGTAGAGCAGAGGCAGTGCAGAGGTAGAGCAGAGATAGTGCAGAGGTAGAGCAGAGGCAGAGCAGAGGTAGAGTAGGGGTAGAGCAGAGGTACAGCAGAGGCAGAGCAGAGATAGTGCAGAGGTAGTGCAGAGGTAGAGCAGAGGTAGAGCAGAGGTAGTGCGGAGATAGTGCAGAGATAGTGCAGAGGTAGAGCAGAGGTAGTGCGGAGATAGTGCAGAGATAGTGCAGAGGTAGAGCAGAGGTAGTGCAGAGATAGTGCAGAGGTAGTGCAGAGATAGTGCAGAGGTAGTGCAGAGATAGTGCAGAGGTAGTGCAGAGGTAGAGCAGAGGTAGAGCAGAGGTAGAGCAGAGATAGTGCAGAGGTAGTGCAGAGATAGTGCAGAGATAGTGCAGAGGTAGTGCAGAGGTAGAGCAGAGGCAGAGCAGAGGTAGAGCAGGGGTAGAGCAGAGGTAGAGCATAGGTAGAGCAGAGATAGTGCAGAGGTAGAGCAGAGTAAGAGCAGAGGTAGAGCAGAGGTACAGCAGAGGTAGTGCAGAGATAGAGCAGAGATAGAGCAGAGGTAGAGCAGAGGCAGAGCAGAGGTAGAGCAGAGGTAGAGCAGAGGTAGTGCAGAGATAGTGCAGAGGTAGAGCAGAGGTAGAGCAGAGGTAGAGCAGAGATAGTGCAGAGGTAGTGCAGAGATAGTGCAGAGATAGTGCAGAGGTAGTGCAGAGGTAGAGCAGAGGCAGAGCAGAGGTAGAGCAGGGGTAGAGCAGAGGCAGAGCATAGGTAGAGCAGAGATAGTGCAGAGATAGAGCAGAGGTAGAGCAGAGGTAGAGCATAGGTAGAGCAGAGATAGTGCAGAGGTAGAGCAGAGGTAGAGCAGAGATAGTGCAGAGGTAGAGTAGAGGTAGAGCAGAGTAAGAGCAGAGGCAGAGCAGAGATAGTGCAGAGGTAGAGCAGAGGTAGAGCAGAGGTAGAGCAGAGTAAGAGCAGAGGTAGAGCAGAGATAGTGCAGAGGTAGAGCAGAGGTAGTGCAGAGGTAGTGCAGAGGTAGTGCAAAGGTAGTGCAGAGGTAGAGCAGAGGTAGTGCAGAGGTAGTGCAGAGATAGTGCAGAGGTAGAGCAGAGCAGAGGTAGTGCAGAGATAGAGCAGAGGTAGTGCAGTGGTAGAGCAGAGGTAGTGCAGAGATAGTGCAGAGGTAGAGCAGAGGTAGAGCAGAGGTAGAGCAGAGGTAGTGCAGAGGCAGAGCAGAGGTAGTGCAGAGGTAGAGCAGAGGCAGAGCAGAGATAGTGCAGAGGTAGAGCAGAGGTAGAGCAGAGGCAGTGCAGAGGTAGAGCAGAGGTAGTGCAGAGGTAGAGCAGAGGTAGAGCAGAGGTAGTGCAGAGGTAGAGCAGAGGTAGAGCAGAGGTAGTGCAGAGGTAGAGCAGAGGCAGGGCAGAGATAGTGCAGAGGTAGTGCAGAGGTAGAGCAGAGGTAGAGCAGAGGTAGAGCAGAGGCAGTGCAGAGGTAGAGCAGAGATAGTGCAGAGGTAGAGCAGAGGCAGAGCAGAGGTAGAGCAGGGGTAGAGCAGAGGTACAGCAGAGGCAGAGCAGAGATAGTGCAGAGGTAGTGCAGAGGTAGAGCAGAGATAGTGCAGAGATAGTGCAGAGGTAGTGCAGAGGTAGTGCAGAGATAGTGCAGAGGTAGTGCAGAGATAGTGCAGAGGTAGTGCAGAGATAGTGCAGAGATAGTGCAGAGGTAGTGCAGAGGTAGTGCAGAGATAGTGCAGAGGTAGTGCAGAGGTAGAGCAGAGGTAGAGCAGAGGTAGAGCAGAGATAGTGCAGAGGTAGTGCAGAGATAGTGCAGAGATAGTGCAGAGGTAGTGCAGAGGTAGAGCAGAGGCAGAGCAGAGGTAGAGCAGGGGTAGAGCAGAGGTAGAGCATAGGTAGAGCAGAGATAGTGCAGAGGTAGAGCAGAGTAAGAGCAGAGGTAGAGCAGAGGTACAGCAGAGGTAGTGCAGAGATAGAGCAGAGATAGAGCAGAGGTAGAGCAGAGGCAGAGCAGAGGTAGAGCAGAGGTAGAGCAGATATAGTGCAGAGGTAGAGTAGAGGTAGAGCAGAGTAAGAGCAGAGGCAGAGCAGAGATAGTGCAGAGGTAGAGCAGATATAGTGCAGAGGTAGAGTAGAGGTAGAGCAGAGTAAGAGCAGAGGCAGAGCAGAGATAGTGCAGAGGTAGAGCAGAGGTAGAGCAGAGGTAGAGCAGAGTAAGAGCAGAGGTAGAGCAGAGTAAGAGCAGAGGTAGAGCAGAGGTACAGCAGAGGTAGTGCAGAGATAGAGCAGAGATAGAGCAGAGGTAGAGCAGAGTAAGAGCAGAGGTAGAGCAGAGATAGTGCAGAGGTAGAGCAGAGGTAGTGCAGAGGTAGTGCAGAGGTAGTGCAAAGGTAGTGCAGAGTTAGAGCAGAGGTAGTGCAGAGGTAGTGCAGAGATAGTGCAGAGGTAGAGCAGAGCAGAGGTAGTGCAGAGATAGAGCAGAGGTAGTGCAGTGGTAGAGCAGAGGTAGTGCAGAGATAGTGCAGAGGTAGAGCAGAGGTAGAGCAGAGGTAGAGCAGAGGTAGTGCAGAGGCAGAGCAGAGGTAGTGCAGAGGTAGAGCAGAGGTAGAGCAGAGGTAGAGCAGAGGTAGAGCAGAGGCAGAGCAGAGGTAGTGCAGAGGTAGAGCAGAGGTAGAGCAGAGGTAGAGCAGAGGCAGTGCAGAGGTAGAGCAGAGATAGTGCAGAGGTAGAGCAGAGGCAGAGCAGAGGTAGAGCAGGGGTAGAGCAGAGGTACAGCAGAGGCAGAGCAGAGATAGTGCAGAGGTAGTGCAGAGGTAGAGCAGAGGTAGTGCGGAGATAGTGCAGAGATAGTGCAGAGGTAGAGCAGAGATAGTGCAGAGATAGTGCAGAGGTAGTGCAGAGGTAGTGCAGAGATAGTGCAGAGGTAGTGCAGAGGTAGTGCAGAGATAGTGCAGAGGTAGTGCAGAGATAGTGCAGAGATAGTGCAGAGGTAGTGCAGAGGTAGTGCAGAGATAGTGCAGAGGTAGTGCAGAGGTAGAGCAGAGGTAGAGCAGAGGTAGAGCAGAGATAGTGCAGAGGTAGTGCAGAGATAGTGCAGAGATAGTGCAGAGGTAATGCAGAGGTAGAGCAGAGGCAGAGCAGAGGTAGAGCAGGGGTAGAGCAGAGGTAGAGCATAGGTAGAGCAGAGATAGTGCAGAGGTAGAGCAGAGTAAGAGCAGAGGTAGAGCAGAGGTACAGCAGAGGTAGTGCAGAGATAGAGCAGAGATAGAGCAGAGGTAGAGCAGAGGCAGAGCAGAGGTAGAGCAGAGGTAGTGCAGAGATAGTGCAGAGGTAGAGCAGAGGTAGAGCAGAGGTAGAGCAGAGGTAGTGCAGAGGTAGTGCAGAGGTAGAGCAGAGGTAGAGCAGAGATAGTGCAGAGGTAGAGCAGAGGTAGTGCAGAGGTAGAGCAGAGGTAGTGCAGAGGTAGAGCAGAGATAGTGCAGAGGTAGTGCAGAGGTAGTGCAGAGATAGTGCAGAGGTAGTGCAGAGGTAGTGCAGAGATAGTGCAGAGGTAGTGCAGAGGTAGAGCAGAGGTAGAGCAGAGGTAGAGCAGAGATAGTGCAGAGGTAGTGCAGAGATAGTGCAGAGATAGTGCAGAGGTAGAGCAGAGGCAGAGCAGAGGTAGAGCATAGGTAGAGCAGAGATAGTGCAGAGGTAGAGCAGAGTAAGAGCAGAGGTAGAGCAGAGGTACAGCAGAGGTAGTGCAGAGATAGAGCAGAGATAGAGCAGAGGTAGAGCAGAGGCAGAGCAGAGGTAGAGCAGAGGTAGTGCAGAGATAGTGCAGAGGTAGAGCAGAGGTAGAGCAGAGGTAGAGCAGAGGTAGTGCAGAGGTAGTGCAGAGGTAGAGCAGAGGTAGAGCAGAGATAGTGCAGAGGTAGAGCAGAGGTAGTGCAGAGGTAGTGCAGAGATAGTGCAGAGGTAGAGCAGAGCAGAGGTAGTGCAGAGATAGAGCAGAGGTAGTGCAGTGGTAGAGCAGAGGTAGTGCAGAGATAGTGCAGAGGTAGAGCAGAGGTAGAGCAGAGGTAGAGCAGAGGTAGTGCAGAGGCAGAGCAGAGGTAGTGCAGAGGTAGAGCAGAGGCAGAGCAGAGATAGTGCAGAGGTAGAGCAGAGGTAGAGCAGAGGCAGTGCAGAGGTAGAGCAGAGGTAGTGCAGAGGTAGAGCAGAGGTAGAGCAGAGGTAGTGCAGAGGTAGAGCAGAGGTAGAGCAGAGGTAGTGCAGAGGTAGAGCAGAGGCAGGGCAGAGATAGTGCAGAGGTAGTGCAGAGGTAGAGCAGAGGTAGAGCAGAGGTAGAGCAGAGGCAGTGCAGAGGTAGAGCAGAGATAGTGCAGAGGTAGAGCAGAGGCAGAGCAGAGGTAGAGCAGGGGTAGAGCAGAGGTACAGCAGAGGCAGAGCAGAGATAGTGCAGAGGTAGTGCAGAGGTAGAGCAGAGGTAGTGCGGAGATAGTGCAGAGATAGTGCAGAGGTAGAGCAGAGATAGTGCAGAGATAGTGCAGAGGTAGTGCAGAGGTAGTGCAGAGATAGTGCAGAGGTAGTGCAGAGATAGTGCAGAGGTAGTGCAGAGATAGTGCAGAGATAGTGCAGAGGTAGTGCAGAGGTAGTGCAGAGATAGTGCAGAGGTAGTGCAGAGGTAGAGCAGAGGTAGAGCAGAGGTAGAGCAGAGATAGTGCAGAGGTAGTGCAGAGATAGTGCAGAGATAGTGCAGAGGTAGTGCAGAGGTAGAGCAGAGGCAGAGCAGAGGTAGAGCAGGGGTAGAGCAGAGGTAGAGCATAGGTAGAGCAGAGATAGTGCAGAGGTAGAGCAGAGTAAGAGCAGAGGTAGAGCAGAGGTACAGCAGAGGTAGTGCAGAGATAGAGCAGAGATAGAGCAGAGGTAGAGCAGAGGCAGAGCAGAGGTAGAGCAGAGGTAGTGCAGAGATAGTGCAGAGGTAGAGCAGAGGTAGAGCAGAGGTAGAGCAGAGGTAGTGCAGAGGTAGTGCAGAGGTAGAGCAGAGGTAGAGCAGAGATAGTGCAGAGGTAGAGCAGAGGTAGTGCAGAGGTAGAGCAGAGGTAGTGCAGAGGTAGAGCAGAGATAGTGCAGAGGTAGTGCAGAGGTAGTGCAGAGATAGTGCAGAGGTAGTGCAGAGGTAGTGCAGAGATAGTGCAGAGGTAGTGCAGAGGTAGAGCAGAGGTAGAGCAGAGGTAGAGCAGAGATAGTGCAGAGGTAGTGCAGAGATAGTGCAGAGATAGTGCAGAGGTAGTGCAGAGGTAGAGCAGAGGCAGAGCAGAGGTAGAGCATAGGTAGAGCAGAGATAGTGCAGAGGTAGAGCAGAGTAAGAGCAGAGGTAGAGCAGAGGTACAGCAGAGGTAGTGCAGAGATAGAGCAGAGATAGAGCAGAGGTAGAGCAGAGGCAGAGCAGAGGTAGAGCAGAGGTAGTGCAGAGATAGTGCAGAGGTAGAGCAGAGGTAGAGCAGAGGTAGAGCAGAGGTAGTGCAGAGGTAGTGCAGAGGTAGAGCAGAGGTAGAGCAGAGATAGTGCAGAGGTAGAGCAGAGGTAGTGCAGAGGTAGTGCAGAGATAGTGCAGAGGTAGAGCAGAGCAGAGGTAGTGCAGAGATAGAGCAGAGGTAGTGCAGTGGTAGAGCAGAGGTAGTGCAGAGATAGTGCAGAGGTAGAGCAGAGGTAGAGCAGAGGTAGAGCAGAGGTAGTGCAGAGGCAGAGCAGAGGTAGTGCAGAGGTAGAGCAGAGGCAGAGCAGAGATAGTGCAGAGGTAGAGCAGAGGTAGAGCAGAGGCAGTGCAGAGGTAGAGCAGAGGTAGTGCAGAGGTAGAGCAGAGGTAGAGCAGAGGTAGTGCAGAGGTAGAGCAGAGGTAGAGCAGAGGTAGTGCAGAGGTAGAGCAGAGGCAGGGCAGAGATAGTGCAGAGGTAGTGCAGAGGTAGAGCAGAGGTAGAGCAGAGGTAGAGCAGAGGCAGTGCAGAGGTAGAGCAGAGATAGTGCAGAGGTAGAGCAGAGGCAGAGCAGAGGTAGAGCAGGGGTAGAGCAGAGGTACAGCAGAGGCAGAGCAGAGATAGTGCAGAGGTAGTGCAGAGGTAGAGCAGAGGTAGTGCGGAGATAGTGCAGAGATAGTGCAGAGGTAGAGCAGAGATAGTGCAGAGATAGTGCAGAGGTAGTGCAGAGGTAGTGCAGAGATAGTGCAGAGGTAGTGCAGAGATAGTGCAGAGGTAGTGCAGAGATAGTGCAGAGATAGTGCAGAGGTAGTGCAGAGGTAGTGCAGAGATAGTGCAGAGGTAGTGCAGAGGTAGAGCAGAGGTAGAGCAGAGGTAGAGCAGAGATAGTGCAGAGGTAGTGCAGAGATAGTGCAGAGATAGTGCAGAGGTAGTGCAGAGGTAGAGCAGAGGCAGAGCAGAGGTAGAGCAGGGGTAGAGCAGAGGTAGAGCATAGGTAGAGCAGAGATAGTGCAGAGGTAGAGCAGAGTAAGAGCAGAGGTAGAGCAGAGGTACAGCAGAGGTAGTGCAGAGATAGAGCAGAGATAGAGCAGAGGTAGAGCAGAGGCAGAGCAGAGGTAGAGCAGAGGTAGAGCAGATATAGTGCAGAGGTAGAGTAGAGGTAGAGCAGAGTAAGAGCAGAGGCAGAGCAGAGATAGTGCAGAGGTAGAGCAGATATAGTGCAGAGGTAGAGCAGAGGTAGAGCAGAGTAAGAGCAGAGGCAGAGCAGAGATAGTGCAGAGGTAGAGCAGAGGTAGAGCAGAGGTAGAGCAGAGTAAGAGCAGAGGTAGAGCAGAGTAAGAGCAGAGGTAGAGCAGAGGTACAGCAGAGGTAGTGCAGAGATAGAGCAGAGATAGAGCAGAGGTAGAGCAGAGTAAGAGCAGAGGTAGAGCAGAGATAGTGCAGAGGTAGAGCAGAGGTAGTGCAGAGGCAGAGCAGAGGTAGTGCAGAGGTAGAGCAGAGGCAGAGCAGAGATAGTGCAGAGGTAGAGCAGAGGTAGAGCAGAGGCAGTGCAGAGGTAGAGCAGAGGTAGTGCAGAGGTAGAGCAGAGGTAGAGCAGAGGTAGAGCAGAGGTAGAGCAGAGGTAGTGCAGAGGTAGAGCAGAGGCAGAGCAGAGATAGTGCAGAGGTAGTGCAGAGGTAGAGCAGAGGTAGAGCAGAGGTAGAGCAGAGGCAGTGCAGAGGTAGAGCAGAGATAGTGCAGAGGTAGAGCAGAGGCAGAGCAGAGGTAGAGCAGGGGTAGAGCAGAGGTACAGCAGAGGCAGAGCAGAGATAGTGCAGAGGTAGTGCAGAGGTAGAGCAGAGGTAGTGCGGAGTAAGAGCAGAGGTAGAGCAGAGGTACAGCAGAGGTAGTGCAGAGATAGAGCAGAGATAGAGCAGAGGTAGAGCAGAGTAAGAGCAGAGGTAGAGCAGAGATAGTGCAGAGGTAGTGCAGAGATAGAGCAGAGATAGAGCAGAGGTAGAGCAGAGTAAGAGCAGAGGTAGAGCAGAGATAGTGCAGAGGTAGAGCAGAGGTAGTGCAGAGGCAGAGCAGAGGTAGTGCAGAGGTAGAGCAGAGGCAGAGCAGAGATAGTGCAGAGGTAGAGCAGAGGTAGAGCAGAGGCAGTGCAGAGGTAGAGCAGAGGTAGTGCAGAGGTAGAGCAGAGGTAGAGCAGAGGTAGAGCAGAGGTAGAGCAGAGGTAGTGCAGAGGTAGAGCAGAGGCAGAGCAGAGATAGTGCAGAGGTAGTGCAGAGGTAGAGCAGAGGTAGAGCAGAGGTAGAGCAGAGGCAGTGCAGAGGTAGAGCAGAGATAGTGCAGAGGTAGAGCAGAGGCAGAGCAGAGGTAGAGCAGGGGTAGAGCAGAGGTACAGCAGAGGCAGAGCAGAGATAGTGCAGAGGTAGTGCAGAGGTAGAGCAGAGGTAGTGCGGAGATAGTGCAGAGATAGTGCAGAGGTAGAGCAGAGATAGTGCAGAGATAGTGCAGAGGTAGTGCAGAGGTAGTGCAGAGATAGTGCAGAGGTAGTGCAGAGGTAGTGCAGAGATAGTGCAGAGGTAGTGCAGAGATAGTGCAGAGATAGTGCAGAGGTAGTGCAGAGGTAGTGCAGAGATAGTGCAGAGGTAGTGCAGAGGTAGAGCAGAGGTAGAGCAGAGGTAGAGCAGAGATAGTGCAGAGGTAGTGCAGAGATAGTGCAGAGATAGTGCAGAGGTAATGCAGAGGTAGAGCAGAGGCAGAGCAGAGGTAGAGCAGGGGTAGAGCAGAGGTAGAGCATAGGTAGAGCAGAGATAGTGCAGAGGTAGAGCAGAGTAAGAGCAGAGGTAGAGCAGAGGTACAGCAGAGGTAGTGCAGAGATAGAGCAGAGATAGAGCAGAGGTAGAGCAGAGGCAGAGCAGAGGTAGAGCAGAGGTAGTGCAGAGATAGTGCAGAGGTAGAGCAGAGGTAGAGCAGAGGTAGAGCAGAGGTAGTGCAGAGGTAGTGCAGAGGTAGAGCAGAGGTAGAGCAGAGATAGTGCAGAGGTAGAGCAGAGGTAGTGCAGAGGTAGAGCAGAGGTAGTGCAGAGGTAGAGCAGAGATAGTGCAGAGGTAGTGCAGAGGTAGTGCAGAGATAGTGCAGAGGTAGTGCAGAGGTAGTGCAGAGATAGTGCAGAGGTAGTGCAGAGGTAGAGCAGAGGTAGAGCAGAGGTAGAGCAGAGATAGTGCAGAGGTAGTGCAGAGATAGTGCAGAGATAGTGCAGAGGTAGTGCAGAGGTAGAGCAGAGGCAGAGCAGAGGTAGAGCATAGGTAGAGCAGAGATAGTGCAGAGGTAGAGCAGAGTAAGAGCAGAGGTAGAGCAGAGGTACAGCAGAGGTAGTGCAGAGATAGAGCAGAGATAGAGCAGAGGTAGAGCAGAGGCAGAGCAGAGGTAGAGCAGAGGTAGTGCAGAGATAGTGCAGAGGTAGAGCAGAGGTAGAGCAGAGGTAGAGCAGAGGTAGTGCAGAGGTAGTGCAGAGGTAGAGCAGAGGTAGAGCAGAGATAGTGCAGAGGTAGAGCAGAGGTAGTGCAGAGGTAGAGCAGAGGTAGTGCAGAGGTAGAGCAGAGGTAGAGCAGAGGTAGAGCAGAGGTAGTGCAGAGGTAGTGCAGAGGTAGTGCAGAGGTAGAGCAGAGGTAGAGCAGAGGTAGTGCAGAGATATTGCAGAGGTAGAGCAGGGGTAGAGCAGAGGTAGTGCAGAGGTAGAGCAGAGGTAGAGCAGAGTAAGAGCAGAGGTAGAGCAGAGGTAGTGCAGAGGTAGTGCAGAGGTAGAGCAGATGTAGAGCAGAGCTCTGATATGAACTCAGACTCACCTTGTTGTTGATGTTGATGTGTAATGAAGGCCAGGGGGCGGAGTCAGCATCAGCTTCCAGGGCATTTGATAGGATCAGACCTTCTACAGCAGAACCAGGAAGTCTTTGCTCTGGTACACACACACACACAATCCTACTAAAAGGACAGATTGCCACTGCTGTGTGTGTGTGTACTCACTGCTCATGGTGTGTGTGGGACACAGTATGTACTGTGTGTGTGTGTGTGTGTGTGTACTCACTGCTCATGGTGTGTGTAGAACACAGTATGTCCTGACTGTGTGTGTGTCGGCGGTGACGTTGGTGGATCTTTCCAGAATACGGCGTCTCATTCTCTTCAACACTAAACTGATGCTCAGTGGATCCACTCAGAGGGAAACTGAACACAACACACACGTTAACACACACACACACACACACACATGTTAACACACACACACACACACACACTGTCCTGAATCCTTCCTTCCTCAACACCTGTGGAACAGCACCGACACAGCGCTCGCTCGCTAGCTGTCCAGGTTTCAGTTCAACTGATGTTAAGACAAGCCTCATTCTAAGAAGTCTCACTGACTTCCTGAAGTCATCCTACAGTCATACTTATGTACCCAAAGGCATTTCAAGAGCTTGTTTATTGGTCAAGGCAGTATGGCAACAACACTAAGGCTTGCAGTGATTGGACCAAACACAGGAAACATCAGCAGCATCATAAGAACAAATGATGTAAACAATCTGGAATGAAGTCCAGGATTCATCCGATCTCTGGGATAATCATAACCCACAACAACTGAATCTTTAAAAAAGCTTCTAAAAAGAGCAGCAAGGAACAAACAGAGAAATAAGGCTTCAAATGAACTTTTCTATTCATTAAGAACTGTTTTCTACCATCTGTGCAACTGATAAAATTCAGGAAGTAAATATTTCAGAATGACATCATGCATGAAGCAGCGAGCTCCGTCACCAGATTAGATTGTTGGCAACCATGTTGTTTCCATGGCATCAGATTCTGTTTCCATGGCATCAGATTCTGTTTCCATGGCATCAGATTCTGTTTCCTTGACATCATATTCTGTTTCAATGACATCATATTCTGTTTCAATGACATCATATTCTGTTTTTCAAGGTACCACATGATGGTGGTCTTTGTAATCCCTGGTTCATGAACGCTCTCCAGTCACACAGTTCCTGTTCTCCCCCCCTGACCTCAGAACATCACAGCTCCTACAGATGTTCAGCAGAGCTGCGTTCATCTTCTCCCATCAGACCACAACACTTGGATACATCCTGTGATTTAACTGACACATCACGGCACTGAACCACACAGGCACTTCAACATGCCAGCAGTCGTGTCACACACATGTTCTCGGTTCAGAACACGTGCTGATGCTGATGAAGATGAGGATGGTGATGAAGATGAGGCTGTCCACTGGATCCATGAGGAGGTATTAGAGTCTCTCTGAACGAGGTCAGGGTCAAGGGTCAGGACAGGGTTGGGCAGGGTGCTGGAGGCAGGGTTAAAGGTCAGAGGGCAGTCATGACCTTGTCCCTGTACACCACGCTGATGGATCCAGGGGTGTAGCTGGACGTTCCACTGGTTCTCTCTGGAACACTGAGAGGAGCAGCAGGAACACAGGGACTGGACAAGGAACACACACATACATGGAACACACACACACACATGGAACACACACACATTGAACAAACACACACATGGAACACACACACACATGGACACAGAAGGTGAGGCTAATGGGTGTGTGATCAGACAGACAGCACAGTCAGGTGTGTGAGGGTCACCTGTGAGGGGGAGCGTGTCCTGAGGGCTGCAGGTACACAGGGGGGGTGAGGGTGCGGTGGTGGGGGGCGTGCCAGGGCTCATGTCCAATAGGTATGTTTCTCTGGTACTGAGACAGAGGGAGAGGGGGAGAGAGACAGAGAGACAGAGAGGGGGAGAGAGACAGAGAGGGGGAGAGAGACAGAGAGGGGAAGAGAGAGACAGAGAGGGGGAGAGAAAGAGAGGGAGACAAAGTAAACATTCCATTAGGCAGAAGCAGTCACTGAAGACAGCAGCAGGGATGAATCATTTCAGAATTAGATCAATTATCCTGAAGTGAATGGTGAGTGTGTCTGTGTGTGACATTTCAGTGAGTGTGGCGTGTAAGTGCATGTGAGCTAGTGCTGTGTGTGTATGTGGTGTGTGTAGAGTGTATGTGGTGTGTGTGGTGTGTGTGTGGTGTGTGGGAGGGAGGGAAGCAGGTTGGGCCTCTGACAGCATCGTACCCCGGTCAGACCAGGCTCTGGGCTGGAACACAAGAACAACAACAGCTGATGAAGACAGTGTTCATCTGAATCATGTTCAGAACCACACCATAACCACACCATAACCACACCATAACCACACCATAACCACACCGTAACCACACCGTAACCACACCATAACCACACCATAACCATACCATAACCACACCGTAACATCTTAGAAAATGCTCCAGAACATCACATAGCCTCTCTCTGTGTTAGTGAGTGTGTTAGTGAGTGTGTTAGTGAGTGTGTTAGTGAGTGTGTTAGTAAGTGTGTTAGTGAGTGTGTTAGTGAGTGTGTTAGTGAGTGTGTTAGTAAGTTTGTGTTAGTGAGTGTGTTAGTAAGTGTGTTAGTGAGTGTGTTAGTGAGTGTGTTAGTAAGTTTGTGTTAGTGAGTGTGTTAGTGAGTGTGTTAGTGAGTGTGTTAGTGAGTGTGTTAGTGAGTGTGTTAGTGAGTGTGTTAGTGAGTGTGTTAGTAAGTGTGTTAGTAAGTTTGTGTTAGTGAGTGTGTTAGTGAGTGTGTTAGTGAGTGTGTTAGTGAGTGTGTTAGTGAGTGTGTTAGTGAGTGTGTTAGTGAGTGTGTTAGTAAGTGTGTTAGTGAGCGTGCTCAGAGCTGAGGACCTACCTGATGTGTGTTGGTTTGGCTGGAGAGACGCCTGTGGAACGAAACACAGGTTACTGTCAGGTAGAGATGGTGTGGAGGTGAGGATGTGGAGGTGAGGAGGTGTGGAGGTGAGGATGTGGAGGTGTGGAGGTATGGATGTGGAGGTATGGAGGTGTGGAGGTATGGAGGTGTGCAGGTGAGGATGTGGAGGTATGGAGGTGTGGAGGTATGGAGGTGAGGAAGTGGAGGTGTGGAGGTGTGCAGGTGAGGATGTGGAGGTGAGGAGGTGTGGCGGTGTGGAGGTATGGAGGTGTGGAGGTGTGCAGGTGAGGATGTGGAGGTGAGGAGGTGTGGCGGTATGGAGGTGTGGAGGTGAGGATGTGGAGGTATGGAGGTGTGGAGGTATGGAGGTGAGGATGTGGAGGTGTGGAGGTATGGAGGTGTGGAGGTATGGAGGTGAGGATGTGGAGGTGTGGAGGTATGGAGGTGTGCAGGTGTGCAGGTGAGGATGTGGAGGTGAGGAGGTGTGGCGGTATGGAGGTGTGGAGGTGTGGAGGTGTGCAGGTGAGGATGTGGAGGTGAGGAGGTGTGGCGGTATGGAGGTGTGGAGGTGAGGATGTGGAGGTATGGAGGTATGGAGGTGTGCAGGTGTGCAGGTGAGGATGTGGAGGTGAGGAGGTGTGGCGGTATGGAGGTATGGAGGTGTGGAGGTGTGCAGGTGAGGATGTGGAGGTGAGGAGGTGTGGCGGTATGGAGGTGTGGAGGTGAGGATGTGGAGGTATGGAGGTGTGGAGGTATGGAGGTGAGGATGTGGAGGTGTGGAGGTATGGAGGTGTGCAGGTGAGGATGTGGAGGTGAGGAGGTGTGGCGGTGTGGAGGTAGGGAGGTGTGGAGGTGTGCAGGTGAGGATGTGGAGGTGAGGAGGTGAGGATGTGGAGGTGTGGAGGTGAGGATGTGGAGGTATGGAGGTGTGGAGGTATGGAGGTGAGGATGTGGAGGTGTGGAGGTGACCCACCCTTCCCCAGAGAGTGGGTTCTGGAGGGGTATCTCTTGCTGGGTCTCCTCTCGAAGGTGCTGGCTCTCCGGAGTCTCCCTCCATGGGTGGCCTGGTACTCTGTCTTCCCACTGAGAGACAAGGAGGGGAGAGAGGAGGGGAGAGAGGAGGGGTTAGAGGAGGGGAGAGAGGAGGGGAGAGAGGAGGGGATAGAGGAGGGGATAGAGGAGGGGATAGAGGAGGGGATAGAGGAGGGGATAGAGGAGGGGAGAGAGGAGGGGAGAGAGGAGGGGATAGAGGAGGGGAGAGAGGAGGGGAGAGAGGAGGGGATAGAGGAGGGGAGAGAGGAGGGGAGAGAGGAGGGGATAGAGGAGGGGAGAGAGGAGGGGAGAGAGGAGGGGATAGAGGAGGGGAGAGAGGAGGGGAGAGAGGAGGGGATAGAGGAGGGGAGAGAGGAGGGGAGAGAGGAGGGGATAGAGGAGGGGAGAGAGGAGGGGAGAGAGGAGGGGATAGAGGAGGGGAGAGAGGAGGGGATAGAGGAGGGGAGAGAGGAGGGGATAGAGGAGGGGATAGAGGAGGGGATAGAGGAGGGGAGAGAGGAGGGGTTAGAGGAGGGGAGAGAGGAGGGGATAGAGGAGGGGAGAGACAAGAGGAGCAGAGCAGCAGTTATAGAAAGCCTTGCCCTGTGTAACACAGTGTGTGGTTCTGATCCTCCATGTGTGCTTGTGAGAGACTTTCTGTTTGAAATGTAAACAAACATGGAGACCTATGCTCGTCGTCATAGGAACAGATCAGCGTAACCATAGACACACCGTAACCATAGCTACAGAGGCTCTGTCTCACACAGACGCATTATTACCCCCTCCCCCCTCCCCTCTCCCCCCCCCCCCCCCCCTCCTCCTCCTCAGAGACTCATCAGGACTGAAGTGGGCAGTGATGCAGGACAGCCGCTAAGATGAGGGGTCTACTTCCTGCCTGGGGCCGGGACTTCCTGCCTGGGGCCGGGACTTCCTGCCTGGGGCCGGGACTTCCTGCCTGGGGCCGGGACTTCCTGTGGTCTCACCTGAATCTGAAGCGAGAGCCCATCCTGCTGAAGTCACTGCGGCTGGCCTTGTCTGTGGTTGGCTGTCGGAGACGGAAGAAGGCGTGGCTCTCCACAGCACACTTCCATAGGTGCTTACAGGACCTGGAGCTGGCCAACTGGAACATGAAGGTGTGTTCCTGCTCCCGCCCCTGCACACAGGACACGCCTCCTCTGATACAGGCCAGGTGTGTGTGTGTGTGTGTGTGTGGTTTGTGTTGGAGTTCTGACTGTGTGTGTGTGTGTGTGTGTGTAGCTGCTTACCTGATCATCGTCTTCCACCACTACCAGAGTCAGTCGACTCTTCTTGAAGTCCAACTGGGTGATTTTAGGCCTAACAAACACACACACACACACACACACACACACTGTCCATAGCCTGAGAGAGTCCTGCATGTGTTTCTGAGGGTGTGTGTGTGTGTGTGTGATGTTTACCAGAAGAACAGGCCGATCTTGGTGGAACCTTCAAACACCAGAATCCCTGTAGGAGTCAAACCCAGAGCATACTGTCCTCCATCCCTGCCCTGAGGGAGGAAGAACACACACACACACAGTCAGACCACCAACACACACACACCACCAACACACACAGTCACACCACCAACACACACACACACAGTCAGACCACCAACACACACACACCACCAACACACACACACACAGTCAGACCACCAACACACACACCACCAACACACACACACAGTCAGACCACCAACACACACACACCACCAACACACACACCACCAACACACACACACAGTCACACCACCAACACACACACACAGTCAGACCACCAACACACACACACCACCAACACACACACACACAGTCACACCACCAACACACACACACAGTCAGACCACCAACACACACACACCACCAACACACACACACACAGTCACACCACCAACACACACACACAGTCAGACCACCAACACACACACACCACCAACACACACACACACCACCAACACACACACACCACCAACACACACACACACAGTCAGACCACCAACACACACACCACCAACACACACACACACAGTCAGACCACCAACACACACACACCACCAACACACACAGTCAGACCACCAACACACACACACCACCAACACACACAGTCAGACCACCAACACACACACACCACCAACACACACACACACAGTCAGACCACCAACACACACACCACCAACACACACACACACACAGTCAGACCACCAACACACACACACCACCAACACACACACACAGTCAGACCACCAACACACACACACCACCAACACACACACACACAGTCAGACCACCAACACACACACCACCAACACACACACACACAGTCAGACCACCAACACACACACAGTCAGACCACCAACACACACACCACCAACACACACACACACACAGTCAGACCACCAACACACACACACCACCAACACACACACACACACAGTCAGACCACCAACACACACACACCACCAACACACACACACAGTCAGACCACCAACACACACACACCACCAACACACACACACACAGTCAGACCACCAACACACACACCACCAACACACACACACACAGTCAGACCACCAACACACACACACCACCAACACACACACAGTCAGACCACCAACACATACACACACACCACCAACACACACACAGTCAGACCACCAACACACACACACCACCAACACACACAGTCACACCACCAACACACACACACACAGTCAGACCACCAACACACACACACAGTCACACCACCAACACACACACACACACCACCAACACACACACAGTCAGACCACCAACACACACACACACAGTCAGACCACCAACACACACACACACAGTCAGACCAACAACACACACACACAGTCAGAACACACACACACACACACCACCACCAACACACACAGTCAGACCACCAACACACACACACAGTCACACCACCAACACACACACACAGTCACACCACCAACACACACTCTTACCTTGACAAAGTGCATATCGACTCCATACAGCTCCAGCCACTTACACTTGTTCAGGAAGCTGATCTCTGCCTGGGAGGGGCTCTTCCCCCTAAGGTAGGAGACACACACACACACACAATACAAACACACACACATGTAGATCATTCAGACACATACACAACATGCAGTCAATGTTCCCACACAAATACTTTTTCAGTGTAGAATCATTAGTGGTGACAGACACAAGGGATTAAAGCTGCTTAATATCATTCACAGGGGGACTAGAGGTCACAGCCCACTGGATACAGTAGGAATCATCAGCATGGGACCCAGAGTGGCTTTATCTGTGTGTGTTCAGTCAGAGTGTGTGTGTGTGTGTTCAGTGAGAGTGTGTGTGTGTGTGAGTGTTCAGTGAGAGTGTGTGTTTATGTAGGGTCACATGCAGCATATGCTGGTTAATCTGTCAGCACAGCGATCAGATGCACACTAAATTAAACACTGCCTGGATTTAATCAAGACCGTCTAGGAAGGAATAATCCCTTAATCTAACATGAGGAGGGAGGAAGGGAGGGAGGGAGGCTGGAATGGTGGAAAGGTATAAAAGTTATATAAATCAAACTCTACACTGGAAAATATGAGGGATTTATGTTTATAATTCTGACATCCTCCTCTCCCTCAGATCAATAACAGTTTTCAAATACAGATGATCTTTATCAAACCTAATCCTTGTATGGGTGTCCTAACAGTTAGGAGCTAGGAGCTAGCAGATGTCTAAGGCTAGGTAGTGATGCATTCAAAGACATCCTGGTTCACTCACCTGAGCTCCACCCACTGGTTAAAGATGTCTGCCTCCATGGATTCAGTCTGTTTGGGTGTGAAGCGAAACTCTGACACCAGTTCTGGAGAATGTTCCAGAGGGTCACAGTCTCCAAACTCACCTGTAGAAGACAACACCCAGGTGAGATGCTGCTTCTAACACCCAGGTGAGATGCTGCTTCTAACACCCAGGTGAGATGCTGCTTCTAACACCCAGGTGAGATGCTGCTTCTAACACCCAGGTGAGATGCTGCTTCTAACACCCAGGTGAGATGCTGCTTCTAACACCCAGGTGAGATGCTGCTTCTAACACCCAGGTGAGATGCTGCTTCTAACACCCAGGTGAGATGCTGCTTCTAACACCCAGGTGAGATGCTGCTTCTAACACCCAGGTGAGATGCTGCTTCTAACACCCAGGTGAGATGCTGCTTCTAACACCCAGGTGAGATGCTGCTTCTAACACCCAGGTGAGATGCTGGTTTGTGAATAAGGAAGGGAACTCACTCTGCAGGCAGTACGCTCCCAGCTCTACTGACACATCGTAAGGACACTTCAGTCTGTGGGACAGATGGGAGGTCAGATGGGAGGTCAGATGGGAGGTCAGATGGGAGGTCACATACAGACACTGGTACATACTGCCTCAGATCATCTGCTGACCATGAGTGATGTGTGTGTGTGTGTGTGATGAGTGATGTGTGTGTGTGTGTGATGAGTGATGTGTTAGTGTGTGTGTGTGTGTTTAGGAGGAGAACAGAGGTCCTTAGATGAGCCTCCCTCTTCTGTTCTGCTCCTCATTATAGAGCCTCACTCAGGGGATCTCTGGCCCAGATTTAGATGGGGGCCAACACACCTTTTTATGAGTGTGTGTGTGACCAATGTGTTTTGGACAGTGTGTGTGACCAGTGTGGACAATGTGTGTGTGTGTGGACAGTGTGTGTGGACATATAGAGAAGCTCCTTACTTGCCGGACAGAATGTCTTGTCGGAGCTGAAGCACAAACAGGTACCTGAAAACACAGAAACACCTTCAGAAACACCTTCAGAAACACCCTGAAACACCTCCAGAAACACCTTCAGAAACAAGACACACAAGGAGAACAGAAACACAAAAAATTCCCTGATCCACTGTCTCACCCTTCTCTGTATGAAGCCTTGATTAGACTCACAAGTCATTGGACAGAACCAGCGACTCTAGGATGTGGGGTGTAGGAGTGGGTTTACCTGGTGAATTCCTCATGGAGATTGTTTGGCTCTGAAGAGTAAAACTTGACCCTGAAGAACAACCTGTATGGAGGGCCATCTAAAATACAGAGAGAGAAGGGGAGGGAGGGAGAGAGAGACATAGACAGAGACACAGAGAGAGAGACGGAGGGAGAGAGAGAGAGACATAGACAGAGACACAGAGAGAGAGAGAGTCATTCTCATGTATTGTAAAGATAATTCAAATGAATCCTGAATATGAACCTAAGCCAGCCTACATTAGCAGCAGGTTATATCTGCTGTTCCAGTGTGCTAAAGCTAAGGCTAGCATCATCAATCTTCCATTCATAGACATGATTTCTGTTACTCCTTCAACTGGGCGTGTTCAGTGTAAACATGGGCGTCGGCTTGCTGTACATGCTAACTGCCTTGTCAATAGTCCGTCCCCCCCCCCCCACACACACACACACACACACTCACCTTTGATCTGTTTATAGATGGGCTTACTCATATCCAGCCAGTGCTGAAAACAGAAGAGAGATAAGTAACAGAGCATCTGTATCAAACCTTACAGCTGCTGCCAGAAGCACTACCATGCTGTGTGTGTGTGTGTGTTTCCTTCGTGTACTCACTGACACTTGTTCTGGGTCCATAAACTGCAGTCCAAAGTAATCTGCTTCCAGCAGGTCCAGATGATACATGATCTGGTCAAACAGATCCTGACCTTTTGACCTTTTCTGAACCAAAGAAACAGATTTTCCTTTCAGTCTCGTTCTCTTTCTCTCACCTCTTCCTGGGAGGTAAACAAACATCCGACACTGAAGCCCAGACTGGACCTACAGACAGGAGGCCCAGACTGGACCTACAGACAGGAGGCCCAGACTGGACCTACAGACAGGAGGCCCAGACTGGACCTACAGACAGGAGGCCCAGACTGGACCTACAGACAGGAGGCTCAGACTGGACCTACAGACAGGAGGCTCAGACTGGACCTACAGACAGGAGGCTCAGACTGGACCTACAGACAGGAGGCCCAGACTGGACCTACAGACAGGAGGCCCAGACTGGACCTACAGACAGGAGGCCCAGACTGGACCTACAGACAGGAGGCCCAGACTGGACCTACAGACAGGAGGCTCAGACTGGACCTACAGACAGGAGGCCCAGACTGGACCTACAGACAGGAGGCCCAGACTGGACCTACAGACAGGAGGGTCAGACTGGACCTACAGACAGGAGGCCCAGACTGGACCTACAGACAGGAGGCCCAGACTGGACCTACAGACAGGAGGCCCAGACTGGACCTACAGACAGGAGGCCCAGACTGGACCTACAGACAGGAGGCCCAGACTGGACCTACAGACAGGAGGGTCGGATGTATGAGAGGTGGAAGTTCTAATGCTTTGCAGATGGGAGGTCAGTGATCAACAACACACTATGAGGACATAGAGACACAAAGGACAGGTACAAGCTTGACTATTAATAGAGCTGCCATCTGTATCTGGAGCAGTGTGTGTTTGAGTGTGTGTGTGTGTGTGTGTGTGTGAGATAGAGAGAGGCTTGGAACTGCATCTAGGGCAGGGACTAACTCTAGGGGGGTTATTCTTTGTCTAACACATGAAAAATGAGTGCAGCCTAGCCTGTGTGTCCTTGAGCTTCCAGTCTGAACCACTGTCAGTCTCTACTCTGTGAGTGTGTTCAACACAAGCCTGAATATAAGCTCTCTGTCTAGGTGTGTGTGTGTGTGTGTGTGTATATGTGTGTGTGTGTTGGGACATGTGGAACAGAGGTGGCTTGTACTTTGGTCCCTGATAACTGGTCTGAACCTGCCCACACATTAGCATGCGTGCCTGCATGTGTGTGTGATTGTGTGTGATTGTGTGTGTGTGTGTGTATGTGTGTGTGTTCACTCAGATGCTTTTATCCAAACCAACTTCCAAGAGAGCTTTACAAAGAGCATGTGGCTTTAGGTAGTCAGGTTAACTAAACTAAGGCTCTGCCCTTAAACAGCCCTGAACCAATAAAAGGCCAGATCTGATATGGAGCCAGGTAGATATCTCTCCCCAGGTCTCTCCCCAGCAGTGAGTCCAGAATCCTGCACTGTAGCAGGTCTAGAACACTCCAGGGACATGCTAAGATAAGATAGTCCTTTATGTGTCCCGCAGTGGGGAAACTGCAGTATTACAGTCAGTAATTGCACTACTTCCAGTCAGTACACCTGCTGCCAGACCTCCTGAGATAGTGCAGGTCCAGGCTTGTTCACAACAGCAGGGACTGTTGGCAGGCCGGTCTGCCTGCCTACCTGTTTACCTGCCTGTCTACCTGCCTGCATGCCTACCTACCTACCTGCCTCTCTGCCTGCCTGCCTCTCTGCCTGCCTCTCTGCCTGCCTCTCTGTCTCTCAGCCTGCCTGCCTCTCTGCCTGCCTCTCTGCCTGCCTCTCTGCCTGCCTCTCTGCCTGCCTCTCTGCCTGCCTCTCTGCCTGCCTCTCTGCCTGCCTCTCTGCCTGCCTCTCTGCCTGCCTCTCTGCCTGCCTCTCTGCTTGTCTCTCTGCCTGCCTCTCTGTCTCTCAGCCTGCCTGCCTCTCTGCCTGCCTCTCTGCCTGCCTCTCTGCCTGCCTCTCTGCTTGTCTCTCTGCCTGCCTCTCTGCTTGTCTCTCTGCCTGCCCTGCCTACCTCTCTGCCTCCCTGTCTCCCTGTATGTGGCAGTGGGCTTGGCTCAGAGTTCAGAGTCATGTTGATCAGCCTGTTCTGGTCGCTTACATCAGACTTATAGAAGTGATGACTGCTTCACCAGGACGAAGATGAGCCACAGCTTCACTGGCAGCGCAGTGTGTGTGTGTGTGGGTGTGTGTGTGTGTGTGGGTGTGTGAGGCAGGCAGTTGACTGACGCTGACTTGATGCTAACATGCCACCACTTACAGGAATGAAAGGATGACACATACCGAGTCTCTGTGTCAAAAAAAACATGACCTTCAGCAGCAAGACTGAGGACGTGATGTTCACACACAAACCTACGCTCTTCTACTACACACACACACACACACACACTACACTACACTACACAGACACTGTGGGGGAGAGAGGGAGATACAGAAAGAGAGCGAGAGAGATAGATAGAGGGAGAGAAAGAGGGAGGGAGGGTGAGAGAGGGAGAGAGAGACAGAGAGAGAGAGAGACAGAGAGAGAGAGAGACAGAGAGAGAGACAGAGAGAGAGAGACAGAGAGAGAGAGAGACAGAGAGACAGAGAGAGACAGAGAGAGACAGAGAGAGACAGAGAGAGAGAAACAGAGAGAGAGACAGAGGGAGAGAGAGAGAGAGAGAGACAGAGAGAGAGGAAGGGAGAGAGAGACAGAGGGAGAGAGAGAGAGAGAGAGAGAGAGAGGAAGGGAGAGAGAGAGCGAGAGAGAGAGACAGAGACAGAGAGAGAGAGCAAGAGAGAGAGAGACAGAGACAGAGGAGAGAGAGAGAGAGAGAGAGAGAGAGAGAGAGGAAGGGAGAGAGAGAGAGAGAGAGAGAGAGAGAGGAAGGGAGAGAGAGAGAGAGAGAGAGAGAGAGGTAGCCTCACAGCAGTCAAGAGTGGGGAAGTAATGTGATGAATTGGATGATCACAACACCATCTGTAGCTTTACCTTTCACTGTACCAGAGACACACACATGCACACACACAAACACAAACACACACACACAAACCAACACACACACACACCAACACCAACACACACCCACACACCCCCACTGAGATGATATTCCACAGAGGCAGATTCTTATGTTGTCGATGGATCAGTCCTTCAATATTAACAGAATGTAACCAATGAAGGTTGTCTGGTCT
>CM059322.1:16530155-16546689 GCA_030340685.1 Protosalanx chinensis | reverse complement strand
TTCACAGGGATAAAAACACAACTGTACCTGATAACAACGATCAACCCCTACCCCCACACACTCATTTAAATGCACACACACATGCTCACACACACAAAAACACACACACACATTGTTGACAGTTGACTCATTAATTCTTTGCCAGCAGTCCTCCAGTGCTCAGTCAGGCAGGCTGCAGCACAGATATAAATTATTCCCCCTTTCAGGTTAATGTTTGGACTCTCTTACCCTGCTTACTGGCCCCTACAGCAGCTCTCTCTCAACACACACATCCCATAATGAGTCCTTAGAAATGGCCGAAGGCTCTCAGCACATTCTGTGAAAGATCACATGCTTTACATAACCAAGAGAGTCCCTTCCTACACAGTAACTGACTTCACTGCTCAGGTGTTCAGGCTGGACTATACCAAGGCGTGACATACACAAGATATTGTTGCGAACAAATCTGACAGATGTTTGTCGTGAACTTTGAAATTACGTGTACTTTGAACTATTTCATTGATCTCGACACCATTTGTCAACGTATTAGTTACACCGCAAACTCCCCCCCCAGTTCAGTTAGAGAGTTACCAACAGTTTGTCCTGGTAGAAACATAAGATCATAAGCGTCCAGATGAAATCCCTCCGTCCTCCAGCTTTCAGACTTGGGACATTTCCATGAGAACAGCCGCTGGAGTAACAAGGTCCCGGGTCAGGGCGCGTCTCGGGCAGGTAAAGGTAAATATCCGGAAAAGGTTTCTCATGTGAGCCGCTCTGATCTCACCAGGCCCCGCCCCTTCTGATCTCACCAGGCCCCGCCCCTTCTGAGCCGCTCTGATCTCACCAGGCCCCGCCCCTTCTGAGCCGCTCTGATCTCATCTGGCCCCGCCCCTTCTGATCTCCCCAGGCCCCGCCCCTTCTGAGCAGCTCTGATCTCACCAGGCCCCACCCCTCTGCGCACCCTTGGCTGCAGCGCGCTGCCGGGTCTGCACGAGCTGCGGTCCACAGGAGTCTCAGTGAAACTGAATCAGAATCATCTTGTAAAGATTCAGTCTGTTATAGAATCGATAAATGTGTATTAGCAACATGAGAGAGGTTTGAATAAACGATGTTATGCTTATCACTGATACGTCCTGTTATATTTAGATGTGATATTTTTAGCCGACACTTTTACCTATAATTCTTCATTGAGTTACATTTCCAGTAAATTATAGCAAGTGTCAGTTAGTTCAGCAGCTGCTAAATATAAGACAATAACAGTGAAATCCTGAAATCAGTTCTGCTTTGCATTATCAGAACATCAGGATATTTTAAAGGAAGAGGCAGGGTTCAGCTAGGAGAGAGAGAGGCAGGGTTCAGCTAGAAGAGAGAGAGGCAGGGTTCAGCTAGGAGAGAGAGAGGCAGGGTTCAGCTAGGAGAGAGAGAGGCAGGGTTCAGCTAGGAGAGAGAGGCAGGGTTCAGCTAGGGGAGAGAGAGGCAGGGTTCAGCTAGGAGAGAGAGAGGCAGGGTTCAGCTAGGAGAGAGAGAGGCAGGGTTCAGCTAGGAGAGAGAGAGGCAGGGTTCAGCTAGGAGAGAGAGGCAGGGTTCAGCTAGGAGAGAGAGAGGCAGGGTTCAGCTAGGAGAGAGAGAGGCAGGGTTCAGCTGGGAGAGAGAGAGGCAGGGTTCAGCTAGGAGAGAGAGAGGCAGGGTTCAGCTAGGAGAGAGAGAGGCAGGGTTCAGCTAGGGGAGAGAGAGGCAGGGTTCAGCTAGGAGAGAGAGAGAGGCAGGGTTCAGCTAGGAGAGAGAGGCAGGGTTCAGCTAGGAGAGAGAGAGGCAGGGTTTAGCTAGGAGAGAGAGAGGCAGGGTTCAGCTGGGAGAGAGAGAGGCAGGGTTCAGCTAGGAGAGAGAGAGAGGCAGGGTTCAGCTAGGAGAGAGAGAGAGGCAGGGTTCAGCTAGGAGAGAGAGAGAGAGGCAGGGTTCAGCTAGGAGAGAGAGGCAGGGTTCAGCTAGGAGAGAGAGAGGCAGGGTTCAGCTGTGTGCTGGAGGGTGGAAGTATGACAGCAGATCAGACCAGGTCTAGACTGGCAGGGGGGTAGGAGGGGTCTGGTCTGGTCTGGTCACCAACACTAGTCAACACCGGTTATGCAGTGACCTCCTGGCCATGTGCACACAGGACCCCCCCCCCCCCCCCCCCCACCCCCCACCCTGTCCCTCTCTTCCTGCAAGGAAACACAACTCTAGCAGTCTGGGAGGATCTGCTTTCTGACGCTGTAACAGAGACCCCACTGAACTGACTGTTCCATGAACTGTACTGTTCCCAATATAGAGAGCATGAGAGGGGAGTCAGAGAGGGAGTGAGAGAGAGAGGAGAGAAAGAAGGGGGAGAGGGGGAAAGAAGGAGAGAGAGAGAGAGGGTGGAGAGGGGGAAAGAAGGAGAGAGAGAAAGAGGGAGAGAGAGAAAGAGAAAGGAGAGAGAAGGAGAGAGGGAGGGAGGAGGAAAGATAGCAAGGAAGGAGGAGAGGAGAAGAAAGCAAGGTAGATAAGGAGAGAGGGAAGGATGGAAGGATGGAAAAGGAAGGATGGTTAAGCCAACACACACAAACAACAAATATGTATTAGATTCCTCTAGTCATGATCTTCCTGTTCATCAAGATTATTGATCAAGGGACGTTCATTTGTCTGGTAGATGCCTCTCCCCTCATATGATCAACACAGCAGATGATTGATAACCCCAACCCTAACCCCGATCCCGACCCTAACCCCGACCCTAACCCCGACCCTAACCCTAACCCCGACCCTAACCCGGACCCTAACCTGGACCCTAACACTAACCCCAACCCTAACCTTACTCAGTTCTATTTATCTGGTGTGTTGGTGTGTGTGTGTTGGTGTGTGTGTGTGTGTCGGTGTGTGTGGTGTGTCGGTGTGTGTGTGTGTCGGTGTGTGTGGTGTGTTGGTGTCCTTTAGCCAGACCCTTCAGGACCAGAATACCTTGGCTACTCTCCAGTTCCACAGTAATGTTAGAATGTTTGTCAACAGTGTTGTCCACTCTGACATACAAGCATGCATAACATGTGAACAGAGAAATCTCCAAACTGACTCCAACTCTGGGATTAATAAAGTATTCTGAATCTGAATATGAATCTGAAACTGGTTGATGGACAGATGGAACTGAGTACATAGAGAAGTGGATCATACAAACAGTGATGTCCTAGAAAGCATTATGGACTTGAAGGTTACTGGCTGTGCCAGCCTACACGCTGTGTGGATCTCTGTTGCTGCTGTGGTGCTCTGCTGAGCTGCCCTCTGTCTGAGTGCTGTGGATCTGCTGAGCTGCCCTCTGTCTGAGTGCTGTGGCTGTGCTGCCCTCTGAGTCTGAGTGCTGTGGCTGTGCTGCCCTGAGTCTGAGTGCTGTGGCTCTGCTGCCCTCTGAGTCTGAGTGCTGTGGCTGTGCTGCCCTCTGAGTCTGAGTACTGTGGCTGTGCTGCCCTCTGAGTCTGAGTGATGTGGCTGTGCTGCCCTCTGAGTCTGAGTGATGTGGCTGTGCTGCCCTCTGAGTCTGAGTGATGTGGCTGTGCTGCCCTCTGAGGCTGAGCTGCCCTCTAAGGCTGAGTGCTGTGGCTGTGCTGCCCTGAGTCTGAGTGCTGTGGCTCTGCTGCCCTCTGAGTCTGAGTGCTGTGGCTGTGCTGCCCTGAGTCTGAGTGCTGTGGCTGTGGCTGTGCTGCCCTCTGAGGCTGGTGCTGTGGCTGTGCTGTGGCTGTGCTGTGGCTGTGCTGCCCTCTGAGGCCAATCTTTACTGTCACAGATGTTCCAGTGGAAACTATCGTTCATTGATTTTGCTGTCTGCTCCGTTTACCACTCAATGCCTTTTAGAGGAACTGGAGGACCTATATTTAGATAACACCCATGTTCCTCTCTCCTAACCCCTCTCCCGCACACACGCACGCGCGCATGCACAAATGGTCAAAATGGTCTTGTAGTCGAACCCACTTCGATGTTTTCCACATTTTTGTAAAAAAAAAAGTGTAAATAATTATAATCATTTTTGCGTACAAGCGCACACACACACACACGCACGCACACACACACACACACACACACGCACGCACACACACACCCAAGCAGACATTCTCGGAATGTTTCATAATGGTTCTATTATGATCATCAATACGAGGCGCTCTAGCCCAAAGGATTCAGTTGGTGTTGATTTATCCGACTGACCTCACGCGAGTAATGAACCGGTAACAACCTGCTTTGGATCCGTTACGTCACATCTGACGAGCGAGCACCGGGGCTGTTATAGCGCGTGAGTCAAGCGCGCGCTGTCAGTGTCCAACTGACCGACTGTCTGGCTTCACTTTCTGAACTTCTGGCTTCACTTTCTGGACTTATCATCTCTTAATGGCGGTTAAAGAGAAACAGCGCCGGATGTCTTATTCCAAAATGAGAGGAATTGTGTCACTTTTCACCGGTAAGATTAGATTAGATGAACCTTTATTTGTCCTCCAGGAGGTGGAAATTGCAGTTCACAACAGCAGCAGGGTAAAGTACAGCACACAGAGTTGCAGGGTAATATACATAATGACAATAACATAACAATAGCAATAACAATGGCAATAGCAATAGGCGGGCACGATAAGGTCAGATATCTTAAAAAAAATAAGAAAATAAGTAATTAAGTAATTAAGTAATTAAGTAGTCTGGTTAAGTAGTCCAGTGTACAAAATAGTAAGTTAAGTCGACAAGTCGACATGCAGGCAG
The DNA here is from genome assembly GCA_030340685.1 of Protosalanx chinensis. Taxonomy (NCBI): domain Eukaryota; kingdom Metazoa; phylum Chordata; class Actinopteri; order Osmeriformes; family Salangidae; genus Protosalanx; species Protosalanx chinensis. The sequence continues at coordinate 16,541,970 of CM059322.1, read as the reverse complement.
TTATTGCAGTTGAGATACAGAATTACAGTATTTTACAGTATGATAAAAAAATAAGTTAGGTAGACATATAGACATATAGACAGTTTTGGAGAATGGAGATTTACAGCATTACAGTATTGCAAAAAGTAAGCAAGTTAAGTAGAAATATTGCACTTAGTACAGAGTATCAATATAACATGAGTATTGCACATGATTGAGGTAAGTCATGGAGGTAAGTCCATGTTTTGAAGTTCTCAGCGAATCTTTTTTTGTTGTAATAAGCACAGGCTAGCCAATGAATTCCAGATGAACCCCAAATGGGTTAGTTAATTAAAATGAATTAGTTGGCAGTCGGTTATTTAGCATGTCCTGCAGAAGGCACTATCTAAGAGCAGAAATGACAGGTGTATGTAACAGCTCCTCTCTTCATTTCAGATGTGATCAAAAGTAAAAAAGCAGGCATTACTGGCTTCTTACACAAGCTGGTGTCCAGTCATCAACTCTGCCCACAGTGAGTATGTTCATGTGATGTTCATGTGATGTTCATGTGATGTTCATGTGATGTTCATGTGATGTTCATGTGAAAAAAGGTCTCGAGTCAACAGCCTGAACACAAGCACAGTGAAACCTAACCTTGTTCCAGGTTGGACACCCAGAGAGTCCCTCTACAGGAGGGCAGCGGGACAGAGGACAGAGACGGGGAAGAGATGGTGAGTTCACATTTTACCTGGATTCATTTAGCAGACGCTCTTATCTAGAGTACAGGGACATTCTACCCTGAGGCAAGTAGGGTGAAGTGCCTTGACCAAGGACACAACGTTGTGTTGGCATGGCCGGAATTCAAACCTGCAACCTTCTGATTCTCAGCCTGACACCCTCGCCGCTCAGACTCCAGTTAGTTTATAGACTGAAGACAGATGAAGTGAAGCTCTAAACTGTCCTCTGTCTCTGTTTCAGCGTCTACAGAACTCCCTACACTGTGATGACACTCTGTAAGTTGCTGATGTTCAGCTGCTGATGTTCAGCTGCTGATGTTCAGCTGCTGATGTTCAGCTGCTGATGTTCAGCTGCTGATGTTCAGCTGCTGATGTTCAGCTGCTGATGTTCAGCTGCTGATGTTCAGCTGCTGATGTTCAGCTGCTGATGTTCAGCTGCTGATGTTCAGCTGCTGATGTTCAGCTGCTGATGTTCAGTGACCATGAGCCCGGATCTGTTTGACCCTGCTGTTGTCATGCCAACACGTCTCTAATGTCTGCTGTTTCCTGTCTCACCAGGGTGAAGCCCTCAGATTTTGAATATCTGAAAGTCATCGGCAAAGGAAGCTTTGGAAAGGTGTGTGAGCTTGCTTTTGTATTATTTATGGTTGCCGTCTGTGTGTGTGTGTGTGTGTGTGTGCAGTTTAGACAGAGGGATTTTTAGTGGATGATAATTTCTCCCTGTTCCAGGTTCTGCTAGCAAGACACAGAAACAGCAAAGAATATTACGCAGTAAAAGTTCTTCAGAAAGACGCGATTCTCAAGAGGAGAGAGGTAAGAATCCACCTAGCAGTCCATCAGTCAAACATCCATGTACACATCCATCAGTTAAACATCCATCAGTTCAACATCCATCAGTTCAACATCCATCAGTTCAACATCCATCGGCTGTGTCTTACACACTCTATCTCTCTCTGCATCCCTCTCTCTAACCCTTCACCTGTGTGTGTGTGTGTGTGTGTGCAGCAGAGGCATGTGATGGTGGAGAGGAGTGTGTTACTGAAAGGTCTCCAGCATCCTTTCTTGGTGGGGCTTCACTTCTCCTTCCAGACCTCAAACACACTCTACTTCGTCCTGGACTTCATCAACGGAGGAGAGGTGGGTGTGGTGTCGAATAGTTACCAGGACAAAGCCACACAGTGGATGAGGTGTGTGTGTGTTGTGGTGTGTTGTGGTGTGTTGTGTGTGTTGTGTGTGTTGTGTGTGTTGTGGTGTGTTGTGGTGTGTTGTGTGTGTTGTGGTGTGTTGTGTGTGTTGTGGTGTGTTGTGTGTGTTGTGTGTGTTGTGTGTGTTGTGTGTGTTGTGTGTGTTGTGTGTGTTGTGGTGTGTTGTGGTGTGTTGTGTGTGTTGTGGTGTGTTGTGTGTGTTGTGGTGTGTTGTGGTGTGTTGTGTGTGTTGTGTGTGTTGTGTGTGTTGTGGTGTGTTGTGGTGTGTTGTGGTGTGTTGTGTGTGTTGTGTGTGTTGTGGTGTGTTGTGGTGTGTTGTGTGTGTTGTGGTGTGTTGTGTGTGTTGTGTGTGTTGTGGTGTGTTGTGTGTGTTGTGGTGTGTTGTGGTGTGTTGTGTGTGTTGTGTGTGTTGTGTGTGTTGTGTGTGTTGTGTGTTGTGTGTGTTGTGTGTGTTGTGTGTGTTGCGTGTGTTGTGGTGTGTTGTGGTGTGTTGTGTGTGTTGTGTGTGTTGTGTGTGTTGTGTGTGTTGTGTGTGTTGTGTGTGTTGTGTGTGTTGTGTGTGTTGTGGTGTGTTGTGGTGTGTTGTGTGTGTTGTGGTGTGTTGTGTGTGTTGTGGTGTGTTGTGGTGTGTTGTGTGTGTTGTGTGTGTTGTGTGTGTTGTGTGTGTTGTGAGGTAGACCCTAAGGGTGTTGTGTTCCTGCAGCTGTTCTACCACCTCCAGAGGGAAGGTTCCTTCACAGAGAACAGAGCCATGTTCTACGCTGCTGAGATGGCTGCAGCTCTGGGCTACCTGCACTCCCTGAACATAGTCTACAGGTACACACACATACAGGCACACACACACACACATGCAGCACACACACAGACACACATGTACAAACAAACACACATTCAAATGGCACCAGGCCACTAACTCACAGTCCCTGCCTTCACGTCCCCCCTTCCTTCTCTCCCTCCTCTCTCAGAGACCTGAAGCCAGAGAACATCCTATTGGACGCTGCAGGTCATGTGGTCCTGACCGATTTTGGTCTGTGTAAGGAGGGCGTGGCGCTGGGCGGCACCATGCAGACCTTCTGTGGGACCCCTGAGTACCTGGCTCCAGAGGTGCTGCTGGGCCACCCCTACAGCAGGGCTGTGGATTGGTGGGGTCTGGGCTGTGTGCTGTACGAGATGCTCTACAGCCTGGTGAGTATAAAGAGACACATCCCTGCTGTTTAAAGACACATCCCTGCTGTGTTTAGAGACACATCCCTGCTGTACAGAAACACATCCCTGCTGTATAGAGACACATCCCTGCTGTTTAAAGACACATCCCTTCTGTGTTTAGAGACACATCCCTGCTGTACAGAAACACATCCCTGCTGTATAGAGACACATCCCTGCTGTTTAAAGACACATCCCTTCTGTGTTTAGAGACACATCCCTGCTGTATAGAGACACATCCCTGCTGTATAGAGACACATCCCTGCTGTTTAAAGACACATCCCTTCTGTGTTTAGAGACACATCCCTGCTGTACAGAAACACATCCCTGCTGTATAGAGACACATCCCTGCTGTTTAAAGACACATCCCTTCTGTGTTTAGAGACACATCCCTGCTGTACAGAGACACATCCTTCCTGTGTTTAGAGACACATCCCTGCTGTACAGAGACACATCCTTCCTGTGTTTAGAGACACATCCCTGCTGTACAGAGACACATCCGTTGTGTTGTGATGGATTCTAATCCCTCTCCTGTCTGTCGCTGTGTTTCAGCCTCCCTTCTATAGCCGCAGTAAGGCTGTGATGTTTAGAAACATCCTTCACGCACCCCTGCGCCTCAAAAGTGGTGTGTCCGAGTCTGCCAATTCCCTGTTACAGGGACTACTGGAAAGGGACTGCACCAAACGCTTGGGGGGGAGCAATGATCTAGTAAGTTTCCAATAGACATGCACACACATGCACACACACACACTGCTAATCAAAATCATTTAGACCAGGGGTGCTCAATACGTTGTTTGCGATCTACCAGTCGATCGCAAATGTACTATTGGTAAATCACATTACATTTAAAAAATCAAACTGTCTGCCCTGTATATCCCCGCGCACAAAAATAGGTGCTAAGTGCAACAAAACTACTACTAAACTGTTTGCATTTTTGTAGTGGGTAGATTATTGTGACTTGGTCACAAGTAGATCGCAGAAACAGTGTGAGCACCCCTGATTTAGACCATGTGACTGATGTGTGTTTGTATCTGCAGGAAGAGTTGCAGAGACAGACTTTCTTCAAGTCCATCAACTGGGACGACCTTGTGGCCAGGAAGGTCAGACCTCCATTCATCCCTAAAGTGGTGAGCCTGATCTTAAACACACACCTGCATGTTACCCAGCAGGCATGGAGACGATGTTTCCACACAAACACATAACTTCCTGTCATTATGTTTCTGTGTTTCCCTCCCAGACTGGACCGTGCGATGTGCAGTACTTTGACAGGCAGTTCACAGCCATGCCTGTGCCAGCCTCTCTAAGTCTGCCTGACTGGGCTCAGCAGGGCAGAGTTAACCAGGCCTTCTCAGGGTTCTCATACATGCCTCCTCCAGAGCTCCACAACTCTGACTCTGTCCCTTAACTCTGACGACATCTGTTCACCAATACTTCCTACAGCCTCACAAAGCTTTTTACAGCCTCACACAGCCTCCCACAGCCTCACAGAGCCTCACACAGCCTCACAGGGCCTCACACAGCCTCACAGAGCCTCCCACAGCCTCACAGGGCCTCACACAGCCTCACACAGCCGTACATAACCTCATAAAGCCTCACAGAGCCTCACAGAGCCTCACACAGCCTCACACAGCCTCATAAAGCCTCACACAGCCTCACACAGCCTCACACAGCCTCACAGAGCCTCACACAGCCTCACAGAGCCTCACACAGCCTCACACAGCCTCACAGAGCCTCACACAGCCTCACACAGCCTCACAGAGCCTCATAAAGCCTCACACAGCCTCACACAGCCTCACAAAGCCTCACAGAGCCTCACAGAGCCCTCTGGGAAGGGGGGGGGGCGGTTGACAAAGCACCAGGCTTACTGGTGTTTGGGGGACAGGGAAGTCAACAACCTGTCAACAACCTCCCCCACACACACACACACACAACCAACATACCTCATTCAGCTGGACTTGGGACTCATGGACTCGAATCACTGCTCATCAGTGGAAAATCTGATTCAACTTGAATATCCTTTGGGATGAATAATGTTAGATGCTTTGAATTAAAGAGTATTTTCATAAAGTGTAACTTATTCAATAAGGCCAGACTAATGTTGTTACTAAGTTCAGGAGTTTACGTCACATGATGAATGTGTCTCACAAGACTGAACTATGACAGTCACCAATGTTAGCATAGATATTTAATGTCTGTACATTATAAACATTTTGTAATAAAGTTTGATATTTAACATTCTTTCCTGTCACTTGCATCTGATATATAACATTCAGAGAAAATTTGTGAAATTTATAGTAGAAAAGGACAGAACATTAACATGACGCATAAGACAGATAAACACAAGACAACATAACTGGTGTCAGTAGCTGTTGAAGGTGGGGTAACTCTGGTGTCAGTAGCTGTTGAAGGTGGGGTAACTGGTGTCAGTAGCTGTTGAAGGTGGGGTAACTCTGGTGTCAGTAGCTGTTGAAGGTGGGGTAACTCTGGTGTCAGTAGCTGTTGAAGGTGGGGTAACTGATGTCAGTAGCTGTTGAAGGTGGGGTAACTCTGGTGTCAGTAGCTGTTGAAGGTGGGGTAACTGGTGTCAGTAGCTGTTGAAGGTGGGGTAACTCTGGTGTCAGTAGCTGTTGAAGGTGGGGTAACTGGTGTCAGTAGCTGTTGAAGGTGGGGTAACTCTGGTGTCAGTAGCTGTTGAAGGTGGGGTAACTCTGGTGTCAGTAGCTGTTGAAGGTGGGGTAACTGATGTCAGTAGCTGTTGAAGGTGGGGTAACGCTGGTGTCAGTAGCTGTTGAAGGTGGGGTAACTCTGGTGTCAGTAGCTGTTGAAGGTGGGGTAACTCTGGTGTCAGTAGCTGTTGAAGGTGGGGTAACTCTGGTGTCAGTAGCTGTTGAAGGTGGGGTAACGCTGGTGTCAGTAGCTGTTGAAGGTGGGGTAACGCTGGTGTCAGTAGCTGTTGAAGGTGGGGTAACGCTGGTGTCATTAGCTGTTGAAGGTGGGGTAACTCTGGTGTCAGTAGCTGTTGAAGGTGGGGTAACTCTGGTGTCAGTAGCTGTTGAAGGTGGGGTAACTCTGGTGTCAGTAGCTGTTGAAGGTGGGGTAACGCTGGTGTCAGTAGCTGTTGAAGGTGGGGTAACGCTGGTGTCAGTAGCTGTTGAAGGTGGGGTAACGCTGGTGTCAGTAGCTGTTGAAGGTGGGGTAACGCTGGTGTCATTAGCTGTTGAAGGTGGGGTAACTCTGGTGTCAGTAGCTGTTGAAGGTGGGGTAACTCTGGTGTCATTAGCTGTTGAAGGTGGGGTAACTCTGGTGTCAGTAGCTGTTGAAGGTGGGGTAACTCTGGTGTCAGTAGCTGTTGAAGGTGGGGTAACTCTGCTGTCAGTAGCTGTTGAAGGTGGGGTAACTCTGGTGTCAGTAGCTGTTGAAGGTGGGGTAACGCTGGTGTCAGTAGCTGTTGAAGGTGGGGTAACGCTGGTGTCAGTAGCTGTTGAAGGTGGGGTAACTCTGGTGTCAGTAGCTGTTGAAGGTGGGGTAACTCTGGTGTCAGTAGCTGTTGAAGGTGGGGTAACGCTGGTGTCAGTAGCTGTTGAAGGTGGGGTAACGCTGGTATCAGTAGCTGTTGAAGGTGGGGTAACTCTGGTCACCCTGGCAGGCAAAGTAAGCGATGAGCTGGCCGTTGCAGATCATCAAGAACAAGCTGCTGCCTTCAATAGAAACAGATAAACACACTGTACTGTAGTACACTGCACTGTACTATATTGTACTGTACTGTACTGCACTGTACTATATTGTATTGTACTGTACTGCACTGTACTATATTGTATTGTACTGTACTGTACTGCACTGTACTATATTGTATTGTACTGTACTGTACTGCACTGTACTATATTGTACTGTACTGTACTGCACTTTACTGTACTGTAGTACACTGTACTGTAGTACACTGCACTGTACTACATTGTACTGTACTGTACTGCACTTTACTGTACTGTAGTACACTGTACTGTAGTACACTGCACTGTACTACATTGTACTGTACTGCACTGTACTACATTGTACTGTACTGCACTGTACTCTATTGTATTGTACTGTACTGCACTGTACTACATTGTATTGTACTGTACTGTACTGTACTACATTGTACTGTACTGTACTGCACTGTACTCTATTGTATTGTACTGTACTGCACTGTACTACATTGTATTGTACTGTACTGTACTGTACTACATTGTACTGTACTGTACTGTACTGCACAGGGAGAAACTAGACCAGCTTACCTAAGGCCAACCACCACTGCCACACCAAGGGGAACTCCAACATCACTGCAAAAGACCGGGATGAACTTCTGAGAGACACTTACAGAGAATATGTGTGTACGTGTGTGTGTGTGTTTGTGCTGTGTGTGTATACTGTGTGTGTATACTGTGTGTGTGTGTGTGTGTGTGCTGTGTGTGTATACTGTGTGTGTGTGTGTGTGTGTGTGTGCGTCTCACCCAGACTGGTGAGCACTATGTGTAGCAGAGTGACAGTGAGGGCGTAGTCCCAGACCCAGGTCCTCACTACTGCAGCAAACAGCAAACCACTACAGAAGTATGTCAGTTCCATAGACAGCAGGTTCACTGCCACACACACACACACACACACACACAAACATGCGATAGTAAAGGGGGAGGCCACTGCCTGTATATTATTTTGCTTTAACATGGTATTACAGTGTGTGTCTGTGTGTGTGTGTGTGTGCTCACCCAAATATTTAGAGTTAGAGTCAGTGGGTTCTGTCTTGAAATCAAACGGAATCAACCCATCAAAATTATCCAACCTTCAAATACAACAACATTTCCAAATATAAACCGAATAATCAAAATATAATGACATTATTTCAGAGAAATGACCGCATCACTCTAAAGCAGGAAAGTGTTACTGAAGTGCACGAGCCTGGGTGGCTCACCTGAAGGCACCGAAACAGACGCTCGCGATCATGTAATAGAGAGAGTAGAAGATGAGCAGGCAGAGGAGGAGATGCACGAGCACCGTCTGGAGAGAGGGGGACATCCACCACATCAATACATATAGGACTAAATAAATACATGTTCATGTAAATATATGGTCCTCAGACACATTATTAGGAGTTACTTAACAAGCATCTTAGGTTCTGCAGTGAGCGCGACGTTAAGAACTGTTCATTTTCTAATTCCGCAGTCTAGTTTCATCTGTTGCATTTAACTCGGTATGGCCATGAACACGACAGCAGTAACAACAGACACGCATTTCTCTCTTTCCTCCTCTGAATCTCGACGTCTTCTGAGAACGATTCCGCTTTAGAGCCGTTTAGTTTGTTATGCATAACATTGCAGCTACGAATAATCTCGCGAGCTCGTGAAGCTGTTCTTCCTAGACTTATCTCCTTTACTGTCTTTACTGTCTTTACTGTCTTTACTGTCTTTACTGTCTTACCCTTGAATCAGCCACTTTGCCTTTGAATGCCATATCATGGTTTGATCTGATGTTTTGTTGCAATTAATGTAGATCTGGACATTATCCTGATCAGCCGAGGTTTGACTGCCACCTAGCGGTGATGTCAGGAAGCACAGCTGGATTATTTAAAGGCGACATCCTTCACATATTATTAATACAGTACTGTATAATAGTATAATAACTAGATTGTAAACATGTTTCTCCAACATGTGTGTGATCATATATGTTTCTGTTTTCAGAGTGAGGGCTGCTGGTCCTCGACATAAACAGTGTCTGTGATCGATCTGCGAGTAAATAAGATACGAGTTTCCTTTCTGATGGTAAATCATAATGTCTAGAAGCCACAGGGAGCAGAGAGCGAACAGCTTCAGTTCACAGTCTGTACAGTTTGTACAGTCTTTACAGTCTACACAGTATGTCTGTACCGCTGCATGAAGACTAAAGTTCAGCTTTAAGCATCTTGGATTGAGGCTTGTCGCGCGTTGATTTGATCTGGCCTAGATCCTTCTGAACGTGGCATTTTGAAATCCTGTCATGTTTCTAGCATCATTAGTTGATGGGTAGAGCAGACATGAAGACATAATATAACCTCCTATAATCTGATCACAATGGAAATAGCGCGCGAGGAGAGCTGACAGTCCGCTCGTGACTCAGGAGGCTCGAGAGGATCTGCAGACCTTCAGACATTAGAGACCTTCAGAGATCAGAGAGCATCATACATGATGTCATACATGATGACCAGCTCCTCTGAACCTTCCTCTCTTGATGTTCTGATAGTTGCAGAAGTTTCTGAAGGTCCAAAGTTGGCAGACTGCGCTCACTGCGCGCATGCGCACTGCAACACCGAGCAGCAGAGTTAAACAGACGAGGTGAGTCTTATTATGAGTCTTATTATGAGTCTTATTATTTACAGCAATATAACTGCACACTTTTAATAATCAGTAGAAACAACATGAAAACTGATATAGTACAGTTCGTTTGAAAGGGGGGATTTTATTTAGTATTAACTGTGATTTGGAACGGTATAGATAAACTGGTAAGTCAAGTTTCTATTGAAGAAATAAAGCAGCAAATCTGTATTAAGGTGTAAGAAACATTAGACTGGTTAAGATGGAGGAACTGATGTTAACTAACCTGAAGTCTGTTAAAAAGATTTTTTCCCGTAAAATACCAGGAAACTTATTTATTACAGATTGTCCTTAACTCGGCACATCAAGCGATCATCAATGCTATGGGAGAAGCTAGCTAGAGCGGCTAGCATGTTAGCATGTTAGCATAGCCCATCTACTGACTGCACTGATGTAGCATGTTAGCTGTTAGCACAGCCCCTCTACTGACTGGTATGATGTAGCATGTTAGTTGTTAGCATGTTAGCATAGCCCCTCTATTCACTGCACTGATTTAGCATGTTAGCTGTTAGCACGTTAGCATAGCATAGCTGCTGTACTGACGGGACTGTGATGACATTCCTTGACAAGGGGAAAGTAAAGAAAACATATCTGATGAGTAAAAACAGCCAGAGTTTGAATCAGAGTGAATCAGAGTGTTTAGTTTCATCTTCATCACACTTCATCACTTGTTCAAACTGAACTTCAGTATTTCTCCAGTTTAATCATGTTTCTTTCTCTGCTCCGCCATCTTGTATCAGACTCATCATGGGCGCTCTTATCTTACTGACACTTTATTTATGGGAAGAATAAAATCCAGGTTTTAACTTGGAAACGTGAATCAACAAGACAGATCAGACTTTAGTTAACTTTGTTAAGATGTAAAACAGTTACTTCAACTGTCATTTTATTCTAAAAAGAGAGATGAACACGCGTCGAGACAAAAACGTTATATCGTGATGTTATTTTGATCAAAATGTCTTTAACGACGATCATTTTGTCAATAACATAGGTTTTTCATTTAAACGGATATTTTATATTCAATATAAACAGTCTGTATTGGTGCAAACTATCTTTTTTTTTAGATATCGTTAAAACAAGGAAAAGACGAACTTGTTACTGTAACTAGTATCTGACACAGCCTTGCCGTAGTTTGACAACAGTATATAATAGTGTGACTGGTTATGGATACATCTGTGTTTATATGTTTGTGTTATTAAACCTGTAAAACTAAAATATAGATAGTTTAGTCTGGAATGCGAAGTGATGGTGGATTTAGCAGCAGCAGCTCACAGGCGCCCTCTGGCGGTGATGCGGCTGATGGACAGTTTAACGCGCTGCTAGAAGGTGGACATCAGGTATCTGCATGGGGAACATTTAGCTACAGTTTTACTTCTTGAGATCACATACGTCAGCGCTTTACAGATAGTTCAGGGTTTGTAGCTGGATTAGGGTTAGCTGCTTTATGAAACCATCCAGCTCATCTAAATAGTGAAAGCCTTCACACCAGTGCACTGTGATGTATATACATGTATTATACACTCAACCCATAGTTATCTTAAACCAGGGGTGGACATGTCTTAACTAATAATAAGGGGTTAATTAAAAATAAATAATAAAATAGCGCTAAAATACCTTATCAACTTCAGGTGTGTGATGTTGTAGTTCCAGGAGAGCAGTGGAGCAGGGAGACATGACCGACACTCTGCCCAGCGATGCTGCTGCCCCTGGGGCAGACTTCGACATGATGAGTGCCCTGGACTGGCAAGATGGCATCGCCTCCCTACCTGGCAGTGACATCAAGGTACTGTGTGTGTCTGTGTGTGTGCCTGTGTGCAGGTGTCAGTGTGGGTCTGTGTGTGTGTGTCAGTGTGTGTGTCTGTGTGCAGGTGTCTGTGTGTGTGTGATTAATCAGGACTATGTCTCAGTTTCGTATGACAGAATTTGGGACTTTAGAGATTGTTACTGAAGCAGAGGTCAAAGAGGTGGAGCAGGAGCCTAAGACTGCCCCTGCACACAGTCCCACCCCTCCACCAGAGGCCCAATCAGAGGCTAGCATGGCCAGCGTCCCAACCAATCAGCTCCACAGGCCTGCATGTAAGGGTAAAACTACTTGACAGTTCTCTCAGTGGTTGAAGCTCAGTCTTATATCTATTTTGATTCTCTGAACTGAACATGTATTTTGTCCTCTGCAGGCCCTGTGCTCCTGTCTCTAGAGGAAGGCCCCACCATGGAGGGCCCTAATGTGGAGGTGGGCCCTAGCGTGGAGGTGGGCCCCAGTGCGGAGGTGGGCCCCAGTGCGGAGGTGGGCCCCAGTGCGGAGGTGGGCCCCAGTGCGGAGGTGGGCCCCAGTGCG
>CM059322.1:16477655-16525155 GCA_030340685.1 Protosalanx chinensis | reverse complement strand
GTGTGTGTAGTAATGAGGTGTGTGTGTAGTAATGAGGTGTGTGTGTGTAGTAATGAGGTGTGTGTGTGTAGTAATGAGGTGTGTGTGTGTAGAAATGAGGTGTGAGGTGTGTGTGTGTAGTAATGAGGTGTGTGTGTAGTAATGAGGTGTGTGTGTAGTAATGAGGTGTGTGTGTAGTAATGAGGTGTGTGTGTACCAGGCTCCACGGATGTGGTGGTCCTCCCAGGCCAGGGCTGTCCTACCCCAGGATGCAACGGGGTCGGGCACATACGAGGGCCGCGCTACGGAACACACTACACGTTAGTTACATGCTACACAGCAGTAACATTACCCTACACATTAGTAACATGCTACATGTCAGTAACAGCAGTGTTGTATGTGCAGGCAGGTGAGCTGTCCTTACTCAGAGATGAACCTGAATAAGGAGGGACTGCTGCTCCCTGACCGTCTGAGTGGAGAGAGACCAGCCTCCCTCAGCGGGCCTCATCCCCGTGTGAGACGACCAGACCTCCAGACACACACCCCCACCACGCCCACACACACCCCCACCACGCCGACACACACACCCTCCACCCCGGAGCCGCCCGAGGCTGCAGAGGACTCACCTCAGAACAGGTGATTCTGGTTCACCTGGATGCCATGAGCACCTGCAAAGTGTGTGTGTGTGTGTGTGTGCGGGTGCATGTATCTGGTTGTCATGCCGACGTGTGTGCTGTGTTGCTAGGAGACTTCCTGTGGAGGCGGAGCGCCCTGTAGGCAGCACCCTATCAGAGCCACCAGGCCCAGCCAATGAGAGCGGACACAACGGGCCTCGATCTAAAAGGTCCTCCCAGTCCTCAGCCACAGCTCTTTGGGAAAGGAGACATTGTCATGGTAACATCTGAAGTGGTGTTCTTGGTGTGATGTTGGCTGTGTTGTTCTGTTCCCCAGCAGGGCTGGTCTGGTCCCTAAATACCTGAAGCTGCACCTGGTAAAGCAGGAGCGCGGAGAAGGAAAAGGTAGCTTCCTGTCCTGGATGTTCAGTGTTTCTGCAAATCAGCTGGAGAAATTGCCACTCTTACTGTCTCTCTCCCTCCTCCTCTCCTCCCCTCCTCATCCCCTCCTCTCCTCCCCTCCTCCTCCCCTCCTCCTCCTCTCCTCCTCCCCTCCTCTCCTTCTCCCCTCCTCCTCTCCTTCTCCTCTCCTCCTCCCCTCCTCTCCAGGGTCTCTGTCTCTTCAGCAGGCCCTCCATGAGTCTGTGTTCTCCCCAGGCGTGTCCTCCCCTCCCCACAGGGTGGTGCTGTGCTGGGATAAACACTGCCAGCTGCTCCCTGAGGTGCTGGGGCTCACTGCCAAGAGAGTGGCTGCCTGGAGCGCAGAGGAGGTCTGACATCACTTCCTGACAGCAGAGTCTGACAAAACAGTCTGACAACACAGTCTGACAACACAGTCTGACAACACAGTCTGACAACACAGTCTGACAACACAGTCTGACAACACAGTCTGATAACACAGTCTGACAACACAGTCTGACAACACAGTCTGACAACACAGTCTGATAACACAGTCTGACAACACAGTCTGACAACACAGTCTGACAACACAGTCTGACCGCACAGTCTGACAACACAGTCTGACAACACAGTCTGACAACACAGTCTGATAACACAGTCTGACAACACAGTCTGACCGCACAGTCTGACAACACAGTCTGACCGCACAGTCTGATAACACAGTCTGACAACACAGTCTGATAACACAGTCTGACAACACAGTCTGATAACACAGTCTGATAACACAGTCTGACAACACAGTCTGATAACACAGTCTGATAACACAGTCTGACAACACAGTCTGACCGCACAGTCTGACATCACAGTCTGACCGCACAGTCTGATAACACAGTCTGACAACACAGTCTGATAACACAGTCTGACAACACAGTCTGACCGCACAGTCTGATAACACAGTCTGACAACACAGTCTGATAACACAGTCTGATAACACAGTCTGACAGCACAGTCTGACAACACAGTCTGACAACACAGTCTGACATCACAGTCTGACCGCACAGTCTGATAACACAGTCTGACAACACAGTCTGATAACACAGTCTGACAACACAGTCTGACCGCACAGTCTGATAACACAGTCTGACAACACAGTCTGATAACACAGTCTGACAACACAGTCTGATAACACAGTCTGATAACACAGTCTGACAACACAGTCTGATAACACAGTCTGATAACACAGTCTGACAACACAGTCTGACCGCACAGTCTGATAACACAGTCTGACAACACAGTCTGATAACACAGTCTGATAACACAGTCTGACAGCACAGTCTGACAACACAGTCTGACAACACAGTCTGACATCACAGTCTGACCGCACAGTCTGATAACACAGTCTGACAACACAGTCTGATAACACAGTCTGACAACACAGTCTGACCGCACAGTCTGATAACACAGTCTGACAACACAGTCTGATAACACAGTCTGATAACACAGTCTGACAACACAGTCTGACAACACAGTCTGATAACACAGTCTGACAACACAGTCTGATAGCACAGTTTGACAACACAGTCTGACAACACAGTCTGACAACACAGTCTGACAGCACAGTCTGACAACACAGTCTGACAACACAGTCTGACAACACAGTATGACAACACAGTCTGACAACACAGTCTGACAACACAGTCTGATAACACAGTCTGACAACACAGTCTGATAACACAGTCTGATAGCACAGTCTGACAACACAGTCTGACAACACAGTCTGACAACACAGTCTGACAACACAGTCTGACAGCACAGTCTGACAACACAGTCTGATAACACAGTCTGATAACACAGTCTGATAACACAGTCTGACAACACAGTCTGATAACACAGTCTGACAACACAGTCTGACAACACAGTCTGACAACACAGTATGACAACACAGCCTGACAACACAGCCTGACAACACAGTCTGACAAAACAGTCTGACAACACAGCCTGACAACACAGCCTGACAGCACAGTCTGACAGCACAGTTTGACAACACAGTCTGACAACACAGTCTGACAACACAGTTTGACAAAACAGTCTGACAACACAGTCTGACAGCACAGTTTGACAACACAGTCTGATAACACAGTCTGACAACACAGTCTGACAACACAGTATGACAACACAGTATGACAACACAGCCTGACAACACAGCCTGACAACACAGTCTGACAAAACAGTCTGACAACACAGTCTGACAACACAGCCTGACAACACAGTCTGACAACACAGTCTGACAACACAGTTTGATAACACAGTTTGACAACACAGTCTGACAACACAGTCTGACAACACAGTCTGACAGCACAGTTTGACAACACTGTCTGACAACACTGTCTGACAACACAGTTTGACAAAACAGTCTGACAACACAGTCTGACAGCACAGTCTGACAGCACAGTTTGACAACACAGTCTGACAACACAGTCTGACAACACAGTTTGACAACACAGTCTGACAACACAGTCTGATAACACAGTCTGACAGCACAGTCTGACAACACAGTCTGACAACACAGTCTGACAACACAGTCTGACAACACAGTCTGATAACACAGTCTGACAACACAGTCTGACCGCACAGTCTGACAACACAGTCTGACCGCACAGTCTGATAACACAGTCTGACAACACAGTCTGATAACACAGTCTGACAACACAGTCTGATAACACAGTCTGATAACACAGTCTGACAACACAGTCTGATAACACAGTCTGATAACACAGTCTGACAACACAGTCTGACCGCACAGTCTGATAACACAGTCTGACAACACAGTCTGATAACACAGTCTGATAACACAGTCTGACAGCACAGTCTGACAACACAGTCTGACAACACAGTCTGACATCACAGTCTGACCGCACAGTCTGATAACACAGTCTGACAACACAGTCTGATAACACAGTCTGACAACACAGTCTGACCGCACAGTCTGATAACACAGTCTGACAACACAGTCTGATAACACAGTCTGATAACACAGTCTGACAGCACAGTCTGACAACACAGTCTGACAACACAGTCTGACATCACAGTCTGACCGCACAGTCTGATAACACAGTCTGACAACACAGTCTGATAACACAGTCTGACAACACAGTCTGACCGCACAGTCTGATAACACAGTCTGACAACACAGTCTGATAACACAGTCTGACAACACAGTCTGATAACACAGTCTGATAACACAGTCTGACAACACAGTCTGATAACACAGTCTGATAACACAGTCTGACAGCACAGTCTGACAACACAGTCTGACAACACAGTCTGACATCACAGTCTGACCGCACAGTCTGATAACACAGTCTGACAACACAGTCTGATAACACAGTCTGACAACACAGTCTGACCGCACAGTCTGATAACACAGTCTGACAACACAGTCTGATAACACAGTCTGACAACACAGTCTGATAACACAGTCTGATAACACAGTCTGACAACACAGTCTGATAACACAGTCTGATAACACAGTCTGACAACACAGTCTGACCGCACAGTCTGATAACACAGTCTGACAACACAGTCTGATAACACAGTCTGATAACACAGTCTGACAGCACAGTCTGACAACACAGTCTGACAACACAGTCTGACATCACAGTCTGACCGCACAGTCTGATAACACAGTCTGACAACACAGTCTGATAACACAGTCTGACAACACAGTCTGACCGCACAGTCTGATAACACAGTCTGACAACACAGTCTGATAACACAGTCTGATAACACAGTCTGACAACACAGTCTGACAACACAGTCTGATAACACAGTCTGACAACACAGTCTGATAGCACAGTTTGACAACACAGTCTGACAACACAGTCTGACAACACAGTCTGACAGCACAGTCTGACAACACAGTCTGACAACACAGTCTGACAACACAGTCTGACAACACAGTCTGACAACACAGCCTGACAACACAGTCTGACAACACAGTCTGACAACACAGTTTGATAACACAGTTTGACAACACAGTCTGACAACACAGTCTGACAACACAGTCTGACAGCACAGTTTGACAACACTGTCTGACAACACTGTCTGACAACACAGTTTGACAAAACAGTCTGACAACACAGTCTGACAGCACAGTCTGACAGCACAGTTTGACAACACAGTCTGACAACACAGTCTGACAACACAGTTTGACAACACAGTCTGACAACACAGTCTGATAACACAGTCTGACAACACAGTCTGACAACACAGTCTGACAACACAGTATGACAACACAGCCTGACAACACAGCCTGACAACACAGTCTGACAAAACAGTCTGACAACACAGCCTGACAACACAGCCTGACAGCACAGTCTGACAGCACAGTTTGACAACACAGTCTGACAACACAGTCTGACAACACAGTTTGACAAAACAGTCTGACAACACAGTCTGACAGCACAGTTTGACAACACAGTCTGATAACACAGTCTGACAACACAGTCTGACAACACAGTATGACAACACAGTATGACAACACAGCCTGACAACACAGCCTGACAACACAGTCTGACAAAACAGTCTGACAACACAGTCTGACAACACAGCCTGACAACACAGTCTGACAACACAGTCTGACAACACAGTTTGATAACACAGTTTGACAACACAGTCTGACAACACAGTCTGACAACACAGTCTGACAGCACAGTTTGACAACACTGTCTGACAACACTGTCTGACAACACAGTTTGACAAAACAGTCTGACAACACAGTCTGACAGCACAGTCTGACAGCACAGTTTGACAACACAGTCTGACAACACAGTCTGACAACACAGTTTGACAACACAGTCTGACAACACAGTCTGATAACACAGTCTGACAGCACAGTCTGACAACACAGTCTGACAACACAGTCTGACAACACAGTCTGACAACACAGTCTGATAACACAGTCTGACAACACAGTCTGACCGCACAGTCTGACAACACAGTCTGACCGCACAGTCTGATAACACAGTCTGACAACACAGTCTGATAACACAGTCTGACAACACAGTCTGATAACACAGTCTGATAACACAGTCTGACAACACAGTCTGATAACACAGTCTGATAACACAGTCTGACAACACAGTCTGACCGCACAGTCTGATAACACAGTCTGACAACACAGTCTGATAACACAGTCTGATAACACAGTCTGACAGCACAGTCTGACAACACAGTCTGACAACACAGTCTGACATCACAGTCTGACCGCACAGTCTGATAACACAGTCTGACAACACAGTCTGATAACACAGTCTGACAACACAGTCTGACCGCACAGTCTGATAACACAGTCTGACAACACAGTCTGATAACACAGTCTGATAACACAGTCTGACAGCACAGTCTGACAACACAGTCTGACAACACAGTCTGACATCACAGTCTGACCGCACAGTCTGATAACACAGTCTGACAACACAGTCTGATAACACAGTCTGACAACACAGTCTGACCGCACAGTCTGATAACACAGTCTGACAACACAGTCTGATAACACAGTCTGACAACACAGTCTGATAACACAGTCTGATAACACAGTCTGACAACACAGTCTGATAACACAGTCTGATAACACAGTCTGACAACACAGTCTGACCGCACAGTCTGATAACACAGTCTGACAACACAGTCTGATAACACAGTCTGATAACACAGTCTGACAGCACAGTCTGACAACACAGTCTGACAACACAGTCTGACATCACAGTCTGACCGCACAGTCTGATAACACAGTCTGACAACACAGTCTGATAACACAGTCTGACAACACAGTCTGACCGCACAGTCTGATAACACAGTCTGACAACACAGTCTGATAACACAGTCTGATAACACAGTCTGACAACACAGTCTGACAACACAGTCTGATAACACAGTCTGACAACACAGTCTGATAGCACAGTTTGACAACACAGTCTGACAACACAGTCTGACAACACAGTCTGACAGCACAGTCTGACAACACAGTCTGACAACACAGTCTGACAACACAGTATGACAACACAGTCTGACAACACAGTCTGACAACACAGTCTGATAACACAGTCTGACAACACAGTCTGATAACACAGTCTGATAGCACAGTCTGACAACACAGTCTGACAACACAGTCTGACAACACAGTCTGACAACACAGTCTGACAGCACAGTCTGACAACACAGTCTGATAACACAGTCTGATAACACAGTCTGATAACACAGTCTGACAACACAGTCTGATAACACAGTCTGACAACACAGTCTGACAACACAGTATGACAACACAGCCTGACAACACAGCCTGACAACACAGTCTGACAAAACAGTCTGACAACACAGCCTGACAACACAGCCTGACAGCACAGTCTGACAGCACAGTTTGACAACACAGTCTGACAACACAGTCTGACAACACAGTTTGACAAAACAGTCTGACAACACAGTCTGACAGCACAGTTTGACAACACAGTCTGATAACACAGTCTGACAACACAGTCTGACAACACAGTATGACAACACAGTATGACAACACAGCCTGACAACACAGCCTGACAACACAGTCTGACAAAACAGTCTGACAACACAGTCTGACAACACAGCCTGACAACACAGTCTGACAACACAGTCTGACAACACAGTTTGATAACACAGTTTGACAACACAGTCTGACAACACAGTCTGACAACACAGTCTGACAGCACAGTTTGACAACACTGTCTGACAACACTGTCTGACAACACAGTTTGACAAAACAGTCTGACAACACAGTCTGACAGCACAGTCTGACAGCACAGTTTGACAACACAGTCTGACAACACAGTCTGACAACACAGTTTGACAACACAGTCTGACAACACAGCCTGACAACACAGCCTGACAACACAGTCTGACAACACAGTCTGACAACACAGCCTGACAACACAGTCTGACAACACAGTCTGACAACACAGTCTGACAGCACAGTTTGACAACACAGTCTGACAACACTGTCTGACAACACAGTTTGACAAAACAGTCTGACAACACAGTCTGACAGCACAGTCTGACAGCACAGTTTGACAACACAGTCTGACAACACAGTCTGACAACACAGTATGACAACACAGCCTGACAACACAGCCTGACAACACAGCCTGACAAAACAGTCTGACAACACAGTCTGACAACACAGCCTGACAACACAGTCTGACAACACAGTCTGACAACACAGTTGGACAGCACAGTCTGCAAAGTTACTTTTGTGTTACAGGAAAAAGAACATGTTTTATGGAAGTGTCAGAACTGTAATGTGTTGATGTGTTGGACAGGTGGCCAGTTTTGTCCGAGAGCTCCCAGGTTGTAAGGAGCATGCTGCTACCTTCAGAACAGAGGTGGGTCTACTGACACACACACACACACACACCACATACCCACACACACACAGGAACTGAAGGTGTGTCTGTGTGTTTTTGCAGCAGATAGACGGAGAGGCCTTCCTGCTGCTCACCCAATCAGACATTGTTAAGATCCTGTCCATCAAACTAGGCCCCGCCTTGAAGATCTACAACTCCATCCTGATGTTGAAGAACGCTGATGAAGAGTAAAGACACATGTGGGCCTGGAGGACAGGGGGCTGGGGGCCTGGAGGACAGGGGGCTGGGGGCCTGGAGGACAGGGGGCTGGGGGCCTGGAGGACAGGGGGCTGGGGGCCTGGAGGACAGGGGGCTGGGGGGCCTGGAGGACAGGGGGCTGGGGGGCCTGGATGAAAGGGGGCTGGAGGACAGGGGGCTGGGGGCCTGGAGGACAGGGGGCCTGGAGGACAGGGGGCTGGGGGGCCTGGAGGACAGGGGGCTGGGGGGCCTGGATGAAAGGGGGCTGGAGGACAGGATGAAAGGGGGCTGGGGGCCTGGATTACAGGGGGCTGGGGGCCTGGAGGACAGGGGGCTGGATGAAAGGGGGCTGGGGGCCTGGATGAAAGGGGGCTGGGTGGTCATGGAGACCATACAAGGCATCTCACAGACACACCTTCTACAGGAGAGATGCACTGTAACAATCTCTTCTCTTCTCTCTTTAATTTATTTGAATGTTTTCTGGAGAATTTACTGTCTGGCACCTTTGATGCTTTTAAGTGCTGAATGACATGGGTTTGATTTCACTATAAATGTTATAGCGAGAATGAATGGGTCTACTTTTCCATTAAAACTAATGTTGCCTAGCACTGAACAAATGGAACAGGTTATGTTCATAATGTGTTGCTTTTACTTGAATCCTTATTTGTTTGTTTTTTACAGCTGTAAGAACAAGTTTAGTTTTGTGGTCAGTGTTGCAGTGGAACCAGCAGGGGGCAGCAGAGGAGTGAGGAACGACAGGGAGAAGGTGTGTGTGTGTGTGTGTGTGTGTGTGTGTGTGGGTGTGTGTGTGTGCGTGGGTGTGTGTGTGTGTGTGTGTGTGTGTGTGTGTGTGTGTGTGTGTGTGTGTGTGTGTGTGTGTGAGGATGTTATTTCCAGAGAGGATGAGATGTGATGAAGCTTGACCACAAGCAGGCAGCAGAGGAGAGAAAAAAAATGTATTTGAATTTTGTCATTTTATGAATTTAAATATGCAGATGTCTCCTTATTTTAATGAATTTAGTTTAATAAATATGGTTCCTTATTACTTTAAGCATTTCTAAGGTGATCTGAGACAGGAAGCTTCGTTTGAACTGACAACCTGCATTTCAGTCCAACGTCTTCTGAACTTTGATGCAAATCATAAATTAATCTTTCTAAGGAGTTTTCACCATCTTCAAAAATATACAAATTGTGCTTTGCACCTCAATGTAAAAAGTTTGTACAAATGTCAATACTTTTTTTCCCTGTGTAATATAATACTAGTATCTCAGTTCAAGCGAGTTAGAATATGTACATAATCGATATTACTTTTCTTTCTTTCAAAAGGAGAAATTTCTGTAGTATTTAAGGAGGTTGGATATGCAATGTGATTTTTTTCTTTGTGAAGTTGATTGTCAGATGGAATTTGAGTGAATGGAATAAACGATACAAGCTTCCTGTTGGGGTCAAATATGATCTGGGTCTGGTCATCTGACCCTTGACCTGCCTGTTATGACATCACACCGTAGCTCACTGATTGGCTGGATGCTGTCAGCAGCTTGTGGCTCAGCATCTCTTCAGTCTGAAAGCAGTGAGCCCTCATTTGAAGACACATTACCTCAAGTCTGCGTGCAAACAGGCAAGTTGGTCCGTCACTTTGGCCAGACAGACATAACCCCCTATCCTCACCCTCTCCCTCTTCCTCACCCTCTCCCCCTATCCTCACCCTCTTCCTCACCCTCTCCCTCCTCCTCACCCTCTCCCTCCTCCTCACCCTCTCCCTCTTCCTCACCCTCCCCACCCCTCCTCACCCTCTCCCCCCTCCACACCCTCTCCCCCCTCCCCCCCCTCCCCCCCCCCCTCACCCTCCTCACCCCCCCCAGCACAGCTCTGTATGGTGCTAACTAATAATATCCAGACTCTCTGTGGGACAGTTACAGGGTGGCCAGCAGTTCCCACGACCCTTTAACCCACACCAACTAGAGCTCTGCTTCTCTGAGGGGATACAGACAGAACCACACACACACACACTACACACACACATACACACATACACACTACACACATACACACTACACACAGACATACACACCCACACACACACCCACTAAACACACACACACACACACACAGCCTGCTGTGTTTGACATCATCATGGCATTAGAGTATTCCTTCCTTCCTCATGCTTGGTTTACTGCTAAAGTCACGAGAAGCGCAGATCCTGCGTTAAGCCGCTCCGGTGATGGACAGATGTTAAGAGTGAAGAGGAAGGAGGAGGAAGGAGGAGGAGGACGGGATAAGAAAGGTTGTGACAGAGGAAGGAAGGAGACCTGAGCTGTTTTAGAGATGCGATGAAGAAATGAACCAGACGGAATTACGCGCCAGTCAAGGTAAGTTAACTTAACCTGATAAAAAGGAAGAGTGGAAAAACCAGCGGATGATGAAGAGTTCGTGTTTTAATCAAGACAAAGTCTTCTTGTCTTGTTATCAAACGACTTCGTGAAACAAACTTTCCTAAATATATTATCTGACCATTTCGGCAAATGTGATTTTTTTTGAGGGGCGATAACGGTTATCGTTATCTAGTCTTTGATATGCATTTTAGAAAAAATTAGTTTTTTCCCCTGTCATCATTGTCAAACATGAAATAACATCACTTCAGAGGTTAGGTGGCTCCTACATCATGTGACTCTTGTCATCTGCTTGGCTCAATATGCAGTTTGTGTTTTGAAAAGATGAATCATGATGCCATGCTTATCCTGAGTGTTATAAGAGTCACTCAGCAAAGTTTGCAGACTTCTGAAGACCTCTAGACAGTTAACAAGCATCCCTGAGGCCTGTCTGTTAGATCCCAGCAGGAGATAAGCTCTTGTGGTCTCCTGGTATTTCCTGTTTTGTGTGCAAAGTAAACTCAGTTTTACCCCCCTACAGTTTGTAGGTAGAGGATGACTGCAGCCGGCAGTGCTGGAGCAGAGAGCTCCATCTGTTCCCCAGCCTCCTCCCCAGCCTCCTCCCCCTCACCGCATCCTGGGCATGGATGGCCACAGCTGCCTTGTTATCGAGGGAAGGAGGAGGAGGAGGAGGGGGAGACAGCCAGGCTGCGTCTGCGTTCGCCCCCAGGAGCCTGGGTGCTGCTGGGGGTCCTGCTGGTGCTGGTGGGGCTGGGTGTGGCTGTGGCCGGCTACGCCTCGTCCATCCCTAACCCAGTGGGGGGGAGAGCCAGCTCCCACAGCGAACGCATGAAGCTCCTGGGTCCCATAGTGATGGGGGTCGGCCTGTTCATCTTCATCTGTGCTGGAACTCTGCTGTATGAGAACCGGGACAGGGAGAGATGCACACTGGAACAGATGAACAACTACAGACTGTCAGATGAGGAGCAGGGAGACCACAACCTGAGAGACCACAACCAGAGAGACCACAACCAGAGAGACTACAACCTGAGAGACCACAACCAGAGAGACCACAACCAGAGAGACCACAACCAGAGAGACCACGGCCAGAGAGACCACATCCAGAAAGACCACATCCAGAGAGACCACATCCAGAGAGACCACAACCAGAGAGACTACAACCAGAGAGACTACAACCAGAGAGACTACAACCAGAGAGACCACAACCAGAGAGACCACGGCCAGAGAGACCACATCCAGAAAGACCACATCCAGAGAGACCACATCCAGAGAGACCACAACCAGAGAGACCACAACCAGAGAGAGTACAACCAGAGAGACCACGACCAGAGAGACCACAACCAGAGAGACCACGACCAGAGAGACCACAACCAGAGAGACCACGACCAGAGAGACCACAACCAGAGAGACCACATCCAGAGAGACCACATCCAGTCTTCTCTGGGTCTCTTCCCCCCTGATGAAGACTTGCCCCCCCTACTGCCCCCCACCACCAGCCGTGTCACCAGCACGCCCCCCCCTGAGGCCCAGTCCCCCCCTGAGGCCCAGTCCCCCTCTGAGGCCCAGTCCCCCCCTGAGGCCCAGTCCCCCTCCGAGCTCCTAAAACTGCTGTGTGGGGAGGGGGAGGGGTGGAGCACACAGGGAGGGGGAGGGAGGGAGGAACAGAGGGGATCCACCTTGCTGGACTGGGTTCTCCACCATCAGGACCCCCCCTCTGGATCCCCATCCCCCTGCCCCTCTCCCCACTCAGACTCCTGCAACTCCAGCGAGGTCAACTAGAACTGACACACCCCTCCTCCTAATAACTCCTAGAAACCATGGTATACACACACACAAACACGCTATCCTTACCTCACACAAACAGAATATTCCAGCAGTATTCCAGAGGGTTTAAATCCGAGGGCAGATTCCCAGGAGACACATGAGGATGGCAGGACAGATTAAGGTTTTACTGTAATCTAATCTCACAAACACACATCTTGCAATCTGGGTATAATGAAAGCAGAACAATGAAAACATCCTCCACCTGCTTCACCCACACACCCCCTTAATGCTGTAACACAGGTTAACATGGGCCGCCACTATCCCAGAAAACCCCCCTCTGGTGAATAACACCCCAACCTGGCAAGCACTCCATCAGCAGACTCTACTGCAGACTAATGATGCAGACTGCTTCTTCTAAGAACACTCAGATACTGCTGTTAGGATGAGATCCAGGACTGACATACCGCCAGAGCACCATCACCTCCACACACACACACACACACACACACAAAACATCACCTCTACACACACACACAGACACACACAACATCACCTCTACATACACACACAGCCAAAACACTGTTTGTAATGCAGGGGCATAATCCCTGACCACATGACATGAAACCACAGGAGTCCATTATAACCTTTGACCCCTGATAAACACACATTCACAGTGAACCAACACACCATTGAACAAACACACACATACCTTTTCCTTTGGCATATTATCTTTGTTTACCAGTAATCTGGGTGTGTTAGTAGGTCTGTTTCTGTTAGTGGATCTGGAGGGTCAGCAGGGACCAGATCATGACCAGCATGTCTTCTGAAGTCAGGGTGCTGCATGTGGGTTCAGCAGCACAGCAGGCCCTGTGTGTGTCAGACACATGTTCCTGCTGTGGAGACAGCACGCCTGCAGGATGGGAGCGGTACTACAGCCAGGACACACCTGAGAGAGGAACAGCAGCCGAACCCTGGGGATCCAGACGTCACCTGGTCTGTAGACCACCAGACAGACGTCACCTGGTCTGCAGCCCACCAGACAGACGTCACCTGGTCTGTAGACCACCAGACAGACGTCACCTGGTCTGTAGACCACCAGCCAGACGTCACCTGGTCTGTAGACCACCAGACAGACGTCACTTGGTCTGCAGACCACCAGCCAGACGTCACCTGGTCTGCAGACCACCAGCCAGACGTCACCTGGTCTGCAGACCACCAGACAGACGTCACCTGGTCTGCAGCTCACCAGACGTCACCTGGTCTGCAGACCACCAGACAGACGTCACCTGGTCTGTAGACCACCAGACAGACATCACCTGGTCTGTAGACCACCAGCCAGACGTCACCTGGTCTGCAGACCACCAGACAGACGTCACCTGGTCTGCAGCTCACCAGACGTCACCTGGTCTGCAGACCACCAGACAGACGTCACCTGGTCTGTAGACCACCAGACAGACATCACCTGGTCTGTAGACCACCAGACAGACGTCACCTGGTCTGCAGACCACCAGACAGACGTCACCTGGTCTGCAGACCACCAGACAGACGTCACCCGGTCTGCAGACCTTAAGAACGTCCTCCTGCAGAACAGTCAGCTGGAACATTAGTAAGAACCTCCTCAGTTTAACTGATGTTCTCCAGCATGTAAACAACAGAAGATGCATTTGTCCTCTCTGTGACTCGCCCACCTCTGCTAATGACACGAGACATCCGGCTGTTTAATGAGGAACTCTGGATGTTTGCCAAAACAGGTCATTACCTTTAATTGGCTTCTCCAGGTGCACTGAAAAGACCTTAAATGGGGCTTAATCCAAATCCGGATGCAAATCAAATTTGTATTCTTTCCTTTTCCTTGTTTTATTAAGCATGTCACTCAACATCCTGCCTCTTTATAGTTTAAATTGGCATTAAGTCACCTTAAAAAAACTTTGGATGATTCTTCTTGTTTCCATTTGGTCTCAAACTGCCTAAACAGCAGAAGCCTCACAGCCATGTCCTGCCAACTGAACTGTGATTGGTCCATGTGAAGTGCTTGGTTTAATACTGTAATCCAGCTGCACTGAACCTTCAAACCCTACAAGCTTTTTCTGCAGTTAACTATTAAATATACTTGAGATCTGGTCTGAAATGAGAGGAATCCTTTTCTTGGGTGTTTTTGCTGTGATATTCATCCCTGCACAAGGTGAGTCCTGGTCTGGGGCAGGTTTACATGGTGATATGGTAGCACAAATATAGACAATGACAACATCATTATTGAATCATGCAATAATTTCAAGGGGAGATGTATTACTGGATATCATATTAATATTGTGCATTTATAGTTAGATACATCCCAATTATTCACATAAGTGAATATTTGTATTTTATTTTCAAGTAAACATTAAGAAAAGGTTTTAGTTGCATATTATACATCCTGTACAAACCCTTCCCAAATAGTTACTAGAAAGTGTAACCAAAATAGAGGTTGTATTCATCAGATACTTTAAACCTACTTCTTAAGCATTACAAATGTTAAGATAATTGGCTTTCTTACCAGTACTTGTAACTATCACCATAATGTGTCATAATACTGTCTCACACTTTTTGGACAGTTTCCAATCAATGTTATGGACAGACATGATACAGCCAATGACTGCTTTGCTGTGAAAGCGTAGTTCAGGGTTGTTTTTGAAAACATGGTCCTTGTCCAGACAGGTGTCTTCACTTTCCTCACGCACACTTAAGTCTTTAAGTCTCTGGGCCAATTACACCTGTGCAGGCACTGCATAACTGGATGACAAGATCAGCAGATTAGTACAGATGATCAGTGAGGCTTCACCCAGTCACACGCTGAATGATTAGCTCTCAAATGTGGCAAACGGAAGTTTTTGTATTACTAGAAGCACAAACCCAATTGTAAGAGCCCAAGGAAAGTATCTGTACAAATCAACAAATCATGTTGAGTGTCCAGTTTGTCTTCAGAGCTTCTCTAAGTGTGTGAGGGTCTGTTAGGATGAGGTGTTTTCAGTGTATCTGGGGTTTCCTCACAGGGGCTAGGTGGAGCAGACAGCTGTGTCTCTGGGGTTTCCTCACAGGGGCTAGGTGGAGCAGACAGCTGTGTGTCAGCTTCTGGGATCTTTCCAATTTTTGGATGTCTGTGTGATTGGAGGTCTGTGTCTGGATATCTGTATCTGGAGGTCTGTGTATCTGGAGGTCTGTGTGATTGGAGGTCTGTATCTGAAGGTCTGTGTGATTGGAGGTCTGTGTGATTGGAGGTCTGTATCTGGAGATCTGTATCTGGAGGTCTGTGTGATTGGAGGTCTGTGTGATTGGAGGTCTGTGTGATTGGAGGTCTGTATCTGGAGGTCTGTGTGATTGGAGGTCTGTGTGATTGGAGGTCTGTATCTGGAGATCTGTATCTGGAGGTCTGTGTGATTGGAGGTCTGTGTGATTAAAGGTCTGTATCTGGAGGTCTGTGTGATTGGAGGTCTGTGTGATTGGAGGTCTGTATCTGGAGATCTGTATCTGGAGGTCTGTGTGATTGGAGGTCTGTGTGATTAAAGGTCTGTATCTGGAGGTCTGTGTGATTGGAGGTCTGTGTAATTGGAGGTCTGTATATGAAGTTCTGTGTGATTGGAGGTCTGTGTATCTGGAGATCTGTATCTGGAGGTCTGTGTGATTGGAGGTCTGTGTATCTGGGGGTCTGTGTAATTGGAGGTCTGTATCTGGAGGTCTGTGTAATTGGAGGTCTGTGTGATTGGAGGTCTGTGTGATTGGAGGTCTGTATCTGGAGATCTGTATCTGGAGGTCTGTGTGATTGGAGGTCTGTGTGATTAAAGGTCTGTATCTGGAGGTCTGTGTGATTGGAGGTCTGTGTAATTGGAGGTCTGTATATGAAGTTCTGTGTGATTGGAGGTCTGTGTATCTGGAGATCTGTATCTGGAGGTCTGTGTGATTGGAGGTCTGTGTATCTGGGGGTCTGTGTGATTGGAGGTCTGTCTAATTGGAGGTCTGTATCTGGAGGTCTGTGTGATTGGAGGTCGGTGTATCTGGGGGTCTGTGTGATTGGAGGTCTGTGTAATTGGAGGTCTGTATCTGGAGGTCTGTGTGATTGGAGGTCTGTGTGATTGGAGGTCTGTGTGATTGGAGGTCTGTGTAATTGGAGGTCTGTATCTGGAGGTCTGTGTAATTGGAGGTCTGTGTGATTGGAGGTCTGTGTGATTGGAGGTCTGTGTGATTGGAGGTCTGTGAGATTGGAGGTCTGTGTAATTGGAGGTCTGTATCTGGAGGTCTGTGTAATTGGAGATCTGTATCTTGAGGTCTGTGTGATTGGAGGTCTGTGTATCTGGGGGTCTGTGTGATTGGAGGTCTGTGTAATTGGAGGTCTGTATCTGAGGGTCTGTGTGATTGGAGGTCTGTGTATCTGGAGGTCTGTGTGATTGGAGGTCTGTGTAATTGGAGGTCTGTATCTGGAGGTCTGTGTGATTGGAGGTCTGTGTGATTGGAGGTCTGTGTGATTAAAGGTCTGTATCTGGAGGTCTGTGTGATTGGAGGTCTGTGTAATTGGAGGTCTGTATATGAAGGTCTGTGTGATTGGAGGTCTGTGTATCTGGAGATCTGTATCTGGAGGTCTGTGTGATTAAAGGTCTGTATCTGGAGGTCTGTGTGATTGGAGGTCTATGTAATTGGAGGTCTGTATATGAAGGTCTGTGTGATTGGAGGTCTGTGTATCTGGAGATCTGTATCTGGAGGTCTGTGTGATTGGAGGTCTGTGTATCTGGGGGTCTGTGTGATTGGAGGTCTGTGTAATTGGAGGTCTGTATCTGGAGGTCTGTGTGATTGGAGGTCTGTGTATCTGGGGGTCTGTGTGATTGGAGGTCTGTGTAATTGGAGGTCTGTATCTGGAGGTCTATGTGACTGGAGGTCTGTGTGATTGGAGGTCTGTGTAATTGGAGGTCTGTATCTGGAGGTCTGTGTGATTGGAGGTCTGTGTAATTGGAAGTCTGTATCTGGAGGTCTGTGTGATTGGAGGTCTGTGTAATTGGAAGTCTGTATCTGGAGGTCTGTGTGATTGGAGGTCTGTGTATCTGGAGGTCTATGTGACTGGAGGTCTGTGTGATTGGAGGTCTGTGTCTGCTAGGTGACAGCAGTGTGCTCTGTGCTTCCAGGTGAGGAGGTGATGAACCGGATGGATCAGGAGGAGACGTCTCTGGAGCTGCTGGAGTGTTTCCGCTGTGATCTGGGCTTCTGGGACGCCTGCTACACCACCAAGACCAACTGCAGCACTGGGGAGAAGTGCTACACTGGCAGGGGAAAGGCAGGTCAGTGGAGAGGGCAGGTCAGTGGAGAGGGCAGGTCAGTGGAGAGGGCAGGTCAGTGGAGAGGGCAGGTCAGTGGAGAGGGCAGGTCCGTGGGGAGGGCAGGTCAGTGGAGAGGGCAGGTCAGTGGAGAGGGCAGGTCAGTGGAGAGGGCAGGGTGACGTGTGACATCCGTGTGATTATCTGTGTGTGTGTAACACCTGTGTGTGTGTGTGATGTCTGTGTGTTCCCTAGCGGATGTTCTGGATGTAAAGATGCTGGGCTGTGTGCGTGTGGAGGAGTGTGAGGTGGAGTCCAGGGTGGAGATCTTCTCCAACACCACCATCTACACCATGACCAGGAGCTGCTGTGATACAAACCTGTGCAACACAGCCCCTGCTCTGCCCCTCCCCCTCCCCCTTACTTTGGCCTCTCTGTCTGCCATGATCCTCCTGTATGCCTACAATGACCAGCATGCACTTCTGCACATTCAGTTACCATGACTACGCCAATCCATGCCACATTTTTGTTATTCTAATTATCACAAGCATGCTTTATATTTGAACAGTACTGTATTTAGTTGGTCAGTAGACTCTCATGCTTGAAACACACAGTTTTGTACTTTGTATGTTGAATATTTTGAACTGTGAATAAATATCTAAGTATGAGGTGTATGGTATGTCTGGAATACACTGTATAACTACACAATATACTACAGCAGAGGGCAGCTGCACTACAGCAGACCACCAGCAGAGGGCAGCTGCACTACAGCAGACCCCCAGCAGAGGGCAGCTGCACAACAGCAGACCACCAGCAGAGGGCAGCTGCACTACAGCAGACCCCCAGCAGAGGGCAGCTGCACTACAGCAGACCACCAGCAGAGGGCAGCTGCACTACAGCAGACCACCAGCAGAGGGCAGCTGCACTACAGCAGACCCCCAGCAGAGGGCAGCTGCACTACAGCAGACCCCCAGCAGAGGGCAGCTGCACTACAGCAGACCCCCAGCAGAGGGCAGCTGCACTACAGCAGACCCCCAGCAGAGGGCAGCAGATGTTCCTTCATGAAGAGCTGCAGGTCCAGAGTGCTGTCCTCCAGGTCCACACTCAGGAAGGTGTCCACCACACGCTCACAGCTGGGCAGGACACACACACACACACACACACACACACACAGGGTTCTATGACATGTTGGCTTTTGTGCCATTTTTGTCTTTGTATGAGTGTGTGTGTGTGTGTATGACTGTGTATGAGTGTGTGTGTGTGGTCAGACTCACCTCCTTGCTAGTTCTTCTGAAGATGGCGCATCTATGCGGTTGACAGTCTTCCCTGTTCTGTAGAGTTCAGACACCTTCACACACACACACACACCTTTATATCCTCTATCTCCAGACCCCTAGATAGCGTGTGTGAGTGTGTGTGTGAGTGTACCTCCAGCCCTCTCTGCACCAGGCTGCTGGGCAGGCCTGCCAGTGAGGCGATGTTGGCAGCATAGCTGGAGCAACACATCCCCTCCTTCAGCTGGTACAGAAACACCAGCTCCTCTCCATCTAACGTCGTCTCCAGGGTCTACACACACACACAACATGTTAATGAGGTGTTTCTACTGGGTGTTTTTACAGTGTTTCTATAGGGTGTTTCTACAGTGTGTTTCTACAGTGTTTCTGAAGGGTGTTTCTACAGTGTGTTTCTATAGGGTGTTTCTATAGGGTGTTTCTACAGGGTGTTTCTACAGTGTTTCTATAGGGTGTTTCTACAGTGTTTCTATAGGGTGTTTCTATAGGGTGTTTCTACAGTGTTTCTTTAGGGTGTTTCTACAGTGTTTCTACTAGGTGTTTCTACAGTGTGTCTATAGGGTGTTTCTACAGTGTTTCTACTGGGTGTTTCTACAGTGTGTCTATAGGGTGTTTCTACTGGGTGTTTCTACAGTGTGTCTATAGGGTGTTTCTACAGTGTGTCAATAGGGTGTTTCTACAGTGTTTCTACTGGGTGTTTCTACTGGGTGTTTCTACAGTGTGTCTATAGGGTGTTTCTACTGGGTGTTTCTACAGGGTTTCTATAGGGTGTTTCTACAGTGTGTCTATAGGGTTTTTCTACAGTGGTTCTATAGGGTGTTTCTACAGTGGTTCTATAGGGTTTTTCTACAGTGGTTCTATAGGGTGTTTCTACAGTGGTTCTATAGGGTGTTTCTACAGTGGTTCTATAGGGTGTTTCTACAGTGGTTCTACAGTGTTTCTATAGGGTGTTTCTACAGTGGTTCTATAAGGTGTTTCTACAGTGTTTCTATAAGGTGTTTCTACAGTGTTTCTATAGGGTGTTTCTACAGTGGTTCTAGATTAGATTAGATTAGATGAACCTTTATTTGTCCTCCAGGAGGTGGAAATTGCAGTTCACAACAGCAGCAGGGTAAAGTACAGCACACAGAGTTGCAGGGTAATATACATAATGACAATAACATAACAATAGCAATAACAATGGCAATAGCAATAGGCGGGCACGATAAGGTCAGATATAAAAAAAAGAAAAAAAGAAAACGTAATTAAGTAGTCTGGTTAAGTGTTCCAGTGTAAAAAATAAGTAAGTTAAGTCGACAAGTCGACATGCAGGCAGTTATTGCACCCTATATTCTATAGGGTGTTTCTATAGGGTGTTTCTACAGTGTATAAGGTGTTTCTACAGTGTTTCTACAGTGGTTCTATAGGGTGTTTCTACAGTGGTTCTACAGTGTTTCTATAGGGTGTTTCTACAGTGGTTCTACAGTGTTTCTATAGGGTGTTTCTACAGTGGTTCTACAGTGTTTCTATAGGGTGTTTCTACAGTGTTTCTACAGTGGTTCTATAAGGTGTTTCTACAGGGTGTTTCTACAGTGGTTCTATAAGGTGTTTCTACAGTGTTTCTATAAGGTGTTTCTACAGTGTTTCTATAAGGTGTTTCTACAGGGTGTTTCTACAGGGTGTTTCTACAGGGTGTTTCTACAGTGTGTTTCAGTACCAGCAGGGACACCAGGCTGGAGGAGGGCAGCAGACCCAGCTGCAGCAGGCTGTGGAAGTTAGTAGCCAATAGGACATGAGGAACCTCAGCAGGAACTCTCTTCAGCCAATGAGAGATGGACGCTGCCAGCAGGGACAGCCCATCCACCTGGAGGGAGGGAGGGGGGAGGGGGGGGGGGGCAGAGCTCACTGTTAGAGCTTGACTCCAGATCAGATTTAAATCCCCCTGCACTGTAAACAAATCCCTTATTATCATGTGAAAACAGTCCAGGACTACAGTGGAGATTCTTTCTTTGGAAGATGGGAAGTGTAGATATCACTGTAATATGCTTCAGTGAACTTTATAATTGGAAAAATACTTTTTATAGCTTCAATAAACTTCCATAAAGACCCATGAAGTGGATCCAGATGAGAGCATAAGACTGATGTGGTGATGGGGGGTGTGTGTGTGTGCTGCAGCAGAGAGCAGGCGTGGCCAGACCGCTCTGGCCCTGAACTGCTGGGAGCAGCAGCAGACAGCCTCCATTACAGCCTCCATAACAGCCTCCATTACAGAGAGGATAGAGGCCCAAGCTTTAGAACGATCCAGGTGAACATGGAAGCCAGGTTAGGCCCCCACTCCCTCCCCCCCCCTCCCTCCCTCCCCCCTCACCGTGTTGGTTCCTTTCCCAAATTCGTCAATGAGAACCAGTGAGTCTCCAGTGCTGTGGTTCAGAGCGTGAGCCATCTGTAACACAGACAGGCAGACATTTCCCCTTAGGACTGTTGTCTGTATGCATGTGTGTGGGGGCAGCGTACCTGTGTGGGTGCAGCGTACCTGTTTGAGGGCAGCGTACCTGTTTGAGGGCAGCGTACCTGTTTGAGGGCAGCGTACCTGTTTGAGGGCAGCGTACTGTAATTCTGATGTTCCATAATTGTACTGTGATATTGTTATAAGTTGTGTTGATGTTTTGAAACTGCTTACTGCAAGTTACAGTCTGGTCAAAGTTAACACCTCCCCACAGACGATGCTAATTGACTTGATCAATACAGGTGCGTAGACAAAAGGTCTGGGTGATCAACTAGCTTACCCTATCAATACAGTTGCGTAGACAAAAGGTCTGAGTGATCACCCTGCTTTAAAAGTGCTAATCAACTAGCCTTTTCGGTCAATACAAGTGCGCAGACAAAGAGTCTGGGACCCCCCCAACCCCTTTCCCCCTTTGGAACCGCTTCAAACCAGAATGTGGAAGGAGGCCCTTTTGGAGACTCTTCCCCCCCAAACCTGGACAACGAGGGGGGGGACTCAACGGGATATATAGAGAGGGGAAAAGAAGGTTCAGGACCTTCTTCCTTGACCTACCGTGTTGATGGAACCAGGTCTATCAGAGCTCTGTTAATGTATGTCTTGTCTGTTTCACGTTTCGTGTGTTCATAATTGCTATACTCTGTTCTTGTGAAAGGTTCAATAAATTTGTATCTAACGAACCATCAAACTTTTGTATCCTTGCAACGTCCTCTATCAGAAAGTTTCCACCACAGTTTGGGGGCTCGTGTCCGGGAATCCACGTTCGGTCGCTACCAAGCTGCCGACGGCGGGTTTGTTTGAATCTAAGGTGAGCAAGGATCTTTTCGGATTGACGACGTTGTTGGGCCACAAAAGGATAAAGTGTGTTTAAAGGTTATTTCCAAATATTAGTGATTTAATTTGAACCACGTCTAGCTGAGGGCGGACGTTAGATGCCTATTGTGCAAAAGATGCAAATAGAGGACTCCATGCGCTGAATGAGTTTTACCGGTTTTATGCCTAATGAGCACAGACTATTAGAAGAGATTCTTATTTGAGAAAAGGGTCTAAGCGTACGCATTCCGTAGGTTACGGAGAAGTTTCGACAGCGAAACGGAAATAACTCGAGTGTAAATATTGTATAAATACCTTTGTTTTGTACAAAGCGTGGGTTGTGGCAAGCGCTGACTCTACTTTTTATTTGACAATAAGTTCAAGATATCTGTAAATATTCGTTTGGTTTCTTTCTTTGTTATAATAGGTAATTGATTTGAGTTCATCTTTATTCTTTGGTGAATAATTTAATTGCACGGAGTAAGACATGGGTTGTGGTCTAAGCAAGACTTCTGATGGTCTGGGAAAGCATTTAAGTCCTAATATCAATTACATGAAACAGAATTATGGTCGCAATTGTCTTTTACAACTACATGTGTGGGTTCGGGATTGTGGGTTTCCAGGAGAAGGGTCTTTTTCTAACAGACAACTTAACAAATTAAAAGCGAATCTTACTCTTAAAGAGGAAGAAACTAAAGACTGTCTTCTAAAACGGCACAGATTTAAGCCAGACTGGAGGGCATTTGCAGACTGAAAGATGAATCTGTGTGTAGGGAGAAAACAGTCAGAGTAGGGACATTTTCACCTGTGTCTCAGTGTCTAAAGGTTCGTGACTCAGACCTCCTCCTGGCCCCGCCTGCTCCCGCACCAGCTATGCAACAAATGGACGACCACTGAACGAGGGGAACGAGTGTTTCACCTGTGGCAAAACGGGACATTGGAGAGACTCTTGCCCGGACAACACGCGCAATGGACATGGATTACAACACGATTGACTGGCGGGCAGAGAGGGGGAGGCTGATTTACGGACCAAGACAGAGGCTACTCAACGAACGGGTGATGTAACGCATTCCGACATACATGCTCAAATCCATCACACGATAAAACGTATAGAAAGTCAAATGGTCCCATTAGAGGGGACATATGTTAAATTCACGTCTGAACCTTTTAGACGTTTGCCTATGTTGACATTGCTGATTGAAGGACGGAAAGTTAACTTTCTGGTAGATTCTGGGGCCACTGTATCTGTTTTGAAAGAGGATAGTTGCCCTGTTCCCCCTAAATTAAGTGGTCGATACACTGAATCCATTGCTGCCTCAGGAACCTTAACTACAGAATGGTATACAGTTCCGTTGTCTTGCATAGACACTGTGAACGGTACAGTGAAACATTCATTTTTGTTTTCGACTTGTTGTCCGGTTAATTTGTTGGGTCGTGATTTGATGTGTAAACTTGGCATCTGTTTGATCTCTACACCCGAAGGAATAGCTTTATTACGCAAGAAAGATATTGAACTGAGTGCGTTGAACCAATCGTTTGTTAAATGTGACAGAGGGTTACCGACATATGTGTATCATTGGAAATTGAATATGGGGCCTGTGAATTGTCAACTTGTTAATGAAGCACGCATGCGGGTTACGGCGGTTGATGTTGATATTGCTAAAGATGATGATTTGCATGTGGTAGCCCACATAAGTGATGATAAAGATGTTTCCTATGAGGAGGAATGGTTTAGACAGGGCTTTGTGAATGACACATTGACTTTGAGAGATATGTTTTGGTCCGACACCACATGTGCTGTGACCGTTGCAGTCTCATCACCTAGAGTAAATTGTAAGCTACCGAACTCTCGCCATTCCCCATATTGCGATGCAAATTTACTTCCACATGTTGCTCTTGTCAAAGGCAGACATGAGACGTGGTCACATTTGAGTTCATGGTTAAAGCAATGTGGGGAACATCAATTTTGGCGACATACTCGGAATTCTGGCATCACCTACAACCCCATGTTAAAGGTATTTAAAAGGCTCTTTGGAAAAAGGACAGTAGTGTATACCAAGATGGGATTTGGTATGGCCCAGATGGAGGTCAGGTACTTAAACCATGTCTACCAAAGCATTTATTCAGATACTTTGCTCAACTGACGCATGGCAAAGATCATGTCTCAAAGACTGGTATGATAGCCAGCATGCATCAATTTTGGCATACGAGAGGATTTGCCCTGTATGCACAGTCCTTTTGTCAGAAATGCCTCATTTGTGTTACAAGTAACATAGGTAGAGGTATCCAAACTCGCACATCTTCACAACCCAGACCAGAACAGCCGTTTGAGTATCTACAAATGGATTTTGTGGAATTGAATCCTAGTGAAGGGAAGAAATATTGCTTAGTGATTGTTGATATGTTTTCTAAATGGGTAGAAGTCTTTCCAAGTTCAAAGGCTGATTCAGGTGCTGTGGTGAAGGCTTTGATCACTGAAATCATTCCTAGGTGGGGTATTCCTTCAAGACTAAGTAGTGACAACGGGTCACACTTTGTCAATGATGCTATTCGAAAGCTAGGAAGTTATTTTGGTATAAACTTAAGACAACATTGTGCTTATCATCCAGCCAGCGGGGGAGCAGTCGAGAGAGAGAACGGGACTTTGAAAAATAAACTGATGAAATGTTGTAAGGACACAGGTTTGACATGGACAAAAGCTCTACCAATAGTGTTACTACAGATGAGAGCCAGAGTCAGACCCAAATATGGCTTGAGTCCTTTCGAAATCCTGTTTGGCCGACCACCGAATACAGGCATCGGGCCAACAAGGGGTCAGTTACCTACAACTGACCAATGCGAGGATGTCATTCTTGATTACTGTACAACCTTGTCCTCCGCTCTATGTGATATCCACAGACAAGTGAAGGAGGCCATTCCGCATCCACTGACAGGCCCACTGCATGACCTGAAACCTGGGGATTGGATCGTGGTCAAGGATCTGAAACGGAAATCCTGGCGACACCAGAGGTGGATGGGCCCATTCCAAATCCTCCTGACAACCCATTCAGCCGTTAAAATCGGGGCCAGAGCAACTTGGATACACGCTAGCCATTGCAGGCGCGCACCGGCTCTGCCAGCGGAAAGAGAGGACACGCATCCTGAGTACCCCAACGGCCGTCAAAATAGCTGAACGATCCACCCAGGTACACTTGAGTCACTACAAAGGTCATTTCGACTGAAACTTCCAACTGGTAAGGTGAGCGAAGACTGATAATAGGGTGGACCAGGCTTTATAGAGCTTGTAGACCTAAAAGTCAGTGAAGAAATTTACAAGACACCAAGCCTTATAGGGAAGCCGATTTCAGTCAAAATGAAGCCCGGGTGGTTAGACTTTATAATACGGTGTTGGGGTGTCATGTTATGTTTTATAGGGATTTTTCTTTTGACATGGTATCTTTGGGTACCACCTAACTCAGGGAATAGTGTCACACTGTCAAATCAAACGTATGAATTGGATCATACGGACCGACGATTCAGGCGTGGCGTTTCGGGAGCCCATCATGACAGTATCAACTACAAAATGTACTGGTACCGAGGACCACCTGCACGGAGGTATAAAGATCCCTGTAGAGCTGCTGGGAATGGAGACTTATCTCAGACTAACAGTCTGTATGTTTGCTATAATTCTACTATAATTGATGCTAGTATAATAATACCCCTGTCTTCGATTAGAATTGGTGGTTATCTAGGTACAGACTGGTCAAGTTATGAATGGTATTTGTCTGCAGCAGATGTGGAGGGGGGCTGGGAACATGTTTTCACATATACAGGCAAGGATTGGTCTGCCGCCCCAACGACATCTGCAGCAGTACAGTGGAGAAAAAGACTCGTTTTGACAAAACAAGCAGATAAGTTACAACTGGTGTTAAAAACTGTTGAGGCACCCTTGGCTCCACAACCTCCTAAAAGTAATGTCTGGTCAGACTCTCCTTGTTATCATCTAACTCTCTATGTTTACAGACCAGGAGCAAAAGCTGACCCTTACACATATCTCTCCATCTGTAGCAACATTACGACGCCAAAGAAAAGCAATCCTGTTGACCCCATACGAGGGAAGTTGACCCCTGGTCCAATGAGTAAAGCTACATACATGCTCATTGTGGAAAATGATACATCTGTTGA
Organism: Protosalanx chinensis; assembly: GCA_030340685.1. NCBI lineage: Eukaryota > Metazoa > Chordata > Actinopteri > Osmeriformes > Salangidae > Protosalanx > Protosalanx chinensis. Next base: position 16,498,354 of record CM059322.1, on the reverse strand, counting down.
CGAATGGTTTCAGGTGACTTCAGGGGTATCAGGACTCAACAATAATTGGTTGTTAATGGTTGAACAGACTGCTAAACAGACAAGAATGGATTGCGTATTGTGTTTAGGACCAAGGCCACTACTACGCATTATACCATCAAATATTCCTACTGCTTGTATACTTGATGTAATGACTAAAACAAATCCTAGTGCCAACTGCAGGAATTGGGACACGGTCTATCCCATCACTCTTTCTGAGAAAAATAAACCGATTTTTTCTAAACAAGTTGCCCCTGGCAACTTCTTATGTATTCGTATAACTGGGAAGGGTAAACCATTGACACAGTCAAAGGTTTCCTTTTGTACGGAAGTGATCTATGTACAAACAGGATTCCTCCCACTTTCTAGAGCTGATATCTGGTGGTGGTGTGGTGATGACAGATTGTTTGACAAATTACCACAGAATGTAACTGGAACTTGTGCCCTAATATCTCTGCTTTTTCCTATTTCAGTGTACCCTATTACTTCTATTGAATTAGTTGGGAGATTAGCTAATGTAGAGTCACAGCAATTGATTTCTAGAAGCAAGCGAGATGCTTGGATATCAGATAAAGATTCTACTTATATAGATGCTATAGGTATACCACGTGGTGTTCCTGATGAATACAAATTGGTTGATCAAATAGCGGCTGGATTTGAATCATCGATTTGTTGGTGGTGTACGATTAATAAGAATGTGGACAGGATCAATTACATCCATTACAATGTCCAAAGATTAGGAAATTGGACACAAAGTGGGTTTGAAGCTGTTCATGAACAGCTGTCGGCAACTTCCCTTATGGCATTTCAGAACAGGATTGCTCTTGACATGTTGTTAACTGAGAAAGGGGGTGTTTGTGCAATGTTTGGAGAACAGTGTTGCACATTTATTCCCAACAATACAGCTGCTGATGGCCGCTTGTCCAAAGCTATTGAAGGTCTTCGTACCCTCAATAAAAAAATGAAAGAGCACTCTGGAGTGGATACCTCCAGGTGGGACTCCTGGCTGGATATGTTTGGAAGGTACCGGACCCTAGTGTCGTCAATAATAGTGTCAATGGCAGTATTTGCCGCAATATTAACCTTGTGTGGATGTTGTTGCATCCCTTGTTTCCGATCTTTAACCACTCATCTTATTACCACAGCGATCTCTCCCATGGAAGACAAAGTAGCTCAGCTTTTTCCACTCTTACAGCACGAAGATGCTCTGGACAGTAATAACGAAATGTTTAACACTGATCTATTACAACTTTCATATGATTAATGACTTGATAGCGGCTGTATGTGTTTTAAAGATTGTCTTACAGAGGGGACACGCTTTGAAGTGGAAATCCATAAAACAGCCTCCCACAAGAACATTCATGAATGACATTACTCTTTATTGATGTACTGTGACTGTAAAAAAAAAAAAAAAAAAAAAAGTTCCAAGTGTAATGGAACATTCTGATGTTCCATAATTGTACTGTGATATTGTTATAAGTTGTGTTGATGTTTTGAAACTGCTTACTGCAAGTTACAGTCTGGTCAAAGTTAACACCTCCCCACAGACGATGCTAATTGACTTGATCAATACAGGTGCGTAGACAAAAGGTCTGGGTGATCAACTAGCTTACCCTATCAATACAGTTGCGTAGACAAAAGGTCTGAGTGATCACCCTGCTTTAAAAGTGCTAATCAACTAGCCTTTTCGGTCAATACAAGTGCGCAGACAAAGAGTCTGGGACCCCCCCAACCCCTTTCCCCCTTTGGAACCGCTTCAAACCAGAATGTGGAAGGAGGCCCTTTTGGAGACTCTTCCCCCCCAAACCTGGACAACGAGGGGGGGGACTCAACGGGATATATAGAGAGGGGAAAAGAAGGTTCAGGACCTTCTTCCTTGACCTACCGTGTTGATGGAACCAGGTCTATCAGAGCTCTGTTAATGTATGTCTTGTCTGTTTCACGTTTCGTGTGTTCATAATTGCTATACTCTGTTCTTGTGAAAGGTTCAATAAATTTGTATCTAACGAACCATCAAACTTTTGTATCCTTGCAACGTCCTCTATCAGAAAGTTTCCACCACAGTACCTGTTTGAGGGCAGCGTACCTGTGTGGGGGCAGCGTACCTGTGTGGGGGCAGCGTGCCTGTTTGAGGGCAGCGTACCTGTGTGGGGGCAGCGTGCCTGTTTGAGGGCAGCGTACCTGTTTGAGGTCTATCATGAAGGTGCTGAGGCCAACAGACACAGACTCTCTGCTCTGCATGCGGGTGAAGATTCCATCCACCAGACCAATCTCTGCCTCTCGTGCTGGGACGTCTGAGCCAATCAGAGCCATGAACACAATCAGCCCAACCTGGGAGGCGACAAGAAGACATTCTGGAACCTGGACGCAGTGTGAAAGTGTACTGCTGCTGAGTAAGGTGTGTGTGTGTAACATGCATGTTTAAGGTGTGTGTGTGTGTAACATGCATGTGTTAGGTGTGTGTGTGTAACATGCATGTTTAAGGTGTGTGTGTGTGTGTAACATGCATGTGTAAGGTGTGTGTGTGTAACATGCATGTTTAAGGTGTGTGTGTGTGTGTAACATGCATGTGTAAGGTGTGTGTGTGTGTAACATGCATGTTTAAGGTGTGTGTGTGTAACATGCATGTGTAAGGCGTGTGTGTGTGTGTAACATGCATATGTAAGGTGTGTGTGTGTGTCTTGCCTGCTTGAGGTACATGCTCTTGCCAGATGAGTTGGGTCCAGTGATGACCTTGACTCTGCCCTGAGTGGTGCAGCTGTGAAAGGAGTTGGACACCAATACAGGAGAACACACCTGCAGCAGGGGATGTCTGAGCACACACACACACACACACACACACGTGTATGTGTATACATGTAAGGCAACTTGTGTGTGAGTGTGTATACATAAAAATAAAAATAAATGTGTGTGTACCTAGCCTCAGCCAGTACTATCTTCCTGTGATTGGTCAGACAGGGGGAAGTGTATCCATACTCCTGGGAGGCGTGGCTAAGAGCCATCAGACAGTCCAGCTCAGCAGTCAGGTCCAGAACCTCCACACACACACACACACACACACACACACATCAGCACCAGCAGCCTCCACCAGCCCTCCTCCCCTCAGCAGCCTCCACCAGCCCTCCTCCCCTCAGCAGCCTCCACCAGCCCTCCTCCCCTCAGCAGCCTCCACCAGCCCTCCTCCCCTCAGCAGCCTCCACCAGCCCTCCTCCCCTCAGCAGCCTCCAACAGCCCTCCTCCCCTCAGCAGCCTCCACCAGCCCTCCTCCCCTCAGCAGCCTCCACCAGCCCTCCTCCCCTCAGCAGCCTCCACCAGCCCTCCTCCCCTCAGCAGCCTCCACCAGCCCTCCTCCCCTCAGCAGCCTCCACCAGCCCTCCTCCCCTCAGCAGCCTCCACCAGCCCTCCTCCCCTCAGCAGCCTCCACCAGCCCTCCTCCCCTCAGCAGCCTCCACCAGCCCTCCTCCCCCCAGCAGCCCCCACCAGCCCTCCTCCCCTCAGCAGCCTCCACCAGCCCTCCTCCCCTCAGCAGAGCTCCCAGACCTTGTGAAGACAGGCGCTCCTCTCCAGCACGGTGCTCTGCAGCTGGGTCATCACTGCCATCTCCATGTCTGACACACACAGGAGAGTCAGCTGAGCACTGAGTAGCCTGGCACACCTCACAGGTGACAGGGGGGGAGAGGGGAGGGGGGCAGGGCTGACCTCTGATGTCACAGTGCAGGTCTCCCAGCAGGTTGTCCAGCTCCTTGGTTCTCTGGCTGCGGTAATGTAGACGCTCTTCAGACAGGAACTGAACACACACACACACACACACACACAGGTACACAAAGGAGATGCATTTACGAGCAATAAAGTTATTCATGAAATGGAAGAGCGGCTAAAAAGCACCATGAAGTCAAGGCCTTCAATCATGAAGTCCTCTTTGTCCACCATGCTGGGGAGTCTGGGAACAGACAGCAGGAAGCCTATCTGAGAGGGGGGAGAGAGGGGGAGAGAGAGGGGGGAGAGGAGGGGGAGAGAGAAAAATAAATGTTTCCAGGTGTGTTCAGGTGTGTCCAGGTGTGTTCAGGTGTGTTCAGGTGTGTTCAGGTGTGTTCAGGTGTGTTCAGGTGTGTTCAGGTGTGTCCAGGTGTGTCCAGGTGTGTTCAGGTGTGTCCAGGTGTGTTCAGGTGTGTCCAGGTGTGTTTCAGGTGTGTCCAGGTGTGTTCAGGTGTGTTCAGGTGTGTCCAGGTGTGTTTCAGGTGTGTTCAGGTGTGTCCAGGTGTGTTTCAGGTGTGTTCAGGTGTGTCCAGGTGTGTCCAGGTGTGTCCAGGTGTGTTCAGGTGTGTCCAGGTGTGTTCAGGTGTGTTCAGGTGTGTCCAGGTGTGTTTCAGGTGTGTTCAGGTGTGTTTCAGGTGTGTTCAGGTGTGTTCAGGTGTGTTCAGGTGTGTCCAGGTGTGTCCAGGTGTGTTTCAGGTGTGTTTCAGGTGTGTCCAGGTGTGTTTCAGGTGTGTTCATGTGTGTCCAGGTGTGTTTCAGGTGTATTCAGGTGTGTCCAGGTGTGTTTCAGGTGTGTTCAGGTGTGTTCAGGTGTGTCCAGGTGTGTCCAGGTGTGTTCAGGTGTGTCCAGGTGTGTTTCAGGTGTGTTCAGGTGTGTCCAGGTGTGTTCAGGTGTGTCCAGGTGTGTCCAGGTGTGTTCAGGTGTGTTTCAGGTGTGTTCAGGTGTGTCCAGGTGTGTTTCAGGTGTGTTCAGGTGTGTTCAGGTGTGTCCAGGTGTGTCCAGGTGTGTGGACAGACCAGAGGAATGTAGATGACACAGCAGGAGGGGATGTGAGAGTCCAGGTGTTCCAGTTCTGTCCGGGCCACATCTGTCAGGAAGTCTGAAAGACCCATCATCCTCCTCTTCTCTGACAGGGACAACACAACATCATCATCTTCCTCTTCTTCTCTGACAGGGACAACACAACACACCACCCTCCTCCTCCTCTTAGTCAGGGACAGGCTCTTACTCTCATCGATAGCAGGATCCACGTTGGGTTTCACTGTGAAGCGGTTTTCTGCCAAACTGCTCTCAAAATCCACCTGCATGAAAACTCAGGTCAACTCACTGCCACAGTAATAAAGTGTGTGTGTGTGTGTGTGTGTGTGTACCACTCTGCTGATAAGAGTGTGTGTGTGTGTGTGTGTGTGTGTACCACTCTGCTGATAAGAGATGCGATGCAGTAGAGATCATCAGAGAATCCTTCACTGATGTCCTGGAAAAGCTGGATGGACTGAGGGAGTGAGCGCAGTGTGTCCCTGATACACACAGCACTGTACACTGTCTGCAACACACACACACACAGCACTGTACACTGTCTGCAACTCACACACACAGCACTGTACACTGTCTGCAACACACACACACACACACACACAGCACTGTACACTGTCTGCAACACACACACAGCACTGTACACTGTCTGCAACACACACACACAGCACTGTACACTGTCTGCAACACACACACACACACACAGCACTGTACACTGTCTGCAACACACACACAGCACTGTACACTGTCTGCAACACACACACAGCACTGTACACTGTCTGCAACACACACACACAGCACTGTACACTGTCTGCAACACACACACAGCACTGTACACTGTCTGCAACACACACACAGCACTGTACACTGTCTGCAACACACACACAGCACTGTACACTGTCTGCAACACACACAGCACTGTACACTGTCTGCAACACACACGCAGCACTGTACACTGTCTGCAACACACACACAGCACTGTACACTGTCTGCAACACACACACAGCACTGTACACTGTCTGCAACACACACACAGCACTGTACACTGTCTGCAACACACACACACACACACACAGCACTGTACACTGTCTGCAACACACACACACACAGCACTGTACACTGTCTGCAACACACACAGCACTGTACACTGTCTGCAACACACACATTTTTTGGATGAGAGAACTAAAGCTAACTGTAATTATTCATGTTAGACTAACCTTGTATAAACTCTGCCAGTCAGACACTGTGGTGTGAGATAGGGACATCCTGTGCAGCACATTCTATAAACACATACACGCACGCACACGCAGATCAAATCTTCACAAAGGTCAAATCTGCCAAGGTCATGAAGAGGTCATGGAGAGGTCAGGGGTTACCGGGATGTTCCTGATGTTGCTCAGCGACGCCTGCAGGGTCCGCAGAGTGTCCGAGTTCCGTGGAGACGAGAAGAAGCGGACCACAGTCTGTCTCCTGTTCAGCAGGGCCAAATCACGGCTGGGCCTCAGGAACCACTGCCTGGGGGGAGAGAGAGAGAGAGAGAGGGGGGGGGGGGGTTCTGTCATAACTTTCCCACAGACACAACAGGAGGGAGGATGTTTAGGTTGGTGAACTTTCTGGATGGGTGGACTGAGTGTGTATATGTGTTTGTGTGTGTGTTTATTTATGTGTTTGGTCAAGATGATTTCTCACCGAAGCATTTTGGACCCAAACTTGCATTTGCAGCGATTAAGTATCCCTACAACAGAGAGTGACCTGGCACTTCAGATAGGAGCACCTGCAGGCAGGTAACCAGGAAGTGACATCATCCTGGAGGGTTACCATAGAGACTGAGGCCCTCTTTTTCCCCAGACTGCAGCTTGTACACAGAGGGGTGCAGCTCAGACTTGAAGATCTGCAGAACACTGAATACATCACATGTACATCACATGTACAGCACATGTCCATCACATGTACAGCGCATGTCCATCACATGTACAGCGCATGTACAGCACATGTCCATCACATGTACAGCGCATGTACATCACATGTACATCACATGTACATCACATGTACAGCACAGCTGCCTGTCAACATGGTAAGTCTGTGTGTTTAGTCAGGGGGTGTTGGGTTAGTGATCAGAAGGTTGTGAGTTTGATTCCCGGCTGAGGCAACATGACGTTGTGTCCTTGGGCAAGGCACTTCACCCTACTGTCCTCAGGGGGGAATGTCCCTGTACTTTAAGTCACTCTGGTTAAGAGCGTCTGATAAATGACTACATGTAAATGTTTACATGCATGTTGTGCTTCAGGAAAACAAACCTGTAGGTATCATGATCCATAAACACCACGTCTTTTCTGAATGCAAATAGAAAATGACACATATGAAGTTAGTATAATGTAGTGCAGTCTGTCTCAAAATGTGTGTGTGTGTGAGTCTTACAAGGTGTAGGTGAGGAACTGTAAGATTGGCACCCCCACACTGCTGTCCTCCAGTTCCACCCCCACTCTCCTCCTGTCCAGACACTTCAGCAGGGCCCCCACTGACCGCAGCTGGAACACACACACACACACATTCAGGATCAGGCTCGCAGCAGCAGGATCAGGCTCGCAGCAGCAGGATCAGGCTCGCAGCAGCAGGATCAGGCTAGCAGCAGCAGGATCAGGCTCGCAGCAGCAGGATCAGGCTAGCAGCAGCAGGATCAGGCTTGCAGCAGCAGGATCAGGCTAGCAGGATCAGGCTAGCAGCAGCAGGATCAGGCTTGCAGCAGCAGGATCAGGCTCGCAGCAGCAGGATCAGGCTTGCAGCAGCAGGATCAGGCTTGCAGCAGCAGGATCAGGCTAGCAGCAGCAGGATCAGGCTAGCAGCAGCAGGATCAGGCTAGCAGCAGCAGGATCAGGCTAGCAGCAGCAGGATCAGGCTTGCAGCAGCAGGATCAGGCTTGCAGCAGCAGGATCAGGCTTGCAGCAGCAGGATCAGGCTTGCAGCAGCAGGATCAGGCTCGCAGCAGCAGGATCAGGCTCGCAGCAGCAGGATCAGGCTCGCAGCAGCAGGATCAGGCTTGCAGCAGCAGAAGAGGGCAGTTTGGTTGTTCTCACCATGAGTAGAGAATCAAAAGAGAGGCAGGAGGAGAGGTAGGCAGCTCTGTCGCTCTCTGAGGCAGAGGCAGGGAGGAAGGGCAGACAGGCAGACAACAGCCTCTGCTTACTGACCTCTACACCTGCAGGAGCACAACAAGTCATGAGAAGCCACTGTTTTATACCGATGTGTTTAAATCTACATACATAACCTTCTTCCATACAATAAAGATCTGATTACCAAAGTCCACTGAAGGACAGATCACCACTTCAGGTCTGTAGTCTGGGTTAGAGCCTGAGAGGATAACAGACCACAGCACAGGGAGAGAGGACAGTGGTGAGAACGTTGCAGAACATCAGATGGACCCACACACACACCGCCCCCACACACACACACCCTACCCAGTCTCTGCATGAACTGGGCCATGCAGCGTTCCTGCTTAGCGCTGGTGATGATCACATGAGGGCTAACTTCCTGGATCACTGTGATGAGAAAGTGGGCAGAGACAAATAAGAACCTTGACTGGATGATGAGAGGGGATGAGGGACCCTGCAAGTGGAGGATGAGGGGCCCTGCAGGGGGAGGATGAGGGGCCCTGCAGGGGGAGGATGAGGGGCTGAGGGGCCCTGCAGGGGGAGGATGAGGGGCCCTGCAGGGGGAGGATGAGGGGCCCTGCAGGGGGAGGATGAGGGGCCCTGCAGGTGGAGGGTGAGGGGCCCTGCAGGGGGAGGATGAGGGGCCCTGCAGGGGGAGGATGAGGGGCCCTGCAGGGGGAGGATGAGGGGCCCTGCAGGTGGAGGGTGAGGGGCCCTGCAGGTGGAGGGTGAGGGGCCCTGCAGAAGCTCTTACCTCGAGCCAGTAGATGGAGGTCAGGTCCATCAGGAGTATCTGCCATGTGGTGCAGGGTGAAGTCTCTGCTGTCATAGAAACACAAGCCTACCTGGCCATGCTGGGCCACAACACTCAGCAACACCTGGCAAGCAAAACAACACTCAGCTACACCTGACAAGCAAAACAACACTCAGCAACACCTGGCAAGCAAAACAACACTCAGCTACACCTGACAAGCAAAACAACACTCAGCTACACCTGACAAGCAAAACAACACTCCGCTACACCTGACAAGCAAAACAACACTCAGCTACACCTGACAAGCAAAACAACACTCAGCTACACCTGACAAGCAAAACAACACTCAGCTACACCTGACAAGCAAAACAACACTCCGCTACACCTGACAAGCAAAACAACACTCCGCTACACCTGACAAGCAAAACAACACTCAGCTACACCTGACAAGCAAAACAACACTCAGCTACACCTGACAAGCAAAACAACACTCAGCTACACCTGACAAGCAAAACAACACTCAGCTACACCTGACAAGCAAAACAACACTCAGCAACACCTGGCAAGCAAAACAACACTCAGCTACACCTGACAAGCAAAACAACACTCAGCTACACCTGACAAGCAAAACAACACTCCGCTACACCTGACAAGCAAAACAACACTCAGCTACACCTGACAAGCAAAACAACACTCAGCTACACCTGACAAGCAAAACAACACTCAGCTACACCTGACAAGCAAAACAACACTCCGCTACACCTGACAAGCAAAACAACACTCAGCTACACCTGACAAGCAAAACAACACTCCGCTACACCTGACAAGCAAAACAACACTCCGCTACACCTGACAAGCAAAACAACACTCAGCAACACCTGACAAGCAAAACAACACTCAGCTACACTTGACAAGCAAAACAACACTCCGCTACACTTGACAAGCAAAACAACACTCAGCTACACTTGACAAGCAAAACAACACTCAGCTACACTTGACAAGCAAAACAACACTCAGCAACACCTGACAAGCAAAACAACACTCAGCTACACCTGACAAGCAAAACAACACTCAGCTACACCTGACAAGCAAAACAACACTCAGCTACACCTGACAAGCAAAACAACACTCCGCTACACAACACTAACGCAGCATGTGTGGGTGAGGTGGTGTGTGTGTACAGGAAGGTGGTGTGTGTGTACAGGCAGGTGGTGTGTGTGTACAGGCAGGTGGTGTGTGTGTACAGGCAGGTGGTGTGTGTGTGTGTGTGTACAGGCAGGTGGTGTGTGTGTGTGTGTGTACAGGCAGGTGGTTTGTGTGTGTGTGTGTGTGTACAGGCAGGTGGTCTCTCACCTGGGGCAGGTCCCCCTCTTCCTCCAGGTTTGGCTGTGAAGGCCCAAGCCCCGCTCCCGTCATCCGGACTCCCCCCTGCGCTGCCATCCTTATTCTACAATAACCCCCACAAACGGATGTCTACTACACACATTAGATCAAATAAAATTACAAAGTTATAAGATATGTCAACATAATCGTCCTCTTCTCTAAACTGTTGGACTTGAACCGTACTGCTTGTGTCAGGAGTGCTAATATGAGAGCTTGTTAGCTAGCTAAGCTAGCCTGCCAGGTGTCAAGAGTTTGAGGCCGGAAATTGTGACTAGATTTCGATTAGTGACAGATTCATGATTTCTTCCCATATTGTGTTTTTTTTTATTAAAAGTTTAATTAATGATTTTTTTCGTGACTTTACCTGGTAAAACAGAGAATTAACCAGCAGCTGCGGTTATTTAGGGAATAATAGTTTGACTGAGCGCGCCAAACGGTGTCCTCTCGTGCGCTGCTCTGATTGGCTGCTGAACATTTTTAGATGAGACCAGCGATGCTCTGCTTGGCTGCTGAACATCGTTAGATGGAAAATAAATCCATATTTTGATCAATTTACCAGCAGATTTGCTTCAGAAACAGAAAATGATTGAGGATGAAACAGTGGGTCACGTGACTCACTTCCCATATGGATGGTAGTCTGAAGTGTCCTAACTCGCTTTATATATGCAACTCTCTTTATATATGTAACTCTCTTTATATATGCAACTCTCTTTATATATGCAACTCTCTTTATATATGCAACTCTCTTTATATATGTAACTCTCTTTATATATGCAACTCTCTTTATATATGCAACTCTCTTTATATATGCAACTCTCTTTATATATGCAACTCTCTTTATATATGCAACTCTCTTTATATATGCAACTCTCTTTATATATGTAACTCTCTTTATATATGCAACTCTCTTTATATATGCAACTCTCTTTATATATGCAACTCTCTCTATATATGTAACTCTCTTTATGTATGACTCTGGATAGGGAGGTTCTGTTTCTACTAATAATCTGGAAAGGGGAGAGATCTCCCAGTTATCTATTGATGAAAAAGCTACAAGTTGCACAATATTAAGAGTGTAACTCTGGATAAGAGTGTCTGCTAAAATAATTGAGTGACTGGGGTTGAGAGAGCCTTAACTAAGGGTTAACATAACCTGCAATTCTACAGCCATTTGGACATCACTTTGCTCTCATGTAGAACCACTGTATGTCGCCATCTTGTGTTGCAGCCCACAGTTGTTGCTATTACCCAGTTATTTAAATATGAAATACACTGATTCCATAACGTGGAGAAAAGAGTCATTTATAAATATGGCAATAAATACTGATACACATAATGAATAACAATGTCACATAATTTACGTTTGGTCACTTATTCTTTAAAAAGATCAAAGTGTTTGAGCTTTCTGGTGTTAAGGTTTCCTATGTGTGTGTGAGCTGATCAGAGGGGGGGAGGAGGTAGTGTTGGAGAGGAGGGGGGAGAGGCAGCATGTCGGTCTGATGATCTCGGCTGTTTCCCATCGACTGACGGATGGACAAACCACACAGGGCCATGAGATTAGGAGGGTCACCTGGGAGAGAGAGAGAGAGAGGGAGGGAGGGAGGGAGGGAGAGAGGGAGGGAGGTAGAGAGGGAGGGAGGGAGGGAGGGAGAGAGGGAGGGAGGTAGAGAGGGAGGGAGGGAGGGAGAGAGGGAGGGAGGTAGAGAGGGAGGGAGGGAGGGAGGGAGAGAGGGAGAGAGGGAGGGAGGGAGGGAGGGAGGGAGGGAGAGAGGGAGAGGGAGAGAGAGAAAGGTACAACAAAACAGACATTGTAAGTCAGAGTTAAATCTAAAGTTAACTGTGTATCTAAAGTTAACGGTGTATCTTCTCCAGCAGTGGGTTTAACAGCTGATTTGATGACCTGACCATCTTAAAGTCAAACTCACGATTGGCTCCGCTGAGATAACGCAGTCTGACAACAGCTCCGCCTCTCACGCTGCTCACGGCCGGGAACAGCTCCGCCCCTTTGGGGAGACCACAGAAGGCCACGCCCAGGAAGCAGCCATCCACGATGTATCCCAGAGTTCCTGCGTCTGCATCCAACACCAGCAGCACACGTTCAGGGATGCAGAGAGCAGGCGCAGAGGCCTGATCCTCCACAACAAGCTTTCTACATGGAGGTGTGAGAGCCAGAGGCTCTTCAAGCCATCCCTCCAGCTGCCTTCCTCTAGGGTACAGTCCCAGAACCTGGCCCTGGTGCCACAGCTGGTTGGAGGTCAGTTCCCAGCCCCAGGACTCTGAGTCTCCACCCACCAGAGCATTGTAGCCTGATGCCTGCAGAGGACAACAGGAAGTAGACAGTCCTACCACAGCGTGACTTCCTCTCTGCGTGGGACTCCACAACACCTCCCACAGGTGGAGCCCTCTCCTCTCCCCTCCCTCCCCCCTCACCCCATCGCTACTCTGCTGGGCAGGTGCACGTGTCACTTCCTTTCCACATCCTGACAGGCGGAAGTGAGGCGAGCAGTGGGCGGGACTCCAACGAGACCGTCTGTCTTCTGCGTCTGCAGGGGCGGAGTCCAGGATGAGTGACAGGCGGGATGAGGGCGGTGTGGCGAATGGGAGAAAGGGGGAACAGGAGGAAGAGGAGGAGGGCTTTTCAGAAGTGCCATACAGCCAGTGAGATAATGTGAGACCCATTAATGCAATGAAAGCCCTTGTTAGCCCCTCCAGTGATGTTAGCCCCTCCAGTGATGTTAGCCCCTCCAGTGATGTTAGCCCCTCCAGTGATGTTAGCCCCTCTAGTGATGTTAGCCCCTCCAGTGATGTGATGTTAGCCCCTCCAGTGATGTTAGCCCCTCCAGTGATGTGATGTTAGCCCCTCCAGTGATGTTAGCCCCTCCAGTGATGTTAGCCCCTCCAGTGATGTGATGTTAGCCCCTCCAGTGATGTGATGTTAGCCCCTCCAGTGATGTTAGCCCCTCCAGTGATGTGATGTTAGCCCCTCCAGTGATGTTAGCCCCTCCAGTGATGTGATGTTAGCCCCTCCAGTGATGTTAGACCAGACAGACTCCAGTGTCTTTCCTCTTCAACTGACTGGGTTTGATGTTGAAGCTGTGAAAAGCAGGTCACATTAGACTTCCATCTAACACAGTTTGAATAGAAATGTTTAGATTTTTCCACAAATTTCTTAACAGTTAGATCCATTTGTCCTATAAGAGCACTGAGAGCATCACAACACAACTCACCCAGGCTTGTGGAGGTTTGACTCTGGGTTGTTCTCTCCACTTTGGACATGGTGAGCTGCTTGACTTTTATAGATGCCCCTTATCTCTCTGCCATATCTCCCTATCACCATAAGACAGGCTCCGCGCGGCTCGTCCAGAACATTTCAGCGACCTCCACAGCAGGAACAGCACAGTCCATCACTCCTAATGACGTCATACAGACCTGTTGTCAAGGCTACCAGACTCTCATCCTGTGAATCCTGTTATCTTAAAGATATCAAGCTTTCCTTTAACCTCCTCCTTCATGGAATCTTATCTGGTCCTGTAATGGATGAACACGTAAACGGCGAAGCAGATGAACAGCATCAGACTGGGGCTTTTAATCAGCAGAAAAATGAAAAGACAATAAAAACAGAAACGACTCATTGTGGGGACAGATGCGCATGCGCAGTAAAGATCACAGAGCGAGAGAATGGAGGAATGAGTCAAACTATATATTTGCATTTATTAAAAACCTAAAGTGTCATATTGTATTTATTTTGTTAGGGTTATTCATTTTGTGTCAGCAAATAGTTTTTTCATTGAAAATGATTTAATTGAATTTACATAATTCTAAGCATTCACATAATTTAAACGTACTGGAACATCAGTTGCTGTTTTGGGGGGGAATATAAATGAAACTCACCATCATGTAATAATGTCATAATATAAACTACAATCTGAATAAAACTACAAGACACGTCCTGTGAATTGGTGACAATAATGTCGTCCAGCAGATGGAGTTGATCCCTTTGAAACAGATTTAGGATCCATCAGATCCAGCAGGCAGGAGGAGGAGAGGAGGGCCGGGGATGAACACAGAACTGAACCTTAACACACTAAACTGAACTATACTGATGTGTTATAACATGGACCAGAGGCCGATCTAAGAAGTTACTAACATCATCGAGTTAGTTTGATAGTTTTTACCAGCTGAGATTGACTTTATAATCCTGTTTGTGTCGTGGATCCATAATGAGGCTCCATGTGAGTCTGCTGCTCTCTCTGCTGGGATCTTATATCTGCTGCTCTGCTGCTAAAACAGAAGAACAGGACATCAGAGGTAAACCTGTTAACATGTGTGTAACATGTGTGTAACATGTGCTGTATGCAACACTGCAGGAGTGTGTGTCTGTGTTACTGCAGGAGGAGTAGCTAGCAGCAGCTAACCCAGCTAGCCACACAGTTAGCCTGTTAGCAGGATTCAAACCTGTAACCTGCAGTGTGTGTGTGTGTGTGTGTGTGTGTGTAAGGGGGGGGGGGGGGGGGGGGGGGGGAGGAATCCCAATGAAATGAGCATTTCTGTGTCTAATGAAGGGATGTAATGTTAGCCTGAGAGATGCTCCAGTCTGCCTGCCTGTGTGTGTGTGTGTGTGTGTGTGTGTGTGTGTGTGTGTGTTAGACTGACATCAAAGAGTGTGTAGCAGCTTAATAAGTTCATGCATGACACACATTATCCACTGGTTGACTTATTTGTTAAATACACACTAATACAAATTCAATGGTTCATCTTCCAACATGTGTTTCACAGCACATTCCTCAAGATGTAGTGAGTTGCTGTTTGAACTGGTGCAGTTTCTGTGATCTCTCTCTTCCTCGCTTCCCTCCTCTTCTCTTGTTCTCCCCTTTCTGTCTATAATAACCTGGATACAATCACCAACACCTCTTTATGATAATTATAGACACACAGATGCACGTACAGATTGTATTATTCAGTCATATTAATCTTTAAATCTGCTTTTCATAGTCTGCTGTCAATTCAGTGAGATTTGATCACTTCTAAGTTTTTGGACAATCCTCTCTTCAAGGGTTTAGATTTAGATCTGCTGGAAACATGAGAGGATAAAGGATTTGGTGTATTTAATCATTATTAGTAATTATTCTAGCCTATTTTACTGAACACAGACATTTGACACACTTGTCTTTTAATGAATCTGTTTCTGTCTTGAGTTTGCAGTTTTCCTCTGGATCTGCTGTCTCAGACCTCCTGTCTCTCTGACTCCTCCTGTCTCTCTGACTCCTCCTGTCTCTCTGACTCCTCCTGTCTCTCTGACTCCTCCTGTCTCTCTGACTCCTCCTGTCTCTCTGACTCCTCCTGTCTCTCTGACTCCTGTCTCTCTGACTCCTCCTTTCTCTCTCAGAGTCTCTGTTTTTCTTTTGGCTCTTAACTTCCTGTCCCTGTCCCCCCCACCTCCTCTACCCCCCCCCCCTTCCTCTCTCTCTGTCTCTGCCTCTTTCTCTCCCCCTATATTCCCTCCCCTCCTCAGCCTTTGCCCTGATCAAGTCTAACCTTCAGGCTCACCCTGGGGGTGTGGTCAGGTCCCTAGGGGTGTGGTCAGGTCCCTGGGGGTGTGGTCTGGTGGATGTGCAGGGTTCTTCATGCAGGGTTCTGCTCCTCTAGTTCTGCTCCTCTAGTTCAGCTCCTCTAGTTCAGCTCCTCTAGTTCAGCCCCTCTAGTTCAGCCCCTCTAGTTCAGCCCCTCTAGTTCAGCTCCTCTCGTTCAGCTCCTCTAGTTCAGCCTCTCTAGTTCAGCCCCTCTAGTTCTGCTCCTCTAGTTCAGCCCCTCTAGTTCAGCCCCTCTAGTTCTGCTCCTCTAGTTCAGCTCCTCTAGTTCAGCTCCTCTAGTTCTGCCTCTAGTTCTGCTCCTCTAGTTCTGCTCCTCTAGTTCTGCTCCTCTAGTTCAGCTCCTCTAGTTCAGCCCCTCTAGTTCAGCTCCTCTAGTTCAGCTCCTCTAGTTCAGCTCCTCTAGTTCAGCTCCTCTAGTTCTGCCTCTAGTTCTGCCTCTAGTTCTGCTCCTCTAGTTCTGCTCCTCTAGTTCAGCCCCTCTAGTTCAGCTCCTCTAGTTCAGCCCCTCTAGTTCAGCTCCTCTAGTTCAGCTCCTCTAGTTCTGCCTCTAGTTCTGCTCCTCTAGTTCTGCTCCTCTAGTTCTGCTCCTCTAGTTCAGCCCCTCTAGTTCAGCCCCTCTAGTTCAGCGCCTCTAGTTCAGCCTCTCTAGTTCAGCTCCTCTAGTTCAGCTCCTCTAGTTCAGCTCCTCTAGTTCAGCTCCTCTAGTTCAGCTCCTCTAGTTCAGCCCCTCTAGTTCAGCTCCTCTAGTTCAGCTCCTCTAGTTCAGCTCCTCTAGTTCAGCCTCTCTAGTTCAGCTCCTCTAGTTCAGCCTCTCTAGTTCAGCCCCTCTAGTTCAGCCTTGACAGTTCTGCCAGACAGCAGCTGGGCTCCAGCTCTGCAGACCAGAATACTCCTTAGTCAGGAGCCGCCACTGAAGCAAGGCTAATGTAGGGGGACCCAAACACCATGTTGTGTGTGTGTGTGTGTGTGTAGACATTGCTTTGTAGTGCAGCAGTGTTCTGTGTATGCTGTGTATGGAGTACTGAAGCAGCAATGATTCAGCTGCTGGATGTCCAGGATCATTATGTTGGGTCGGAGCATCGGGCAAGAAACACTCTTTGATGTCTTTGTCCTCCATATGGTACACACCCAAACACACACACACACATACACACACACCCACACCCTGCAGTGTCAACAGAGTAAAGAGTTACTGGTTTAACAAGGCTCTCACACCCAACACAACCAACTCCTATAGGCAGATATGTCATTATCCTGTAACTCTCTGTGTGTGTGTGTGTGTGTGTGTGTGTGTGAGTGAATGACTCTCCTTGGCTTCTTTAAGAGTGAGGTCACTAGATTTATTGGATGAGAATGGAAAGAGGAGTATCACATTTGAAAAAGGATAGAGAACGAGAGGGAGAGAGAGGGAGGAAGAGAGCGAGAGAGAGAAAGAGAAGGAGAGAGGTAGAAAAGGAGAGAGAGAGAACAGCATTGTCTCAGGGGAGTTCTCCAAAGTGAGCACAGCTGGTAACCCTAACAACGGATCGCCGTAGTGGGACCGGAAGTGATGTATTGCTTTAAGAATGCCCCCCACCCCCTCTCTCATGCAGTGGAGGGTGTCCTTTGCCCCCCCACCCCCTCTCTAATGCAGTGGAGGGTGTCCCATGGGAGGTGGGGCACTGATCTGACTGTGTGTGTGGAGGAGAGGGGGTGGGATTCATGGGGGAATGTGAGATTGGAGTATGGGTGTGGCTGGTTGTGTAAGGAAGGGTGTTGAGGAGGGGTGGGGAGAGGAGGGGTGGGGAGAGGGTAGAGGAGGGTTGGGGAGAGGAGGAAGGAGGGGTGGGGAGAGGAGGGGAGAGGAGCCTTTCAGCCTTAATTGAAAGGTCACCAGGGTTCAGACGCCAGCCAATCAGAGGTCACATGATGCAGCTACCAGCCAATGAACAGAGAGAGCAGCTCTGTTGTTGTTAATGCTGAGCTACGTTACGGCTAATGTGGCTAATGTGCTTCAGTCCAACCAGAACAGAACCTTAGACAGACCTGGCTGCTGCCTAAGATCCACATCATCCAGCCTCAGATCCACATCATCCAGCCTCAGATCCACATCATCCAGCCTCAGATCCACATCATCCAGCCTCAGATCCACATCATCCAGCCTCAGATCCACATCATCCAGCCTCAGATCCACATCATTCAGCCTCAGATCCACATCATCCAGCCTCAGATCCACATCATCCAGCCTCAGATCCACATCATCCAGCCTCAGATCCACATCATCCAGCCTCAGATCCACATCATCCAGCCTCAGATCCACATCATCCAGCCTGGTTCCAACATGTTCCCAGTTCTCCAGAGTTCCTGTTCAGTCAGAAGGAAGTGGAACATTCAGAGACTTCCTGCTGTTATTATTCTGTGTTCAGAGACGGTGTGAACATCTAGACAGGGTGGATCTAGGAGGGGGGGGGGGTGTTATTGTGTGTTATTGTGTGTGTGTTAGGGTGTGTTAGTGTGTGTGTGTGTTAGGGTGTGTGTGTGTGTTAGTGTGTGTGTGTTAGGGTGTGTTAGTGTGTGTGTGTGTTAGGGTGTGTGTGTGTGTTAGTGTGTGTGTGTTAGGGTGTGTTAGTGTGTGTGTGTGTTAGTGTGTGTGTGTGTGTGTGTTAGTGTGTGTGTGTGTGTGTTAGTGTGTCCAGGCATCAGTAATCTCAGGATATCCAGTGTTATCCAGGGTTCATAGTGTGATTGAAGTGTTGTTGCTTTAGGAAGTGTCTTCCTTTGTTAGCTTCACAACCGCCTGTCTCTGCTCAACACACACACACACACACACTGCACTGAAGAGTGTGTGTGTGTGTTCAGACTGCCCTCTGAAGAGTGTGTGTGTGTGTGTGTTCAGTCTGCCCTCTGAAGTGTGTGTGAGTGTGTGTGTGTGTGTGTCCGTCCAGGTGTTTCCTGCTGAAACCTCTCAGGATAAATGTCATGTTGTGGGTACGAAGCACTTTTGGACTGTAACCAGGCAGTGTGTTGAAAGGAGCCTTGTGATTGGCTGATGTGTGATGTGTTCTTGTTTCAGAGGTGACTCTGAAGGTGCACCTGAATGATGCCAGCACCCAGCAGCCTCTGGGCGGAGCCACCATCCAGCTCTTCACCAACCACACACCTGTAACCATGGAGATGTCCACCACCGACGGCAACGCCTACCTCCGCTTCCTCTACCGTCTCGGAACACCACTGGTTGTCACAGCAACCAAGCAGGGCTACGTGCCAAACTCTGCCCCCTGGAGACCCAGCAGACTGCCTGGTGTGTGGTGTGTGTGTGGTGTTGTGTGTGTACTGCAGGGTGTTCAGAGTGGACGTGTGGAGCTGGGATGTTTGTGTGAACAGGGGGGAGGGAGGAAGAGGGAGAGAGGAAGAGGGAGAGAGGAAGAGGGAGAGGAAGAGGGAGAGAGAGACTGAAAGGACAGAAAAGGTTCTTTGTCGACACTGGCAGCTTCCTGTCCTGTGAAAAACAATGAAAGATGGACTGAAAGAAGACAGGAGAGACAGAGCATGTCTTTATTAGCAGATATGTCCAGGTACATTTCAACATGAAAGAAACTCATTGCGTGTGTGTTGTGTGTGTGGTGTGTGTGTGTGTGTGTGGTGTGTGTGTCTGTGTGTGGTGTGTGTGTGTGGTGTGTGTGTGTGGTGTGTGTGTGTGGTGTGTGTGTGGTGTGTGTGTGTGTGGTGTGTGTGTTCTTGCAGTGTTCTCCACTCTCAGTCTGGACCTGCTACCAGAGAGAACTGCTACTCTGATGGTGTATGATGATGTGGTGCAGATCATCTCTGGATTCCAAGGTAACACTTTTCTTGTGTGTGTGTGTGTGTGTGTGTGTGTGTGTGGTTCTGCAGTGTGTGTGTGTGTGTGTGGTTCTGCAATGTGTGTGTGTGTGTGTGTCTGGAGCCTTTGTGTGTGAGCAGTGAATCAGCTATTTCCCTTTTGACCTGACATAAATCAGTCCATAAATAATGTCCAATCCTCTTTAAGAAGAATCTGTTTAATGAAACCAAGCACACACACACACACACCCCTCCCTCATACCCCACACACACACACACACATATACACACACACATATACACACACACACCCCTCACACTCCAGTGTCATACATCTTTTTGCATGTGTCATTACATTAGCTGAGTTCATACTAGATGACTAGGCTCCAGTGATTGGCAGGTGGTTGACCCCCCCCTGTGTGCTCCTGTCCTCCCCAGGGTCCAGAGCTCAACCGTGGGTCCAGTTCCAGCGCCGGGCCCTGAGCCTGCCTGCTAACATGTCCTACAGCAACCTCAGCGCCCTGCTCACAGTGGCCAGCGCCCCCACTCACATGCAGCACTTCCCCTACCTGCAGGCCCTGGGGGGCAACGGCTCAGGTACACGGGAGGGGGGGAGGGGGGGTGGAGCTGCAGACCTTACACAGATTATCCTGATAACATCTTAATTCTGACACACTCACACCAGCCGCTCCTGCTTCCCCCCTACACACACACACACACTCTTGTACACATTTATTTTCTGTTGTTGATCCTTCTTTATGTCTGCATCCTCCCCTCCTCTCCTCCTCCTTCTCTTCCTCTCCTCCTCCTTCTCTTCCTCTCCTTTTCCTCTCCTCCTTCTCCTCTTCCTCTCCTCCTCCTTCTCTTCCTCTCCTCCTCCCTCTCCTTCTCCTCTTCCTCTCCTCCTCCTTCTCTTCCTCTCCTCCTCCCTCTCCTCCTTCTCTTCCTCTCCTCCTCCTTCTCTTCCTCTCCTCTCCTCCTCCTTCTCTTCCTCTCCTCCTTCTCCTCCTTCTCCTCCTCCTCCTCTCCTCCATCCTGTTGTCCTCTAACAGGATCTGAGCGCAGATTTGAACTGACTCCGGTTGCAGCTATCTCTGTCCACCTATTGGCCAGCGATGGTGTGGAGCTGCTGGTAAACGAGCCAATCAGCATCTCTGTCCCTCTGCCAGCCAATAGCGGTTTGAAGGAAAACGATCACATACCTGCCTGGAGGTTTG
>CM059322.1:16445155-16470155 GCA_030340685.1 Protosalanx chinensis | reverse complement strand
CTGAACCCCTGACTGAACCACTGAACGAACCACTGACTGAACCACTGACTGAACCACTGAACGAACCACTGACTGAACCACTGACTGAACCCCTGACTGAACCCCTGACTGAACCCCTGACTGAACCCCTGACTGAACCCCTGACTGAACCACTGACTGAACCCCTGACTGAACCCCTGACTGAACCACTGACTGAACCACTGACTGAACCACTGACTCTGGCAGACTTTGCTCTGAACTGCTATGCATCACTTTTATACTGTTGCTTCAGATGCCTTTTTTTGTATTTTCCTTTTAATACGTTATGATTTTTTTGTTGCAAACATTAAGTATTTTACTATTTTACAAGTATTTGTTTTTATTTGTTATTTGCATGTGTTTCAGTGCTTCCCTTCAGAACTGCCTTACAGAAGCACACAAACACACACGAGCTGCTTCATGAAACCTGAAAACAAACTCTCTTCTCTCTTTGGGAACTAGAACACCAACTGTTCCACACATCTAAGTGCCTTTGAAGTTGTTTAGTGATTATCTGTTGATCACCCTATTTATTTCAAGTTTCCTCCTCCTCTACCTCACCCTCTCTCTCTCTCTCTCCCCCCCCCCTCTCTCTCCCCCCTCTCTCTTGGCATAGAGCATGCAGTACTCTCCTCCGATCCAGGGGAATAATCACTTGGCAGTAGTTTAGATTATGAGGACACCAGACCATAGAACGTGTGTGTGTGTGTGTCCACATTAGAGTCTGTGTGTGTGTGTGGGGTTGCCATCTAACCTCTTCATATATTACAGTTTGTGTATTTCTGTCCCATACTTGTTGTGTAAATGTTGTGTGAGCTGGTTTGAATGGCCTCTGTCTCTTTGTAACCACTTGAGCTGTCTACTGCTCCCACCAGAGGCTTGTGCTGGTGTCTTGTATTATAACTGAAGCCTATTATTCTGAATAAAGAACTAAATTACCATGTGTGTTATTTAACTAATTCTTGTGGATGTTAGTAACTAGTAAGAAATATGGATCCTCTTGTCTGGACTTAATAATAATAATGGTGTGAAATACTGGCCCTAATGTTATACAGGACAGGGCAGAAGAATCAGAACTTGAAGCCACTTTTATTTTGTTGTTAACTAACTAAATCTCCTATCTGAGGGTGTGTTAGACACAGTGATCCAGCTGGTCTGTCCCCCCAGCTGCGGTAAGAACGAGCAGCGGATGATGTCGCTGTTCCCACTTCATCCTCAGAACATGTTTTCATTCCTCTGGTCTCTTTAACTGGGAGGTTGTTGAGGCTTCTTCTCCATCTTCATCCGTGATGGCGGAGGACAGCGAGTCTGCAGCCAGCCAGCAGAGCTTAGAGCTGGATGACCAGGACACCTGCGGGATCGACGGAGACAATGAAGAGGAGAATGAACACATGCAGGGGTGAGGATGATCCCAGCCTCCAGCCTCCCCCAGCCTCCCCTAGCCCCGCTCCTCCCCCAGCATCCTGCCCCGCTCCTCCACGCTCCCCCAGCCCCTCCAGCCCCGCTCCTTTAGCCTCCTCCAGTCCCTCCAGCCCCGCTCCTCCAGCCCCGCTCCTCCAGCCCCGCTCCTCCTGCCCCGCTCCTCCTGCTCCCTATCTCGGGGCTGGACAGGCTGGTTAGCCGCTATGTTAGCTCAGATCAGATGCACTGTTAGCAAGCTAGCATGCTACAAGCTAATGCAGACTAAAGCAAACCTGCAGGTATCATGATGTTTCTGGGTTAATAAGAACTGGAAATAACAGCCTTAGATGATGATGATGATGAGGAGGAGGAGGATGATGATGATGATGATGATGACTGCAGTCAGCAGAGGTCTTTATCTGCTTCATTAATGAACCTGCTGTCTTGCTGGCCTGCTGGTTTATCATGTTGACGTAAATGATGAAGATCAGATGAAGACTCTTGATGAACCTGCAGCTGTACATTATCATCATTATCAAGGCTAACACATGTCCCGCTTCTACAGTCTTAGTATTAAGGTTAGGTCGTGTTAGTTTGTTAATTTGGTTTTCCAAATGTCAGTCACGTGGTGTGAATGAACAGATCCTCCAGGTTTATGGCGATGGAAGGAGATGTGAATACTGTGTGTGTGTTTGTGTGTGTGTGTGTGTGTGTGTAGGAGTCCTGACAGCATGTGAATACTGTGTGTGTGTGTGTGTGTAGGAGTCCTGACAGCATGTGAATACTGTGTGTGTGTGTGTGTGTGTGTGTGTAGGAGTCCTGACTGCATGTGAGTACTGTGTGTGTGTGTGTGTGTGTAGGAGTCCTGACAGCATGTGTATACTGTGTGTGTGTGTGTGTGTGTGTAGGAGTCCTGACTGCATGTGAATACTGTGTGTGTGTGTGTGTGTGTGTGTGTGTGTGTAGGAGTCCTGACAGCATGTGTATACTGTGTGTGTGTGTGTGTGTAGGAGTCCTGACAGCATGTAAATACTGTGTGTGTGTGTGTAGGAGTCCTGACAGCATGTGAATACTGTGTGTGTGTGTGTGTAGGAGTCCTGACAGCATGTGAATACTGTGTGTGTGTGTGTGTGTGTGTAGGAGTCCTGACAGCATGTGAATACTGTGTGTGTGTGTGTGTGTGTGTGTGTGTGTGTGTAGGAGTCCTGACTGCATGTGAATACTGTGTGTGTGTGTGTGTCTGTAGGAGTCCTGACAGCATGTAAATACTGTGTGTGTGTGTGTGTGTGTGTGTGTGTGTAGGAGTCCTGACAGCATGTGAATACTGTGTGTGTGTGTGTAGGAGTCCTGACAGCATGTGAACACTGTGTGTGTGTGTGTAGGAGTCCTGACAGCATGTGAATACTGTGTGTGTGTGTCTGTCTGTAGGAGTCCTGGAGGAGATCTGGGGGCGAAGAAGAAGAAGAAGAAACAGAAGAGGAAGAAAGAGAAGCCGAGTTCAGGAGGAGCGAAGTCTGACTCTGCCTCCGACTCTCAGGAGATGAAGGTGAGGCTGCCTCTGCTGGTTCTGTCTGCCTCTGCTGGTTCTGTCTGCCTCTGCAGGTTCTGTCTGCCTCTGCTGGTTCTGTCTGCCTCTGCTGTTCTCCCAGTGGAACCCAGACAGCAGTGTGGAACTTGTTCTCCTGTTTCCTGTGCTGTAGAACCCAGCTCTGCCCATGCAACAGCTTCAGGACATCCAGAGAGCCATGGAGCTTCTGTCCTGCCAGGGACCTGCCAAGAGCATCGACCAAGCAGTCAAACACAAGTATCAGTTCTGGGACACTCAGCCTGTTCCTAAACTCAGTAAGTTGTTGTTGTTGTTGCTGCTGTTGTTGTTGCTGTTGTTATTGTTGTTATTGTTATGACTGTCTGGATTTGACTGCCTGGTTTTGATTGCCTGGTTTTGATTGCCCGGTTTTGACTGGCTGGTTTTGATTGCCTGGTTTTGACTGCCTGATTTTGAATGCTTGGTTATGACTGCCTGGTTATGACTGCCTGGTTATTACTGCCTGGTTATGACTGCCTGGTTATGACTGCCTGGTTTGTGTTTATGCAGATGAGGTGGTAACGAGCCATGGACCCATTGAAGCAGATAAGGAGAACATCAGGCAGCAGCCTTATTCCCTTCCCCAGGGCTTCATGTGGGACACGCTGGACCTCAGCAGTGCAGATGTGGTGGGTTCAAACTCTCTGGCTCCTTATGCACTAACACACACTAACCACACCCAAACTGATACCCTGTAGTTGGCTCTCTGTCACTGCCCGTCTCTGCCAGCTGAAGGAGTTGTACACGCTGCTGAATGAGAACTACGTGGAGGACGATGACAACATGTTCCGGTTTGACTACTCACCTAACTTCCTCAAATGGTCAGAATGCCTCATCTTAACCCTTCAAGTACAAAGTACAGTAACAAGACTAGAGATCTGATGCTAGTCTGGCTACCTGCAGTCTCTTAGACCTGTCTCACCTGTGTGTGTGTGTGTCTCATCTGTGTGTGTGTGCGTGGGTGTGTGTCTCACCTGTGTGTGTGTGTGTCTCACCTGTGTGTGTGTGTGTGTGTGTGTGTCTCACCTGTGTGTGTGTGTGTCTCACCTGTGTGTGTGTCTCACCTGTGTGTGTGTGTGTGTCTCACCTGTGTGTGTGTGTCTCACCTGTGTGTGTGTGTGTGTCTCACCTGTGTGTGTGTGTGTGTCTCACCTGTGTGTGTGTCTCACCTGTGTGTGTGTGTGTGTCCCACAGGGCTCTGCGTCCCCCAGGCTGGCTCCCTCAGTGGCACTGTGGAGTGAGAGTTTCCTCTAACAAGAAGCTGGTGGGATTCATCAGTGCCATTCCTGCTGACATACACATCTATGATGTGTGAGTGCATCACACACACACACTCACACACACAAACACACACACACTACGCTCATCTCCCCTAACTCCTCCCCCTGTCCCCTTCCTGTGTCCCCCTGGCCTCCCAGTTTAAAGAGGATGGTAGAGATCAACTTCCTGTGCGTCCACAAGAAGCTGCGTTCGAAGCGTGTGGCTCCAGTCCTGATTAGAGAGATCACACGGAGGGTGAACCTGGAAGGAACCTTCCAAGCTGTCTACACCGCAGGGGTGGTCCTGCCCAAACCTGTGTCCACATGCAGGTACCTGAACACTGTCCGCATGCAGGTACCTGAACACTGTCCGCATGCAGGTACCTGAACACTGTCCGCATGCAGGTACCTGAACACTGTCCGCATGCAGGTACCTGAACATTGTCCGCATGCAGGTACCTGAACACTGTCCGCATGCAGGTACCTGAACACTGTCCGCATGCAGGTACCTGAACACTGTCCGCATGCAGGTACCTGAACACTGTCCGCATGCAGGTACCTGAACACTGTCCGCATGCAGGTACCTGAACACTGTCCGCATGCAGGTACCTGAACACTGTCCGCATGCAGGTACCTGAACACTGTCCGCATGCAGGTACCTGAACACTGTCCGCATGCAGGTACCTGAACACTGTCCGCATGCAGGTACCTGAACACTGTCTGTGTGTGTATGTGTGTGTGTGTGTGTGGTGTGTGTGTGTTAGGTACTGGCATCGCTCTCTGAACCCCAGGAAGTTGGTGGAGGTCAAGTTCTCTCACCTGAGCAGAAACATGACCCTGCAGAGAACCATGAAGCTCTACAGACTACCAGATGTAAGCAGACACACTGAACACTGAACACTACCAGATGTAAGCAGACACACTGAACACTACCAGATGTAAGCAGACACACTGAACACTACCAGATGTAAGCAGACACACTGAACACTACCAGATGTAAGCAGACACACTGAACACTGAACACTACCAGATGTAAGCAGACACACTGAACACTCACTCACACAACATCCTCTCAGTCAAGCACTTCTCAGAGATCCTCCCCTTCCTCAGTAAGCCCCTCCTCTTCCGTATTAAGCTCCTCCTCTTCCCCCTCCATTCACAGAGCACAAAGACCCCGGGGCTGAGGCCAATGGAGAGGCGAGACGTCAGCCAGCTGACGGTGCTGCTTCAGAAGCACCTGCAGAGGTTTCAGCTGGCGCCCTCTATGGGAGAGGAGGAGGTGGCACACTGGTTCCTTCCCCAGGAAAACATCATAGACACGTTTGTGGTGGAGGTATATAACTGTGTTTGTCTGCAGAGGGAATCCACACGTATATCCAGCTGGTATTCAGTCCTTACTTGTGTGTGTGTGTGTGTGTGTGTGCTGTCCCAGGGTGCTGGAGGTGTTCTTACTGACTTCACCAGCTTCTACACGCTGCCCTCTACAGTGATGCATCACCCCCTTCACAGAAGCCTGAAGGCAGCCTACTCCTTCTACACTGTCCACACACACACTCCTCTGCTGGAGCTGATGAACGACGCACTGATCCTAGCCAAACTGGTACTGCCCCCAACACACACACACACACACACAGGAACAGAGGAACCACATCCACTACACACACACACACTACCGACAGGAGTTCAGACACCTGTGGTGTCGTGAAACTATGTGATTATTGTATTGTATTATTATAAGGAAGTTGATGTAACTGTCATAAAGTAGTGATTGTTTGTTGTCCACAGAAAGGCTTCGATGTGTTCAATGCTCTGGACCTGATGGAGAACAAGATGTTCCTGGAGAAGCTGAAGTTTGGGATTGGAGATGGGAACCTGCAGTATTACCTTTACAACTGGAGGTGTCCTCCCATGGAGCCTGAGAAGGTGTGTGCAGCTCACATGTAGCTCACATGCATCTCACATGCAGCTCACATGTAGCTCACATGCAGCTCATATGTAGCTCACATGCATCTCACATGCAGCTCACATGCAGCTCACATGTAGCTCACATGCATCTCACATGCAGCTCACATCCAGCTCACGTTACTCTCTTTCTGTCTGTCTCTCTCCTCTCTCTCTTCTCTCTCTCTCCTCTCTCTCTCCTCTTTCTCTCCTTTGTCTCTTTTCTCTCTCTCTGTCTCCTCTCTCTCTCTCTCTCTCTGTCTCCTCTCTCTCTCGCCTCTCTCTGTCTCTCTCCTCTCTCTCTCTCTCTCTCTCTCTCTCTCTCTCTCTCTCTCTCTCTCTCTCTCTCTCCATGGCAGGTTGGCCTGGTACTACAGTAACCATTCTGCTGTGGGCGGCTTCAGACTGATCTGCAGGTCGACCTCTGACCTTTCCCCCCAGCCAGGCCCAATGGGTCGTGTTCTTCTCCAGCCAATGGAAGCCGGCCTCTTGGAGAGAGGGCTTCTCCAAGCTTATGCTGGTGTCATGGAAACCATTCTCTCATAATGACAACTCTTCATCAATATCTTGAATGTGAAATTATGCTCAGCCTGAGACCATACAATACTTAAAAACACACACACACTCCTACAGTACCTAATACACTCATATAGTCCTCAATACACACACTCATACAGTACCAAACAACACACAGATACACAATCAGACAGTACTTAAAAACACACACTTGGAAAGTACTTATAACACACACACAGACAGTACTACAACACACGCAAAAGAAATCTTTACAAATAAACATTAACTTACAGAATATGTAAGGAAGCATGTAGATACATTAACATTAGTCATGTGCACACACACACACACACACACAACATAAAAGAACAGACTTGCATCCCAAAAGAATCACATGTTTTTGCCAGTTTGAGAAAGCAGAAGTTTCACCTGTGTGTGTTAGTGCCAGATCATATTTATTCCTGTAGTTAAGGGCTGGAGTGTTTCAAAAACACATCCAAAGTGTTTTCTTTAGTACTAGTTTAGATGTTGTTGACTGTTCATACGAACAGTTTGGAAGAAGCGGTTTAAATGTTTTCTTTTGTTGTTTTTTTTAAGAATGTATCGCATTATTGAAGCACAATTCTTAAGTTCTTAATGGAGCAAACAGCTCCTTTAATACCAGGTGCATTTTTATTGAGTGTTTTCTTTATGTTCTGATGATTAGGTTTTCAAATGATACCATGTCTTGACATACAGGCAGGGTGTAAAATAAGACTTTGGTTTTGCGTTTGTGGCTCCCAGCAAACAGGACTAAGCCCCTCCCCCTTTACACACAATTCTGATATTTAGAATTGTGCTTTATGTTACTTGTTGTACGACACAAATCCTGTTATTTCTTTCAGTATTTGTAAAAACCCTCAAAACTGAATTCAGAAGACAGAATGAGGCATGGATGTTCTGAGGTAGATCCTTGTGGAACATCGAGCATGAGGATGTCATGTCAGACAATCTCACACACACACACACGTCACACACACACACACACACACGTCACACACACACACACGTCACACACACACACACACATGACTGTCAGCAGTCTGTTCTGTCTCCCTGAGGAAGACAGGAAGTGTGGAAGCATGGCTGTGTCATCCATGTTCAGAACACACAGGTCTTGGAAAATCATTTGAGTTGATGTTTTGAAACCCCTCTTAGCTTGTCTGTGCCTGACGCTGCTTTACATGTTGCTGTGTGGCTTTGTGAAGGTGGCAGTGAGCACAGCTGCAGGACTGGCCCCCCTCTGGTCCCCCCTGGTCCCCTCTGGCCCCCCTCTGGTCCCCCCTGGTCCCCTCTGCCCCTCCCCCCGGTCCCCTCTGGCCCCCCCTGGTCCCCTCTGGCCCCCCCTGGTCCCCTCTGGCCCCCCCTGGTCCCCTCTGGCCCCCCCTGGTCCCCTCTGGCCCCCCTCTGGCCCCCCCTGGTCCCCTCTGGCCCCCTCTGCCCCTCCCCCCGGTCCCCTCTGGCCCCCCCTGGTCCCCTCTGGCCCCCCCTGGTCCCCTCTGGCCCCCCTCTGGCCCCCCCTGGTCCCCTCTGGCCCCCCCGGTCCCCTCTGCCCCTCCCCCCGGTCCCCTCTGGCCCCCCCTGGCCCCCCTGGTCCCCTCTGGCCCCCCCTGGTCCCCTCTGGCCCCCCCTGGTCCTCTCTGGCCCCCCCTGGCCCCCCCTGGTCCCCTCTGGCCCCCCCGTCCCCTCTGCCCCTCCGCCCGGTCCCCTCTGCCCCTCCCCCTGGTCCCCCCTGGCCCCCTCTGGCCCCCCCTGGTCCCCTCTGGCCCCCTCTGGCCCCCCCTGGCCCCCTCTGGCCCCCCCTGGTCCCCTCTGCCCCTCCCCCCGGTCCCCTCTGGCCCCCTCTGGCCCCCCCTGGTCCCCTCTGCCCCTCCCCCCGGTCCCCTCTGGCCCCCTCTGGCCCCCTCTGGCCCCCTCTGGCCCCCCTCTACCATACTTGTTGTTTCAATCACTTCCTTTGTAAACTTTAGCAGTAGAGGCCTGGAGTGAAGTGTGTCTGACCTCTGGGAGAGACACTCCAGGTCTGTGAGCCTGCTGACCTCTGACCTTACTGGGAAACAGTAAACAACAACACAGCAGTTTCACAACATGGGAGTTACAACATGGGGTTTCTTATGAATGGAAGTTCAGTCATGTTTGTGTTAAGCTGCTTGTATGATTCTGAGCATGAGGCTGTTTTAATACGGAGCCAATGACATGAGGGCTGGCCGTAACCCTTGACTACGGTGAGAGCTCCTCTAAGCACTTGCCTTATTGAACAGAAGTTGTTTTTAACAATATCCAAATGTGTAGTTTTGAAGAAGAAAAAAAACAAACTTGCAGCTTTCTCTAATTGAAGAACAATATTTGTATTGAAGTCCAGTCCAGGCGGGAGTCTAACAGAACCAGCACCTCGACCTCATCCAAACACTCTGTTACAAACACATCAGTTATACCAGCATGGAGATTTGATTGAATAAACTCATGACTTTAAAAAGGTGCAGCTTTGAATCTGTCATCATTTTAATGTGTGCCAAAGATCATACACCCCCCCCCCCCTTCCTATTAACAGTTTTAGAAGGAAAAAGTTCAACTCAAAACAAGTCCCACAAAATGATCATCTTTACCAAATCAGGTCGTAAAAGTCACAAGTCTCTTTCACTTCTGTTTTCTTATTTTGGATGGATTGGGGATAATCTTCTTAACTTTGAGAGGCTGTAGAAGCAGAGCAGCAGCTTCTGTCTGCTCCAGAGACCTGTCCTCACACCTGTGTTCCTGCCCCCTCACCTCCCCCCTGTCCTGGTCCCCAGCCTCACCTGCCTCCTTCCCCCCTCCCTCCCCAGCCTCACCTGCCTCCCTCCCCCCTCCCTCCCCAGCCTCACCTGCCTCCTTCCCCCCTCCCTCCCCAGCCTCACCTGCCTCCCTCCCCCCTCCCTCCCCAGCCTCACCTGCCTCCCTCCCCCCTCCCTCCCCAGCCTCACCTGCCTCCCTCCCCCCTCCCTCCCCAGCCTCACCTCCCTCCCTACTCTCAGCCTTCCGTTTTACTCCCTTCCTCTTCTCTGTGTCGTCCTTCTCTACTGATCTTCCACCTGCGTCACTCGGCAACGTACTTGGTAACCAGGCAACAGTGTTTGGAGGTACTCTGGGTATAATGGCGTCGACTGTGTCAGAGAACACTTCGTCCTCTTGGCAGTTCCCACGCCTGAAGCCCAGAGCCAGGACGCTCTTCAGCCCCAGAGGCTGGGCAACACTGTCGCTCAGGCGAGGCACCTGACAGGCCGGCACCTGCCTGCTGCTGCACAGCGCCACCAGGTGGCTGGTCATGTGAACTGGCTGAGCTGATTTACACACAAGCACCAGACTGAGTTCATTCCTCTCCAGGGCCTTGGTCACTTCATTGATGCCCACAGCCAGCTGCCTCCTGGCAGCCTCGTCTGTCCACCCAGAGCCCTTCTCTGGTCTGGCTCCAGCCCCCTGCTGAGCTGCCTCCTTCCCCAGCCTCCTCTTGCGGGGTCCTGCAGCCTCTCTCTTCTCCAGGCCCACAGCCTTCAGTTTGAGGCTCAGGGTGTTCAGGATGAAGTGCATGCTGTCCTGGGGCAGGGGGCTCCAGGACACGCTGTAGGGACTGCTCAGGCTGCTCTTTGCTTGAAGAAGCTTTTTACGAACCTTCTTCGACACTTTTCCTGAAGTGGCCATTATGATCTGCAACAAATCAGGAACAGGTCTTATACAAGATGAACACTTTCCAAAACAGCGTTGCTCTAATTTAGAGATTGAAGAAATGGGATCCATAGCATTTTTTTCCTCGCCGAAGGTTCTCAAATAAAGGAGCCTGAATGAGAGATAACTTGATATTAGTAACCATGCTCTTAAAAACAGCACGAGCAGGTTAGTGATCTGAGCTTGCACGAGACTGAAACCCACGAGATGAGAGAAACTAAAGATTATTAAATATAGGATAACAGTTCTCAAACACAAACTAATGTTACACGGATTATTGTCATTTAGTTAAGAATACATGTGAATGTACCTGCTGATCTGAATCTCTTACTTTAACAGCTTTAACAGTTATAACAGCTCCTTCTCTCTGCAGCAGGGCGCAGCCATGTTTGGTGTGTTACAGTATGAACCCCGGGGCAGCCCGCCGGTGCACCGAACACACACACTCAGAAGCTCCTAAACTGCGCATTTCAATTGATGGTGGGTGAGGTCATAGACATCAGGTTCGGTCACACCATCACTCAGACTCAGTTGTTGATGTCCAAGTAAATGTATTTTACTAATATAATCTACTGGTAGTTGTTATATCTGACGCATCTTGTTTTAGCGGATGACGTCAGATTAATGTGAAAAGTCTTTCATTAATATTCTAAATATTTTAATCATGAGAGGAGCGTGACGCTGCTGTAAAGCAGCCAGTGTCATGTGTGGCTGCAGAGGAGGAGGAGGTTTTCATCAGCACTTCATCAGCCTGCGGACCAGCTGACCAGCTGACCACACTGCTTCTGACCAGCCAGCAGAGTCTCTCCCACCTGGTAACATGTCACTTCAGGTAAGGTTAAACAGCATCCTCTCTACTTTAGTTCCAACTGCTGCTTGGAAATAACCTGCCTGATTCTATCACCGTTATTATAACCTCATTACTATCGAACATGTCCTGTGCAGTTCTGCTTATTTGGATCTCTTATTTAATGTTACCTTGAATTTATGACTGTTACGTACGACTTTTCTTGGGTTGTTATTCCACTAAAATGGATCTAAGCGGTTTAACACACATTTAAAAGGTAACTTTTTGCTATAATAAATAACACATAATTGATGCACTTCTAGTATTATGTCTTTAATTCGTAATATTCCACATATCCTCAAGATCTGCACATGCAGCGATGAAACACATAACTTTTAACTGATCAATAATACTGATGAAGGCCTTCTGAAAAGATAGTACAATAAAGTACATGATAGTGATGTTAATGTCTGAGGCAGATAAGATTAAAAACAGACAATTGCTCGATGAACAATTTTCATCAATTTACCAACTTCAAGTATTTTTTTGATCACTATTGTCAGTGTAGTTTATAGATCAACTAAATTGTCTTAACATCATGTTTATAAATGTGTGCTTTTTGCCGCAGATGTTATTACTCCATTGCTCTAGATCCGTTCATTGTGCAAAGCAGATTATTCATGGTACACAAGCAGCCATTCATAGTCTTGCATAATCAGCCACTGTTCTGATCTGTCCTCATTCAGTTCCATTGTCCTCCTTGATCATAATCTGAAGTGAGATCTTTGGGTCACCAGAGGCACTGTATCACTGTATCACTGCATCACTGCATCACTGTATCACTGTATCACTGTATCACTGCATCACTGCATCACTGCATCACTGTATCACTGCAGCACTGTATCACTGCAGCACTGTATCACTGCATCACGGAATCACTGTATCACTGCATCACTGCATCACTGCATCACTGCATCACTGTATCACTGCAGCACTGTATCACTGCATCACTGTATCACTGCAGCACTGTATCACTGCAGCACTGTATCACTGCAGCACTGTATCACTGCATCACGGAATCACTGTATCAATGTATCACTGAATCACTGTATCACTGTATCACTGCATCACTGCATCACTGCATCACTGCAGCACTGCATCACTGTATCACCCAGAGTAATGACAGTATTGAACCAGAAGTAGCTCATATCTCTAGCTCTAATCCTGCAGTGTGAACAGATCTTCCTCACTCAGCCAAACTGTGTGTTCAGGCAGAGTTTGATCAGCTGGCTGAGCAGGTGAAGCAGCTGAAGATCCGACCTTCTGACCAGGAGCTGCTGGACATGTACGGCCTGTACAAGCAGGTCATCGCTGGAGACATCAACATTGGTATAAACTGTAGAACCAGGAGTGTTCTATAGAACCTTGTTACTGTAGAACTAGGAGTGTTCTATAGAACCTTGTTACTGTAGAACCAGGAGTGTTCTATAGAACCTTGTTACTGTAGAACCAGGAGTGTTCTATAGAACCTTGTTACTGTAGAACCAGGAGTGTTCTATAGAACCTTGTTACTGTAGAACCAGGAGTGTTCTATAGAACCTTGTTACTGTAGAACCAGGAGTGTTCTATATAACCTTGTTACTGTTAACAGCTGTTACACAGCTGCCAGTGTCTGTCCTCCCTGGATCCAGACACAGCTGCCTTCTCATCAGACATTCTGCTTCTATTCTCCAGACAGACCTGGCATGCTGGACCTGAAGGGGAAGGCCAAATGGGAGGCCTGGAACTCAAGACAAGGTGACACCAAACAGCAGCTTTGTTACAGTGAATACAGAAGAAGAAATTATCCCTTATTAGACCCCTAATGGGTAAATTTCAGAGGCGCACACA
Source organism: Protosalanx chinensis (assembly GCA_030340685.1). Taxonomy (NCBI): domain Eukaryota; kingdom Metazoa; phylum Chordata; class Actinopteri; order Osmeriformes; family Salangidae; genus Protosalanx; species Protosalanx chinensis. Next base: position 16,457,020 of record CM059322.1, on the reverse strand, counting down.
TTTATTCAATGCATTGGCCGGGATTTGAACCCCCACCGGGAATGAAACCCAGGCTTTCTGCACATGGTAGGAAAGAATCCTACCACTGAACCACCAGTGCAGCCAAGTGTTCTTCATCCCCACAGAACATGTTATTATTGTTGCATTTGATTACATTACAGACGGTTCCTTTGCACAGCTCAGAGAGATATCATGAGAACATCTAGTCTGAGTCAGCACTGATGAACCTTGACCCCCGGACCCTCTTATTTATTCCTGTTCTATCCTTATGTTTTACTTTATTCTATCTGATCTCTGATGGTTTATTCTTAAAAAGTGTTAGTTTAACATACTTGCCTACTTACATATATGTTCATGTTTGCTTCATCCTGCCACTGTAAATTCTGTGTTTGTGTAACTGACATGTTGAATAAACCCAGATCTGATTGTGATTGTTGTTCACAGGGATGTCCAGAGAAGACGCCATGACTGCATATGTTGCACTTTCTAAAGAGATGATCAGCAAATATGGGATGTGAGACTGCTGACGATCTAAAGTTCTGTCATGTGTAGAATGATAACGATCTAAAGTTCTGTCATGTGTAGAATGATAACGATCTAAAGTTCTGTCATGTGTAGAATGATATCTTCTCCTCTCATTAAGAAGATCTGTGGGTCAACATTTCCTTCATTATAAACAACTTCTATGCACTTATTTGATCAAATAAATTCATTCACTTACATTCATAATAATCATACTATAAATACACTGAAATGTGGGTTATATGATTTCTTATAAATAGTGCGTTTCACAGAAGTATGAAACTGAGTAGAAATAGAAAATACTCAATTTAATAATTAAAGATGGTTTATGCTGTGTTGTTGAGAATCGTTTGTGTAATTTTTCACTTAACATCCCATCTTGATGCAACAAATACATACAAAGGTTGAACAGTAATATTAAATCAAACACAAATAAACACAACCAGTCATGAGACTGAACCCTGATTGGACAGGCTGCCTGTCAATCATCTCATCTAGAGTCACAGCAGCTCACTGCACAGTTCTCAGTCACATAGACATGTATGTAATGTCTATGTAGACATGTATGTAATGTCTATGTAGACATGTATGTAATGTCTATGTAGACATGTATGTAATGTCTATGTAGACATGTATGTAATGTCTATGCTCAGTCATCCTAGGCAGAGTGATCCTATTGATCCACACACAGAAACAGGAAACAAATCAAGTTACAGGATTCCCTTCTTACAAGAGAAGTCCACCAGCCCGCTGTCCTGAAGGTTCTAGATGTTTCCCTGCTCCAGCACAGCTGATTCTAATGAAGGGTCATTATGAGGCTTCCACAGAGCTTGATAACAAGTTAACAACCCATAATCATCTAGGAATATCCCTGATGAAATGCAGACGGGTTTGTTTGCCTGTCGAAAACACAATTTCATGGATGTTTTTATTCCTATTTGTACAATAAATATAACTATCATTCACTACATCAAGGTTCATGTTGTGTATCTAATCACTGCATTCCAGGCTGGAGTATAATAATGTGACCAGGGGGCACGCGGTGCTGGGCAATGTGGTACGCATGCGCACTGTCACGTGTTCCGGGTTGTGTCCCAGTGGAGGAAAGGTTGAGCAGCTCAGTCAACAGCCTGCAAGGATCCACAACAACACTGCATGATCGATATAAACCATCTGTACTTTATAACGCTGCGGTCAGTTCACTTCTTAATATTATCCTCTTTATGTTTCTCCTGTGGTTTGATGATACTACAGTTACTATATAAAGCGGCTCTGCTGCAGAACTGGCCTGTCTGTAGTCTGCAGACTGAAGCTACTGGAGTTTGATCTTTAGGAGCAGATCAGTGTGTTCAGATCAGTGTGTTCAGATCAGTGTGTTCAGATCAGCGTGTTCAGATCAGCGTGTGTTCAGATCAGTGTGTGTTCAGATCAGTGTGTGTTCAGATCAGCGTGGGTTCAGATCAGTGTGTGTTCAGATCAGCGTGTGTTCAGATCAGTGTGTGTTCAGATCAGTGTGTGTTCAGATCAGCGTGTGTTCAGATCAGCGTGGGTTCAGATCAGTGTGTGTTCAGATCAGCGTGTGTTCAGATCAGCGTGTGTTCAGATCAGTGTGTGTTCAGATCAGTGTGTGTTCAGATCAGCGTGTGTTCAGATCAGCGTGGGTTCAGATCAGTGTGTGTTCAGATCAGCGTGTGTTCAGATCAGTGTGTGTTCAGATCAGCGTGTGTTCAGATCAGCGTGGGTTCAGATCAGTGTGTTAGGACAGATACTTCATCACCAACAAACTGCTAGGACCATCTGAGAGAAGACAAGTGAACTATAGTCCGATTTCTGCTAATAAACTTTAGTCGCTAACGTTGGTAAAATAAATGAGCTTTCTGTCTTTGAAGCTTGAATGTTTTGCTCGTTTGTAGAAATGGCTAACCAGGTGTCCGGCCCTCCTGCGGAGAGGACCTTCCAGTACCAGAGTAGTCTACCCTCCTTACCTGTCCCCTCTCTGGAACACAGCCTCACCAAGTACCTGGAGGCAGGTGAGAGATCTGGGGCTGTTAGCTCATCACTGAGGGCAGTTCTATAGGAGTATGTGAAGCTCTCTGTGACATTGCTTGTAAGAATGGTTAAACAAATACATTTGGATTTGATTTCTTCTGTAGTTCGTCCTTTTGCGTCTGAAGAGGAGTATCGGACCACAGCAGGCATTGTGGGAAGGTTTGGAGAGGGGATCGGTAAGGAGCTTCAACAGAAGCTTCTGCAGAGGGCGAAGACCAAGAGAAACTGGGTACGAAAGATCTGTCCAAAGAATATCTGTCCAAAGATTATCTGTCCAAAGAATATCTGTCCAAAGAATATCTGTCCAAAGAATATCTGTCCAAAGACTATCTGTCCAAAGAATATCTGTCCAAAGAATATCTGTCCAAAGAATATCTGTCCAAAGAACCGTTTATCCAAAATATTGAGCAGCATATCTTAAGGAATGAAACAGCAGTTTACTGTACAGACACAAGGTTTTGATTGGGTAGCTCATCCTTGACATGCATCCATAAACACAGTTCTTCTTCCTCAGCTGGAGGAGTGGTGGTTGGACTCGGCGTACCTGGAGTCCAGAATGCCGTCGCAGGTGAAGGTGAACTTTGGTGGCCCCGCCCCCTACCTGGAGCACTGTTGGCCCCCCACAGAGGGGGCACAGCTACAAAGGACCAGCATCATCTTATGGCACACGCTTCAATACTGGAACATGGTCCGGACGTAAGAAACAAACACACACAGACAGACAGACAGACAGACAGTTATGACTGTGGTGCTCCAGGTCAGATGATGTGTGCTTGTGTGTCTTCCTCAGAGAGAGGCTTCCCACCCAGAGATCAGGGAATGATCCTTATGATATGGACCAGTTCAGAATGCTCTTCTGTACCTGCAAAGTTCCCGGCAGAGTCAAAGACAGCATCTTAAACTACTTTAAGACCGGTAGGAGATCCTCTCACACACACACACACACACACATATGTGGGACTGCTGCTTGGACAGTGTGTGACCCGTCCTCTGTCCCTCCTGCTTCCAGAGAGTGAGGGGACGTGTCCCTCCCATGTGGTGGTGATGTGTCGAGGACGGATCTTCACCTTCGACACGCTGTGTGACGGACAGATCCTCACCCCACCTGAGATCCTGCGGTACCTAAACACAACACAACACACACCCTGAGATCCTGCTGAACCTAAACACAACACAACACACACCCTGAGATCCTGCTGTACCTAAACACAACACAACACACACCCTGAGATCCTGCTGAACCTAAACACAACACAACACAACACACACCCTGAGATCCTGCTGAACCTAAACACAACACAACACACACCCTGAGATCCTGCTGAACCTAAACACAACACAACACACACCCTGAGATCCTGCTGAACCTAAACACAACACAACACACACCCTGAGATCCTGCTGTACCTTAACACAACACACACTGCACTGAACCTCATGAACACCACGATTCAACTCCTGTACTGTCTGATGTCGCTATGTGTGTGTCTCTGTGTGTGTGTGTGTTTCTGTCTGTGTGTGTGTGTGTGTGTGTGTGTATAGCCAGCTCAGCTATGTGAAGCAGTGTTGTGAGGGGGAGCCAGATGGAGAAGGTGTATCAGCGCTCACCTCAGAGGAGAGGACAAGATGGGCTGAGGTAGGACAGTCAGTTCATCCCCAGCAGGGAGACCATCACACCCTCACCTGGCTCCACCACACCCTCACCTGGCTCCACCACACCCTCACCTGGCTCCACCACACCCTCACCTGGCTCCACCACACCCTCACCTGGCTCCATCATCAGCTTCTGTTCCTCTTTCCTTCTGGACAGACTCGGGAGCATCTGATTGGCTTAGACCCGACCAATAAGACCATCCTTGAGACTATCCAGAGCAGCCTCTTTGTGATCTGTCTGGATGATGCCAAACCCTACCCAACTGCGGAAAACTACACTCCGGTACTACTACACACACACACACACACAGGTATGTGCCAGTGCTGTATATGTTGAAACTGTAACCTTTGACCTTTCAGCTGACCCTCTTGACCCTAACTGGAGACCCCACTAATCGCTGGGGAGACAAATCCTACAACCTGCTCTGCTTTGCTGATGGGACCTTCGGATCCCATTGTGATGTAAGAGAGTGTGTGGGTGTGTGTGTGTGGGCGCACGAGTGTTCGAGGAAGTATATGTTTGTGTGTGTGTGCATTTGTGTGTGAGAAGCAAAGTGAAATAAGTGTGTGTGTGTGTTGCAGCATGCTCCCTTTGATGCCATGGTGCTGGTGACTCACAGCTTCCACCTGGATCAGCAGATCAAAGCTACTGACGGCAGGTGGAAGGTAAACAGCAGCTCTGTAGACCAGGACCTCACCTGTAGACTAGGACCTCACCTGTAGACCAGGTCCTCACCTGTAGACCAAGACCTTACCTGTAGACCAGGAACTTACCTGTAGACCAGGACCTCACCTGTAGACCAGGAGCTCACCTGTAGACCAGGACCTTACCTGTAGACCAGGACCTCACCTGTAGACCAGGACCTCACCTGTAGACCAGGTCCTCAGCTGTAGACCAGGTGGTCAGGTCCTGATGTGGTCTGTGTTTCCAGGGCCCAGCCCAGGTGAGGCCCACCCCTCCCCCTGAGGAGCTGCTGTTTACTGTGGACAGCAGGGTCAGGAGGGACATCAAACAGGCCAAACAGCAATACCAGGAAACAGTAAGACCGCAACACTCCACCTCATACTACTTATCACAAGGTCCCTGGTTCGAAATCCTGGCAATGCCAACATGACGTTGTGTCCCTGAGCAAGGCACTTCACCCTACTTGCCTCAGGGGGAATGTCCCTGTACTTGCTGTAAGTTGCTCTGGATAAGAGTGTAATGTAAATGTGTTCTCCCTGTAGTGGTGCCTCCTCACCTCCCTCCCCTGTGTGTTGTCCCAGGCTGCCCAGCTGCAGATGGTGTGTTATGCCTTCACCTCGTTTGGAAAGGCGGCCATCAAGCAGAGGAAGCTGCACCCAGACACCTTTGTCCAGCTGGCCCTGCAGCTGGCCTTCTACAGACTGCATGGCAGGTGACTTCCCACTCTGCCCACTCCATCACCCTGATCATCTTTCTGCTCTCCACCTGTAGAGTTTGAATCCTGAACTTGGACTCTCTCCTCTTCTCCTCTCCTCTCCTCTTCTTACTCTCTCCTCCTCCCTCCTCTTCTCCTCTCCTCTCTCCTCTCCTTCCTCTCCTTCCTCTCCTCCCCCTCCTCTCCTCTCCTTCCTCTCCTCTCTCCTCTCCTCCTCTTCCTCCTCCTTCCTCTCCTCTCCTCCTCTTCCTCCTCCCTCCTCTCCTCTCCTCTTCTTACTCTCTCCTCCCCAGACCAGGAAGTTGTTATGAAACAGCAACGACACGCAGGTTCTACCACGGCAGAACAGAGACTATGCGTCCCTGCACCCTGGAGGCCCAGCAGTGGTGTCAGGCCATGCTGGACCCAGCTGTGACTGTGAGTGTGGGCAGCAGGGGGCGACAGAGAGCAGGCTAGTGGCTGAGAAGCAGGTTTCAGAGAGGCTGTGTCAGACTGTGTCAGACTGTGTCAGACTGTGTCAGGCTGGGTCAGGCTGTGTCAGACTGGGTCAGACTGTGTCAGACTGTGTCAGACTGTCAGGCTGTGTCAGACTGTGTCAGACTGTGTCAGGCTGTGTCAGGCTGTGTCAGGCTGTGTCAGGCTGTGTCAGGCTGTGTCAGGCTGTGTCAGGCTGTGTCAGGCTGTGTCAGGCTGTGTCAGGCTGTGTCAGGCTGTGTCAGGCTGGGTCAGACTATGTCAGACTATGTCAGACTGTGTCAGACTGTCAGGATATGTTTCCTCCCTCTTCTCTAGGATACTGCCAGAAGGAAAGCGCTGGACTTGGCCTTCCAGAAGCACAACAGCCTGATGGCCGACGCCCAGAATGGAAAAGGTCTGTCTTCATGTTCTCAGAAGTGACCATGTTCAAGTAATATGTGAGACTAAATCCTACATGTCTGTCCGTCTCTGTGTGTGTGTGTGTGTGTACATACTAACAGGCTTTGACAGGCATCTCTTGGGTCTGTACCTGACCTCCAGGGAAGAGGGCCTCCCCACTCCTGAGCTCTTCACTGACCCTCTGTATACCAAGAGGTAGGAGGACTGCAACACTTTTACATTCAGTCATTTATCAGACCCTCTTACCCACAGACACTTACAGTAAGTACAGGGACATTCCCCCTGAGGACAGTAGGGTGAAGTGCCTTGACCAAGGACACAATGTCATGTTGGCACAGCCAGGGTTCGAACTGGGAACCTTCTGATTACTAGCCCAACTCCCTTACCGCTCAGCCACCTGACTCCCACCCCAGTCTGGGTTCCTCCTTGTACTTTTCCAAACCTCCTTGTCTCCTCTGTCCTTTTCCAAACCTCCTTGTCTCCTCTGTCCTTTTCCAAACCTCCTTGTCTCCTCTGTCCTTCTGTCCAGTGGTGGAGGAGGGAACTTCGTTCTGTCCACCAGTCTGGTTGGCTACACCACAGTGATGGGAGCTGTGGCTCCCATGGTGCATCAGGGTTACGGCTTCTTCTACCAGATACGAGACGACAGGTGAGCCTACCTGCAGGTGTGACATCATCCTGCAGGTGTGACATCATCCTGCAGGTGTGACATCATCCTGCAGGTGTGACATCATCCTGCAGGTGTGACATCATCCTGCAGGTGTGACATCATCCTGCAGGTGTGACCTCATCCTGCAGGTGTGACCTCATCCTGCAGGTGTGACCTCATCCTGCAGGTGTGACATCATCCTGCAGGTGTGACATCATCCTGCAGGTGTGACATCATCCTGCAGGTGTGACCTCATCCTGCAGGTGTGACATCATCATGCAGGTGTGACATCATCCTGCAGGTGTGACCTCATCCTGCAGGTGTGACCTCATCCTGCAGGTGTGACATCATCCTGCAGGTGTGACATCATCCTGCAGGTGTGACATCCTGCAGGTGTGACATCATCCTGCAGGTGTGACCTCATCCTGCAGGTGTGACCTCATCCTGCAGGTGTGACATCATCCTGCAGGTGTGACATCATCCTGCAGGTGTGACCTCATCCTGCAGGTGTGACCTCATCCTGCAGGTGTGACATCATCCTGCAGGTGTGACCTCATCCTGCAGGTGTGACCTCATCCTGCAGGTGTGACCTCATCCTGCAGGTGTGACCTCATCCTGCAGGTGTGACCTCATCCTGCAGGTGTGACATCATGTGACATCATCCTGAGTGTTCCTCTCACAGTACCTGACAGTCATGTCTACTTCCTGTTCCTCTCAGGATCTTGGCTTCCTGTACAGCGTGGAAGTCATGTCCAGAGACGGATGCAGAGTCCTTGTTCTACTGTGTGTCTGTCTCACTGCACGACATCCTGCAGCTGGTCACCACAGCCCAGCTGTGAGGCTCCTCACCCAGACAGGCAGGCAGACAGACAGGTAGACAGACATACATAGAAACACGTCCACAACGTGTCCACTCAGCTGACTGTTAGTTTGACCTTAGCCGTTAGGTTTGTTTGTACATTTCACACGGTGAGACAAAGAGCCGTTGAATATTTTTTCGACAGCATTTTATTTCCACTTAATTACCACACTGATTTTTTCTACTTAATAAGTGATTTATAGTTGAAGTTCTCCTGGTTATTTAAGGTGAAATATCATGTCTGATATTTAGATATGTTTCTGTTGTTGCTGATACAGCGACAGATGTAGCTGTTCAAATGTGTTTTATTCACCGATCCATCCTTAAACAACATGTAGCAGCAAGCTAGCAGCAAGCTAGCAGTAATGTCTGCTGCTGCAGTATGATGAGGAGGAGAGCAGCTTCTGGAACTAGTAGCACTTTAGGAACCTCCTGATGATCAGATATTGTGACAGTAGAAGTCATTCTGCTGTAAACCATCAGTCTCCAGATCAAGAGCTTCCAGTCTGCTAACCTCTGATCTCTTCTTGTATGGATATTATCCAGTCTGATCAAGTTTAATCACAAATGTAAAATACAATGCAGTATATTACTGTTTATAGATCTGATATGGTATTTTGATCATAGGAAAGTCCTCCGATTGAAAAGCAGGCCAGTAGAAGTCCAGATACATTTGAAATGTGTAGCATAGATTTACTAGATTGTAATTGACAGAATCTGCCTTTACATCAAATGGAAATATCAATTTTGATCATGTTTGAAATGATTGTAATTGCTCTGCTGTAGGGCATCTTTTTACTGTGAATGAATCTGAGGCTTGATTAAAGACACAAAGAACACAACACCATCTGGCATCTAACTCTTTTTGTGTAACATAAAGAAACAGAATAACACAACTATTCTGACTGAATAGAAGATCTTTAATGTGTTCATACACACTAACTACTGACATGTGCATTTAAGGTTAGTTGTTTTAGTGCAAATGTAGAAACTTGATTCTTTGTCATAAGTTCTTGAAAAGCTCCCAGAAACGCAGTAGAACATGCAGGTACTAGAACAGGGAACGCAGTAGAACATGCAGGTACTAGAACAGGGAACACAGTAGAACATGCAGGTACTAGAACAGGGAACGCAGTAGAACATGCAGGTACTAGAACAGGGAACGCAGTAGAACATGCAGGTACTAGAAAAGGCCTGGACCTCGGACACTACAGGGTCTTCCAGCAGTCATTTGATGACTTTCATCTCAAACATACTAAATATATCACTATAATAATGGCCACAGAGTAAAGGTTGTAGACCGTGTGTAAGTGTGTGTCTCAATAAGACATGTATTCATGTGGCTCATCAGGTACTTTGGTGATAGAAGTTGTGTAGCAGGTGAGTCATACAGTCTTTCAGCCCCACATGGGGTTAAAACCCTCCAAAACTAAACCACAAGCCCAAAACAGTCCCCCACCCCCACAGGCAGGGGGCGCCACTACGCCACGTTGGCAATGTCCCCATCCTCGCCGTCTGAGTCTCTCCCGTGGCCCATCTGCGTGGTGACCAGCGTGTGGTACACACCCTTCTTGGCCAGAAGTTGCTGGTGAGTGCCCTGCTCCACCACCACCCCCCCCTGGAACACAGCGATGCGGTCGGCGTTCTGGATGGTGGAGAGGCGGTGAGCCACCACGATGCAGGTCCTGCCCTGCCGAGCAAGATCCAGGGCTTCCTGCACCACCTGGGGGGGGGGGGGGGGGATATATCAGCTAGAAATCGTACCAGATAGTTCTTTCCTTCTAAAACGAGATGAACTAGATCCTCGTGATCCTGTAAGTGCACACGCTCACCCTCTCACTCTCAGTGTCCAGGGCAGAGGTTGCCTCGTCCAGTAGCAGCAGGCGGGGGTTACGGAGGAGCGCTCTGGCGATGGCGATACGCTGCTTCTGTCCACCTGAAAGCTGAGTCCCCTTGTCCCCAGCCTGGGTGTCATACTTCTGCTCAGGGAGGGGAGGGAGGGAGGGAGAGATACTGTATTAAATATCAGGTGTTAGAGTTAGGGCAGGGGTGTCCTACCCTGGTCCTCAGGGGCCACTGTGCTGACAGTTTTAAATGTTTCCAGCACACCTGACTCTAAGGAATGGGTTGTGGATGAAGTGATATCAGAACCTGCTTGAGGAGGCTGGCGTGGTCGTACCTGAGGAAGACTCTCTATGAAGCTGTGGATGTTGGCTGCCTTAGCAGCTGCCCGGATCTCCTCCAGGGACACTTGGCGACTGTTGTCTCCGTAGGCGATGTTCTCTGCCAGGCTGCAGTCAAACAGCACCGGTTCCTGAGACACGATGCCCATCTGGGATCTCAACCACTGGATGTTCAGCGTCTTAACGTCAACCTTATCCAGCATCTGGAAGGAGGAGGAGAAGAAGGAGGAGAGGAGGAGGAGGAAAGGAGAAGGTGAGGACAGGTGAGTACAGTGGAATGCAAATTACATTATTTGTTTATGCTGGAATCATGTAACACCAACAAGCATCCTTGATGTGGCTGGACTGTGAGTGAATGGAGTCTGTTCATCTTATCATGAGGCCTTGAGATGAACTGATATCAGCGGCAACACACACCTCACACACACCTCACACACACCTCACACACACCTCACACACACCTCACACCTCACACACACCTCACACACACTAGCAGTAGAGTTTTTATCATGCCACCATATAAACAACGGGGTCAACATCCTGTCCAGTTGATGAGTAACTTCTGGGGAAGTGTTTCCAAACAGTGTCTGAATCCTGTCACAGCGTACATAACCCTCATAAATATGTTATCACACACAACTGAAGCATGCATGACATAACACAGACAAACAGGAGGGTGTGTGTGTATGCACGTGTGTGTGTGTGTCCTCACCACTGTCCCCTGCAGGCAGTCGTAGAACCTCTCCAGCAGCTGGATGGTGGTGCTCTTCCCACAGCCACTGCTGCCCACCAGAGCCAGCGTCTGACCCTTCCTCACCTTCAGCTCCAGCCCCTGCAGGATGGGCACCTCCGGGCGGGACGGGTAGTTAAAATGAACAGCCTGGAAGCGCACGTTACCTTCAAATGTCTCCTGAAGAGAGAGACAGAGAGAGACAGGAGAGAGAGACTGGAGTCAGGGCAGGGAAAAGGCTGTACGTACAGGACAGGGCAAACAGAGAGAGACAGACAGACAGACAGGGAGACAGAGAGAGAGAAAGAGAGAGAGAGAGAGAGACAGAGAGAGAGAGAGAGAGAGAGACAGACAGACAGACAGACAGAGAGAGGACCTGTGTGTGTCAGAATGTGATCTGTACCGGAGTGTGTCCCTCCTCGGAGGTGTTGTCGATGGCAGGCTGCCTGTTGAGCAGCATCATGAGGTGAGAGGCAGACACCTTGGCCTTGGCGTAGTTAGGAGTGAAGCTGTTAGCCTCTCCTACAGCCATGGCCCCATACAGCACAGCTGAGATCACTCTGACAGACAGGTGAGAGAGGGATGAGGGATGAGAGGGATAAGGGATGAGAGCCCTTTAGCATTTCACCTGGTAGTCACGCTCATGCAGACAGACAGAGATATGCTTTGTGTTTGATGTCAAGGCTAGGATACAATAACCAAGAAGAGGCACTTAGATTGTATATAACAAGGACCAACACTGTATTGTTTATCATAGACATAATCTTCTTTATAGTTAAGTTAGTTATAGAATCATAAACTTGAGTCTTTTTGAGACCTCTCTCTTCATGCTTGTTCTGTAACATGGTGTTGTGTAATCCAAATCAGTGTTGCCGTGGCGACCCCTCAGCGTTCCACTCACAGAGACAGTGTCTCTGAGTCAGTCTGTAATCATTAACTGCTCC
>CM059322.1:16400155-16442655 GCA_030340685.1 Protosalanx chinensis | reverse complement strand
AGTCTCACCAGTCTCACCAGTCTCACCTGTCTCACCTGTCTCACCTGTCTCACCTGTCTCACCTCTCTCACCAGTCTCACCTGTCTCACCTCTCTCACCAGTCTCACCTGTCTCACCTCTCTCACCTGTCTCACCTGTCTCACCTGTCTCACCAGTCTCACCAGTCTCACCAGTCTCACCTGTCTCACCAGTCTCACCAGTCTCACCTGTCTCACCTGTCTCACCTCTCTCACCTGTCTCACCAGTCTCACCTGTCTAACCAGTCTCTCCTGTCTCACCTGTCTAACCTGTCTCACCTGCCTCACCTCTCTCACCTGTCTCACCTGTCTCACCTGTCTCACCTCTCTCACCTGTCTCACCAGTCTCACCTGTCTCACCTGTCTCACCAGTCTCACCTGTCTCCCCTCTCTCATCTCTCTCATCTCTCTCACCTGTCTCACCTGTCTCACCAGTCTCACCTGTCTCACCAGTCTCACCTGTCTCACCTCTCTCACCTCTCTCACCTCTCTCACCTGTCTCACCTGTCTCACCTGTCTCACCTCTCTCAACTGTCTCACCAGTCTCACCTGTCTCACCTGTCTCACCAGTATCACCTGTCTCACCTCTCTCATCTCTCTCATCTCTCTCACCTGTCTCACCTGTCTCACCAGTCTCACCTGTCTCACCAGTCTCACCTGTCTCACCTCTCTCACCTCTCTCACCTCTCTCACCTGTCTCACCTGTCTCACCTGTCTCACCTCTCTCACCTGTCTCACCAGTCTCACCTGTCTCACCTGTCTCACCAGTCTCACCTGTCTCACCTCTCTCATCTCTCTCATCTCTCTCACCTGTCTCACCTGTCTCACCAGTCTCACCTGTCTCACCAGTCTCACCTGTCTCATCATGGCTTTGAAGGCTTGCAGTCTCAGTTTCATGGTCAGAATCTCACCAGCTTTCCCAAAGCAGTAACCCTGACAGAGAACACAACACTGTTAGTGTGTGACAGGGTGTGTGTGTGACAGGGTGTGTGTGTGTGACAGGGTGTGTGTGTGACAGGGTGTGTGTGTGACAGGGTGTGTGTGTGTGACAGGGTGTGTGTGTGACAGGGTGTGTGTGTGACAGGGTGTGTGTGTGTGACAGGGTGTGTGTGTGTGACAGGGTGTGTGTGTGTGACAGGGTGTGTGTGTGTGTGTTCCTACCTGCAGGAACATGGTGATGAAGGAAACTCCTCCGATGGCAGCAAACATCAGAGAGAAGAAAGAAGAGCGTTCTCTGATGACGTCCTGGTCAGTCTCTGCAAACACCTGGAGTAACACACACACACACCTGGAGTAACACACACACACCTGGAGTAACACACACACACCTGGAGTAACACACACACACCTGGAGTAACACACACACACCTGGAGTAACACGCACACACACCTGGAGTAACACACACACACACCTGGAGTAACACACACACACCTGGAGTAACACGCACACACACCTGGAGTAACACACACACACACCTGGAGTAACACACACACACCTGGAGTAACACACACACACCTGGAGTAACACACACACACCTGGAGTAACACGCACACACACCTGGAGTAACACACACACACACCTGGAGTAACACACACACACCTGGAGTAACACACACACACCTGGAGTAACACACACACACCTGGAGTAACACACACACACCTGGAGTAACACGCACACACACCTGGAGTAACACACACACACACCTGGAGTAACACACACACACCTGGAGTAACACGCACACACACCTGGAGTAACACACACACACACCTGGAGTAACACACACACACCTGGAGTAACACACACACACCTGGAGTAACACACACACACCTGGAGTAACACACACACACCTGGAGTAACACGCACACACACCTGGAGTAACACACACACACACCTGGAGTAACACACACACACCTGGAGTAACACGCACACACACCTGGAGTAACACACACACACACCTGGAGTAACACACACACACCTGGAGTAACACACACACACCTGGAGTAACACACACACACCTGGAGTAACACGCACACACACCTGGAGTAACACACACACACACCTGGAGTAACACACACACACCTGGAGTAACACACACACACCTGGAGTAACACACACACACCTGGAGTAACACACACACACCTGGAGTAACACGCACACACACCTGGAGTAACACACACACACACCTGGAGTAACACACACACACCTGGAGTAACACGCACACACACCTGGAGTAACACACACACACACCTGGAGTAACACACACACACCTGGAGTAACACACACACACCTGGAGTAACACACACACACCTGGAGTAACACGCACACACACCTGGAGTAACACACACACACACCTGGAGTAACACACACACACCTGGAGTAACACACACACACCTGGAGTAACACACACACACCTGGAGTAACACACACACACACCTGGAGTAACACACACACACCTGGAGTAACACACACACACCTGGAGTAACACACACACACACCTGGAGTAACACACACACACCTGGAGTAACACACACACACCTGGAGTCACACACCTCAGTGTAACACACACACCTCAGTGTAACACACACACACCTCAGTGTAACACACACACCTCAGTGTAACACACACACCTCAGTGTAACACACACACCTCAGTGTAACACACACACCTCAGTGTAACACACACACCTCAGTGTAACACACACCTCAGTGTAACACACACACCTCAGTGTAACACACACACCTCAGTGTAACACACCTCAGTGTAACACACACACCTCAGTGTAACACACACACCTCAGTGTAACACACACACCTCAGTGTAACACACACACCTCAGTGTAACACACACACCTCAGTGTAACACACACCTCAGTGTAACACACACACCTCAGTGTAACACACACACCTCAGTGTAACACACACACCTCAGTGTAACACACACACCTCAGTGTAACACACACACCTCAGTGTAACACACACACACCTCAGTGTAACACACACACCTCAGTGTAACACACACACCTCAGTGTAACACACACACCTCAGTGTAACACACACACCTCAGTGTAACACACACACACCTCAGTGTAACACACACACCTCAGTGTAACACACACACCTCAGTGTAACACACACACCTCAGTGTAACACACACACTCAGTGTAACACACCTCAGTGTAACACACACACCTCAGTGTAACACACACACCTCAGTGTAACACACACACCTCAGTGTAACACACACACCTCAGTGTAACACACACACCTCAGTGTAACACACACACCTCAGTGTAACACACACACCTCAGTGTAACACACACACCTCAGTGTAACACACACACCTCAGTGTAACACACACCTCAGTGTAACACACACACCTCAGTGTAACACACACACCTCAGTGTAACACACACACCTCAGTGTAACACACACACCTCAGTGTAACACACACACACCTCAGTGTAACACACACACCTCAGTGTAACACACACACCTCAGTGTAACACACACACCTCAGTGTAACACACACACCTCAGTGTAACACACACACCTCAGTGTAACACACACACCTCAGTGTAACACACACACACCTCAGTGTAACACACACACCTCAGTGTAACACACACACCTCAGTGTAACACACACACCTCAGTGTAACACACACACCTCAGTGTAACACACACACACCTCAGTGTAACACACACACCTCAGTGTAACACACACACCTCAGTGTAACACACACACCTCAGTGTAACACACACACCTCAGTGTAACACACACACCTCAGTGTAACACACACACACCTCAGTGTAACACACACACCTCAGTGTAACACACACACCTCAGTGTAACACACACACCTCAGTGTAACACACACACCTCAGTGTAACACACACCTCAGTGTAACACACACACCTCAGTGTAACACACACACCTCAGTGTAACACACACACCTCAGTGTAACACACACACCTCAGTGTAACACACACACACCTCAGTGTAACACACACACCTCAGTGTAACACACACACCTCAGTGTAACACACACACCTCAGTGTAACACACACACCTCAGTGTAACACACACACCTCAGTGTAACACACACACACCTCAGTGTAACACACACACCTCAGTGTAACACACACACCTCAGTGTAACACACACACCTCAGTGTAACACACACACCTCAGTGTAACACACACACACCTCAGTGTAACACACACACCTCAGTGTAACACACACACCTCAGTGTAACACACACACCTCAGTGTAACACACACACCTCAGTGTAACACACACACCTCAGTGTAACACACACACACCTCAGTGTAACACACACACCTCAGTGTAACACACACACCTCAGTGTAACACACACACCTCAGTGTAACACACACCTCAGTGTAACACACCTCAGTGTAACACACACACCTCAGTGTAACACACACACCTCAGTGTAACACACACACCTCAGTGTAACACACACACCTCAGTGTAACACACACACCTCAGTGTAACACACACACCTCAGTGTAACACACACACCTCAGTGTAACACACACACCTCAGTGTAACACACACTCAGTGTAACACACACACCTCAGTGTAACACACACACCTCAGTGTAACACACACACCTCAGTGTAACACACACACCTCAGTGTAACACACACACACCTCAGTGTAACACACACACCTCAGTGTAACACACACACCTCAGTGTAACACACACACCTCAGTGTAACACACACACCTCAGTGTAACACACACACCTCAGTGTAACACACACACCTCAGTGTAACACACACACACCTCAGTGTAACACACACACCTCAGTGTAACACACACACCTCAGTGTAACACACACACCTCAGTGTAACACACACACCTCAGTGTAACACACACACACCTCAGTGTAACACACACACCTCAGTGTAACACACACACCTCAGTGTAACACACACACCTCAGTGTAACACACACACCTCAGTGTAACACACACACCTCAGTGTAACACACACACACCTCAGTGTAACACACACACCTCAGTGTAACACACACACCTCAGTGTAACACACACACCTCAGTGTAACACACACACCTCAGTGTAACACACCACCTCAGTGTAACACACACACCTCAGTGTAACACACACACCTCAGTGTAACACACACACCTCAGTGTAACACACACACCTCAGTGTAACACACACACACCTCAGTGTAACACACACACCTCAGTGTAACACACACACCTCAGTGTAACACACACACCTCAGTGTAACACACACACCTCAGTGTAACACACACACCTCAGTGTAACACACACACACCTCAGTGTAACACACACACCTCAGTGTAACACACACACCTCAGTGTAACACACACACCTCAGTGTAACACACACACCTCAGTGTAACACACACACCTCAGTGTAACACACACACACCTCAGTGTAACACACACACCTCAGTGTAACACACACACCTCAGTGTAACACACACACCTCAGTGTAACACACACACCTCAGTGTAACACACACACCTATACCTACAGCTATGATCTTGGAGAAGATGATAGCAAACAGGGGCTGCATGGCTCCGTTGACGGTGGCACAGATCACTCCCACCACTATGTAGGGCCATTCTGGGAGGTTCAGACGCAGCACTTGGAAGAAGGACACAGGGGGAACCTTCTCATCCTGGGAGGGGGAGGGAGGAGGGGAGGGAGGGGGGGAGGGAGGGAGGGAGGAAGAGGGGGAGGGAAGAGGGGAGGGGAGGGAGAGGGAGGGAGGAAGAGTGGGAGGGAGGGAGGAGGGGAGGGAGGGGCAGGGAGGAGGGGAGGGAGGGGGGAGGGAGGAGGGGAGGGAGGAAGGAAGGAAGAGGGGGAGGAAGAGGGGGAGGAAGAGGGGGAGGGAGGGAGGAGGGAAGGAAGAGTGGGAGGAAGAGGGGGAGGGAGGGAGGAAGGAAGGAAGGAAGGAAGAGGGGGAGGAAGAGGGGGAGGGAGGGAGGAAGGGATAGTGATTTCCATACTATGTCCTAGCTCATTTAATCTTTCATTTTGAAGTGAATCAACATCTAACCTCCTCTTCCTCCTCTTCCTCCTTGGCCTCCTTGGCCTCCTTCTTCTCTGAGCCAACAAAGGAGGACCCCTTGGTGGACTTCCTGCGGTACAGGGTGGTCTCCGTTGGCGACGACGCAGACAGACTCTTCTCATCCAGGACAGGCTCAGTATCCTCCTCAACACTCTGCTCTGCATTCCGGAAGGTCTAGGACACACACACACACAGGCTCTGCTTAGAACACACCAGTCACACTGACCCAGCCAGCGTGTGTGTGTGTGTTACCTGCATGGTGACCTGTGTGTGTGTGTGTGTGTTACCTGCATGGTGACCAGTGTGTGTGTGTGTGTGTGTGTGTTACCTGCATGGTGACCAGTGTGTGTGTGTTACCTGCATGGTGACCAGTGTGTGTGTGTGTGTTACCTGCATGGTGACCAGTGTGTGTGTGTGTGTGTGTTACCTGCATGGTGACCAGTGTGTGTGTGTGTGTGTGTGTGTTACCTGCATGGTGACCAGTGTGTGTGTGTGTGTTACCTGCATGGTGACCAGTGTTGTGTTACCTGCATGGTGACCAGTGTGTGTGTGTGTGTGTGTGTGTGTTACCTGCATGGTGACCAGTGTGTGTGTGTGTGTTACCTGCATGGTGACCAGTGTGTGTGTGTGTGTGTGTGTGTGTTACCTGCATGGTGACCAGTGTGTGTGTGTGTGTTACCTGCATGGTGACTAGTGTGTGTGTGTGTGTTACCTGCATGGTGACCAGTGTGTGTGTGTGTGTTACCTGCATGGTGACCAGTGTGTGTGTGTGTGTTACCTGCATGGTGACCAGTGTGTGATAGACTCCCTGCCTCTTCATCAGCTCGCTGTGGGAGCCCTGCTCCATGATGCGGCCGTCCTGGAAGCCAGCGATGACGTCAGCGTTACGGATGGTGGAGAGACGGTGAGCGACTACTATGGTGGTGCGACCTTGTCTGACCTGGGGGGAGAGAGAGAGACAGAGAGAGAGAGAGAGAGAGAGAGAGATAGAGACAGAGAGAGACAGAGAGAGACAGAGACAGAGAGAGACAGAGAGAGACAGAGAGAGAGAGAGAGAGAGATAGAGATAGAGACAGAGAGAGACAGAGAGAGAGAGACAGAGACAGAGAGAGAGAGACAGAGACAGAGAGAGACAGAGAGAGAGAGAGAGAGAGAGAGACAGACAGAGAGAGACAGAGACAGAGAGAGAGAGACAGAGAGAGACAGAGAGAGACAGAGAGAGACAGAGAGAGACAGAGAGAGACAGAGAGAGGCAGAGAGAGAGAGAGACACAGAGAGACAGAGAGAGACAGAGAGAGAGAGGGAGAGAGATGAAACATGGTTTATGAAATCCTTAATTATCTTCATTCTCACAGAGACAGATCATGGAGAGAGCAGAAGAGAGACTCCACCTTGTCCAGGGCCGCCTGCACCACGGTCTCACTCTCTGAGTCCAGGGCTGAAGTCGCCTCGTCCAGCAGCAGGATCTTGGGGTTCCGGACGAGGGCCCGAGCGATGGCGATCCTCTGCTTCTGACCCCCGCTCATCTGAGTGCCTCGATCGCCCACCAGAGTCTCAAACTTCTGCTCAGCAGCAAGACAGGCACAGCAACACAGTCTGTGTGACTGTAACACTAGAGTCTGTGTGACAGTAACACTACAGTCTGTGTGACTGTAACACTACAGTCTGTGTGACTGTAACACTAGAGTCTGTGTGACTGTCACACTACAGTCTGTATGACTGTCACGCTACAGTCTGTGTGACTGTAACACTAGAGTCTGTGTGACTGTAACACTAGAGTCTGTCTGACTGTAACACTAGAGTCTGTGTGACTGTAACACTAGAGTCTGTGTGACTGTAACACTACAGTCTGTGTGACTGTAACACTAGAGTCTGTCTGACTGTAACACTACAGTCTGTGTAACTGTAACACTACAGTCTGTAACACTACAGTCTGTATGACTGTAACACTACAGTCTGTAACACTACAGTCTGTGTGACTGTAACACTACTTGACTGTAAACACACACACACACACACACGTACGTCAGGAAGCTTCATGATGAAGTCGTAAGCGTTGGCCTCCCTGCATGCTTGCTCCATCTCGTCCTGGCTGATGTCAGGTCGGCCGTAGCGGATGTTCTCTGCGATGGAGGTGGCGAACAGGATGGGCTCCTGACTCACCACGCCGATCATCCCTCTCAGGTAGCGCACGTTTAGGGAGCGGACATCATGGCCGTCGATGCTCACCTGTACAGAGGACAGCGCTCATGAGGCACCAGCACACACACAGGTGAGGTGACACAGAGCTCTGTACTGAGTGTGTGTGTGTGTGTGTTACGATGCTGTGGTGTGTGTGTGTTCCTCACCGATCCTTCCTGAGGGTCGTAGAACCTCTGCAGCAGCTGGATGGTGGTGCTCTTCCCACAGCCACTGCTGCCCACCAGAGCTATGGTCTGACCACTCTGCACCTTCAGGGACATTCTGTCCAACACCTGCACACACACACACCAACACACACACCAAGGCACACACCAGCACACACACCAGCACACACACCAGCACACACCCACACAGACCTGGAGATTGTTGTCTGGTCTAGAGGGAGAGGTGAGGCCCTACCTTGGTGTCTGGAGGGAGAAGTGAGGCCCTACCTTGGTGTCTGGAGGGAGAAGTGAGGCCCTACCTTGGTGTCTGGTCTGGAGGGAGAGGTGAGGCCATACCTTGGTGTCTGGTCTGGAGGGAGAGGTGAGGCCCTACCTTAGTGTCTGGTCTGGAGGGAGAGGTGAGGCCCTACCTTAGTGTCTGGTCTGGAGGGAGAGGTGAGGCCCTACCTTAGTGTCTGGTCTGGAGGGAGAGGTGAGGCCCTACCTTAGTGTCTGGTCTGGAGGGAGAGGTGAGGCCCTACCTTAGTGTCTGGTCTGGAGGGAGAGGTGAGGCCCTACCTTAGTGTCTGGTCTGGAGGGAGAGGTGAGGCCCTACCTTAGTGTCTGGTCTGGAGGGAGAGGTGAGGCCCTACCTTAGTGTCTGGTCTGGAGGGAGAGGTGAGGCCCTACCTTAGTGTCTGGTCTGGAGGGATAGGTGAGGCCCTACCTTAGTGTCTGGTCTGGAGGGATAGGTGAAGTGAATGTCCTTGAACTCGATGTGTCCCTTGATGGAGTCGGGTTTGAAGCCTTCGTCTGAGTAGCTGTCGATTTGAGGGTTCTGATGAGAGAAGAAATGGAACAGAGGAAGACTGATGTTCTCTACAGAGAACCACCAACAACAGGAAGTTCTAGTGACCTAAACACACCGTGTGAAAGGAAACAGACTTTGTTTTGGTGCCGTTTAGGTTTCAGAGTTGCTGTGGTGGTGTGATGCACTGCTTTTATGTGACAAGAAAATCATATTTCAAAAAACCATGAATCGTTTCACCCAAAGTCTTCATTCTTCTGATCTCCAGGTCCCCCCCACCTCCCTCACCTCCCATTCTCCACAACCCCCTTTCACCCCCTCTCCCCCCTCTCTCCCCCCTCTCCCCCCTCTCTCCCCCTGACAGACAAAGGGAGGAAGACACTGAGCTCGGCCAGGTTGATCTTACATCAGCCTTGGTCTCGTTTATTTACTGTAGTCTTTGTGTTTCAGCTGGACTCCCTGCTGAACTCTGTTCAAACTGTGTATGTTGTGAGTGTGTGTGAGTGTGCTTGTGAGTGTGTGTGTGTTCTGATAGACTCTGTGATGTTAAGGGAGTGTGTGTGTGTGTGTGTTTGGGATACCGCACCCTTCCACAGTTTCCCTTGCAGTTGGCCAAACCTTTCTGGGAAGGTTTGTGAGGGCACTGTGTGTGTGTGTGTGTGTGTGTGTGTGTGTCTGTGTGTGTGTGTGTCTGTGTGTGTGTGTGTGTGTGTGTCTGTGTGTGTGTGTGTCTGTGTGTGTGTGTGTGTGTGTGTGTGTGTCTGTGTGTGTGTCTGTGTGTGTGTGTGTGTGTGTCTGTGTGTGTCTGTGTGTCTGTGTGTGTGTGTGTGTGTGTCTGTGTGTGTGTCTGTGTGTGTGTGTGTGTGTGTCTGTGTGTGTGTCTGTGTGTGTGTGTGTGTGTGTCTGTGTGTGTCTGTGTGTCTGTGTGTGTGTGTCTGTGTGTCTGTGTGTGTGTCTGTGTGTGTGTGTGTGTGTGTCTGTGTGTGTCTGTGTGTCTGTGTGTGTGTGTGTGTCTGTGTGTGTGTGTGTCTGTGTGTGTGTGTGTGTGTGTGTGTCTGTGTGTGTGTCTGTGTGTGTGTGTGTGTGTCTGTGTGTGTGTGTGTCTGTGTGTGTGTGTGTCTGTGTGTGTGTGTGTGTCTGTGTGTGTGTGTGTCTGTGTGTGTGTGTGTCTGTGTGTGTGTGTCTGTGTGTGTGTGTGTGTCTGTGTGTGTGTGTGTCTGTGTGTGTGTGTGTCTGTGTGTGTGTGTGTCTGTGTGTGTGTGTGTCTGTGTGTGTGTCTCTCACGCTGTCTATGATGTTGTAGACCTTGTGAGCAGCTCCTCTGGCACTAGCAAAGGACTGGATATTAGGAGAGGTTTGTCCCAGAGCAAACGCTCCAATCAGCACGGAGAAGAAGACCTGAAGACACAGGAGCAACTGTTACTCTCCCTAACATGGAGACAAGCAGGCATTCTGTTGAACTGCTGTGTGTGAGAGTGTGTGTGTGTCTGTGTATGTGTGTGTGTGTCTGTGTGTGTGAGACAGAGAGAGAGCAGTGTATTGGTCAATCTGAAGGTCCTAGAGGCTGTCCTGGAGGCTGTCCTGGAGGCTGTCCTAGAGGCTGTCCTAGAGGCTGTCCTAGAGGCTGTCCTAGAGGCTGTCCTGGAGGCTGTCCTGGAGGCTGTCCTAGAGGCTGTCCTAGAGGCTGTCCTAGAGGCTGTCCTAGAGGCTGTCCTAGAGGCTGTCCTAGAGGCTGTCCTGGAGGCTGTCCTGGAGGCTGTCCTAGAGGCTGTCCTGGAGGCTGTCCTAGAGGCTGTCCTGGAGGCTGTCCTAGAGGCTGTCCTGGAGGCTGTCCTGGAGGCTGTCCTGGAGGCTGTCCTGGAGGCTGTCCTGGAGGCTGTCCTAGAGGCTGTCCTGGAGGCTGTCCTAGAGGCTGTCCTGGAGGCTGTCCTAGAGGCTGTCCTGGAGGCTGTCCTGGAGGCTGTCCTGGAGGCTGTCCTGGAGGCTGTCCTAGAGGCTGTCCTAGAGGCTGTCCTAGAGGCTGTCCTAGAGGCTGTCCTAGAGGCTGTCCTGGAGGCTTTCCTGGAGGCTGTCCTAGAGGCTGTCCTGGAGGCTGTCCTAGAGGCTGTCCTGGAGGCTTTCCTGGAGGCTGTCCTAGAGGCTGTCCTAGAGGCTGTCCTAGAGGCTGTCCTAGAGGCTGTCCTAGAGGCTGTCCTAGAGGCTGTCCTGGAGGCTGTCCTGGAGGCTGTCCTGGAGGCTGTCCTAGAGGCTGTCCTAGAGGCTGTCCTGGAGGCTGTCCTAGAGGCTGTCCTAGAGGCTGTCCTAGAGGCTGTCCTGGAGGCTGTCCTAGAGGCTGTCCTGGAGGCTGTCCTAGAGGCTGTCCTGGAGGCTGTGCTGTGGACTCACCGTGAGAACAGAGCCGATGGTGTACTCTCCACTGAGGATCAGCGTGCTGCCGTACCAGAAGGCCAGAGCGTAGGACAGGTAGATCATCAGGAAGGTGAAGCCCATAGCAATGTTGGCTGAGATGGCCTTCTTTATACCCATGTTCTTAGCATCCTCCAAGTTCTTATGATACCTGGAGTGGAACACGCACCAAAGCACACGTATGTTCATACGCATGTACACACACACATATATACACACACACACGTATACACACACACACATAATCACATACACACACACATGGACAGACTGGTTGTGGGAGGGCAAGGAAATAAACAGCTGGCTGGACAGAAAAGAGAGAGAGAGAAAGAGAGAGAGAGAAAGAGAGAGAGCTTCAGCTCATTACACTGATTGAATTCTCCCTCCAGCTAATGCTGTAATCTAGTTATATTGACCATTTGGTGGATTTTCCTGAAGGATATTTATTTATATGGAGACATTGTATTCTATTTATATAGAATACACAGCAGAACCCCCATTACACCTCCACACATCAGCACCCCTTAACATGGACACACACACCTCTTAATCTCTCTTTGTTGTCCGTTGAAGGCGAACACGGTCCTGATAGCTGACAGCACCTCCTCCGCCACAGCCCCTGCCTTGGCATACGCAGACTGTTCCTTTGATGTGAAGGTTGTCAACACCTACACACACACACACACACACACACATAACAGGTGAAGGCGTCCGACAGATGATGTTCTGTGTGTATTGTCCTGTAAGGTTGTGTGCAGGTGTGTGAGGTGTGTGTGAGGTGTGTGTGAGGTGTGTGTGAGGTGTGTGTGAGGTGTGTGCAGGTGTGTGAGGTGTGTGCAGGTGTGTGCAGGTGTGTACAGGTGTGTGTGAGGTGTGTGCAAGTGTGCAGGTGTGTGCAGGTGTGTACAGGTGTGTACAGGTGTGTGTGAGGTGTGTGCATGTGTGCAGGTGTGTGCAGGTGTGTACAGGTGTGTGTGAGGTGTGTGCAGGTGTGTGCAGGTGTGTGCAGGTGTGTGCAGGTGTGTACAGGTGTGTGTGAGGTGTGTGCAGGTGTGTGCAGGTGTGTGCAGGTGTGCCACCTTGCTGAAGAGCCCAGCAGAGACCCCCAGGGCCGGGCTGACAGCCAGGATGACCAGCGTCAGCTTCCAGCCTTTAACGAAGCCGATGATGAAGGCAGTAACAAAGCTGGTGACAGTCTGCAGCAGCATGCCCACCTTGTCTCCAATCCCCTCGTTGATCTTATAGATGTCACTGCACACACACACACACACACATCAGGCATGGGTGAGCGATGAGGGGAGGTCCTGTGTGCTCGCGGCCAGACAGCCAGACAGCCAGACAGACAGACAGCCAGACAGACAGACAACCAGACAGACAGACAACCAGACGGCCAGACAACCAGACGGCCAGACAGCCAGACAGACAGACAACCAGACAGACAGACAACCAGACGGCCAGACGGCCAGACAGCCAGACAGCCAGACGTCACCCACTCTGTGAGACGCGTGTTCAGCTCAGTGGTCTCGTTGACGTCGAACCAGCCGATCTCCTGCTGCATGATGCGGTGGAAGAACAGCTTCCTCAGACGCTTCACCTGCCGGCCTGCAGCCAGAGTCCAGAAGGCAACCTGCATGTAGGCGGCCACCAGCACCACCCCCCCCATGATGGAGTAGTAGATGGCATAACTGGGGAGGGAGGCAGAGACGTACAGGTAAACACACACACACACACCTTTAGAGGATTAGTCTGAGTACACCATTACATTAAACACATGTACCTCTTGTACACACACAAACACACACACACACAGACAGACACACACAGCCTCTCAATATGATAGTGGGAGTTTATTGTTGAGTCAAGTCCAGCCTTACGTTGTCATGTCACTGCCCAGAGTCCGATTGGTGGATGGGAAGGAGATATCTAGACAGCAGAAGACAGGTCTTAATGGAGTGTGTGTACGTGTGTGTGAGGTCTGTGTGTGTGTATGTATGTGTGTGTACACCTGTGTGTTTGTGTGTAGACTCACTAGTGAGGTTCTGTGACTGTACAGAGTCTATGATGAAGCTGTCGGTCATGTCTCCAAACACAATGCACATGAGAGGCAGGACTGTGCCGTTGGCCATGGCCATCACTGTGCCCAGCAGGATGAGCAGCCTGTCCCACCCATCTGAGAAGCGGAACTGCAGCACCAGGGGCACAGCACAGGCACAGCACAGCACAGGCACAGCACAGGCACAGCACAGGCACAGCACAGGCACAGCACAGGGACAAACACAGCACAGGCACAGCACAGCACAGGCACAGCACAGCACAGGGACAGCACAGGGACAAACACATCACAGGAACAAACACAGCACAGGGACAAGCACAGCACAGGGACAAGCACAGCACAGGGACAAACACAGCACAGGCACAGCACAGGAGACAAACACAGCACAGGCACAGCACAGGGACAAACACAGCACAGGGACAAACACAGCACAGGCACAGCACAGGGACAAACACAGCACAGGGACAAACACAGCACAGGGACAGCACAGGGGCACAAATTAAGAAGTACAGTGAATGACAGACACGGACAGACAGACAGACAGACATGGACAGACAGAAATGGACAGACAGACAGAGGACAGACAGACATGGACAGACAGACATGGACAGACAGAAATGGACAGACAGACAGAGGACAGACAGACATGGACAGACAGACAGAGGACAGACAGACATGGACAGACAGACAGAGGACAGACAGACATGGACAGACAGACATAGACAGACAGACATGGACAGACAGAGGACAGACAGACATGGACAGACAGAAATGGACAGAGGACAGACAGACATGGACAGACAGAAATGGACAGACAGAGGACAGACAGACATGGACAGACAGACATAGACAGACAGACATGGACAGACAGACAGAGGACAGACAGACATGGACAGACAGACAGAGGACAGACAGACATGGACAGACAGACATAGACAGACAGACATGGACAGACAGACAGAGGACAGACAGAGAACATGGACAGACAGACAGAGGACAGAGGAAATGGACAGAGAACATGGACAGACAGACATGGACAGACAGACAGAGGACATTGTGTGAATACAGCAACAACAAAGTTGTTAGCAGACATTCTTATTCAGACACACTTCAAACTCTTGGCTGCTATTATGTCTCTCCCAGAAGGGGGGAGGAAGAGAGCCCCCCTCTGCACCCCCCCCCACACCTACACACTCACACACCCACTCACACACCTACACACTCACACACCCACTCACACACCTACACACTCACACACCTACACACTCACACACCTACACACTCACACACCTACACACTCACACACCTACACACTCACACACCTACACACTCACACGTACACACGTTGAACTAGTTTGTTGTTATAGAAAAATTGAATATATTGTAGTTAGCCAGTTGATAAACGATTGACCAGAATTGTACAGTTCTGTAAACTATTTCCTTAGCTTCATTCCCCTGAGTTAATGAAGGAAAAATAAGGCCTTAGGTCCCTTCATGAGGGTTAAAGGTGTATGTCAGATCACTCACCAGGGCAATAGGTCCAACCATTGGCAACTTAGCTTCTTTTTCCTTTTTCCCTTTCTTGTCATCTTTCGTTTCATCTTTCTTGTCACTATCAGAGCCAGAAACATTCATACATTCATTCCAGAACTGCACTGATGGAAGGATATATTACATTTCTTTCGATATCAATAAAGTGAATTGAATTAAACCTGAGTTCAGTAAACTCTACCTTAAGTCCCCGTTTTGAGTGTATTTGGTGATGGTAACCTGGTTCTTATCTGTGTCCATGACTGAGTTCTGGAGGAATATAAACGGTCCTGTGACAGTTTGTTTCAGTGTTGGAGTCACTCTGGCACTAGTCAAACAAAGTCACACTTTGTAACTAGAACCACGTTGAAACAATGAACTTTGCCATCAGTTCTGTTAAATGCGCTGCTTTTATTGCCCATGTTACATGTGTTGACAGTGGGACATACCTGTGTCAAACAGCACACTGGATATTGCCGCTCAAGTGTTAGAATGACACTGTCATTAACATGAAATATACATAAAGCAGTATGGTAACCTGAGTGTACTCACCCTGGAAGCCGCTCCCTCTCCGGAGCTGCTGTGAGAACCTCGGATCTGCAGTTCTGCTCTCCCCCCCTGGCTCTGCTCTCTCCCCCTGGATCTGCTCTCTCCCTCTGGCTCTGCTCTCTCCCGCTGGCTCTGCTCTCTCCCCCTGGCTCTGCTCTCTCCCCCTGGCTCTGCTCTCTCCCCCTGGCTCTGCTCTCTCTCCCTGGCTCTGCTCTCTCCCCCTGGCTCTGCTCTCTCCCCCTGGCTCTGCTCTCTCCCCCTGGCTCTGCTCTCTCCCCCTGGCTCTGCTCTCTCCCCCTGGCTCTGCTCTCTCCCTCTGGCTCTGCTCTCTCCCTCTGCCTCTCTCCTCTCAGATCAGCTTTATGACAGGAGCGCTTCATGGACAGCCTGAAATGGCTAACCCTAAATGAAATAGGTTAGTGACAGCGGCAGGATTTTGAGCCGTCTGTCAATGAAAACTGAAATATAGAAAGACAATGTTGTGGGCGATAGTATGGGTGCTCATGTATGAGTGTGTGTGTGTGTGTTATATCATGGGTGACCTTTTCACACAGTTAGTTATGAAACTGAGGGAATCATAAAACAATCATATGGACCAAAGGTCAGATCAAGTCACGTTCTTCTATCAACACACAAAATACACAACAGGTGTCTCCAACAGGTACCTTAAGGTGTAAAGTACAGAATGTTGAATACTTTAACTCAATTTACTTTTAAACTGTACTACTCTTGCCTTGGTAATCAGTTAGTTGCTATATTACATTAACGCTCAGTCTTAGGGTGAAGTGCCTTACCCAAGGACACAACATCATGTTGGAGAATGTCCCTGTAAGTCACTCTAGATAAGAGCCTCTGATAAGTGATGATTACATGTTTAAATGTCACTGATGTTTTAATGTGAATGACTTGCAGGTCTTTGACGCCACCTAGCGGATGATGTGTGATTCAGCACTGCAGGTTCAGTGTAGCACAATATGAAGGGTTTGGCTGATAAATGAAATAGATTAATTTAGATATTGAACTGTATATTATAGCGTATTCCTCGTGACATATTAAGTTTGGTGTTGATATCTCAAAGATTTGCTTACCTTCATAGGACACAAACCCCAGAATTCAGTTTGGTTGTGTTATTGTTGATTTTAAATGGCTGTATAGCAGACAAACGGTTTTGAATATCAAATATCCTTTGATAAAGTTTGTGAGGCTTGGTCTGAAGATGTCTCCAGCCAAACATGTGGAAGATTGGAAAACAATTGTAGGAAAAGTAGCGAAAAAACGTTAAATAAATCTTTATTGTACAGAAAAATCTAAATGTTGAATCTATTTTGTTCGTTGTGAGGAATGAGGCATCTGGAATGACTGGAGGAATCCTAATAACTTATTAGTAGTCTTAGTAATACGACTCTCTGATGGTATCTTGAACTCGTGCCATAACCTTAGTTTCTTCCACAGGGCTCGTGCACTCCGGGAATCCACACAGGGCTCGTGCACTCCTCTGCATGGGGATCCACAAGGATCTGGGCTCGAGCGCATCTCCCTACTCCTACGTCATCTGATCGTCGCTTGTTCTCTGCAGATCCTCAGAGCAGAAGGTGAGCGCGCCAAAGTGACGCATGTTAGTGAGCAAGTGGGCGGCGCGCACGTGAGATCTCTGCTCCTTGGCGAGGCTCTAGGCAGGACTGGAGAAGCGCGTGAGAACACCGAGTCCTGCAGTCCACATCAGCGGGGATGGCGTCACTGAGTTTGGGGCTTAATGTGGCCCGCAAGCGTGGATCTTCCAGGAGCGGAGCTGTGGAGAGGAGGAACCTGATCACCGTCTGCAGGTAAACTAGGCGGCTTGATGAAAGGAAAGAGCATCACAGCAGCGCGTGCGAGTGTTTGCCAGCACTGACAGCTCGTGACTGACGTCATATGGGGGTAATCCTGCCCACGTCCTGAAACGATTAGTTCACATGTTTGTGTTATTCTGCATTTTGTTTACAGTTTATGAAACTCCTCTCATATAGTGTAGCTAGACCTCGTGGATGAACACGCACGAGAAGAACTAATTGTTTAGCTGGAACATCATGCACATTCCCTCTCTGCACGCGCACGTCCTCACGCAGATTCCCAGTTTGAGACGCGTTATTACCTTCATATGAGAAGGAATTAAATATTAATACAATCACAGTCTGGGTACAGTAATGATGTGCGTGCTTGAGATGTGCATAATTTAGCGGTTTGGAAGGTCTTCATCTAGCAGAGAAACACGAGCATGATGGGGTTTATCTGCAGGTTTAGTAATCTGGTTTGTTTTGGTATTTTTTAATACAAATATCGCGGGGTTGAAGTAGCTGGTGAAAGGTGACGTCATTGTCTGGGTGATGTCATGCTTCCTCTGAATGTTTTGGATATCCCTGCTCCTGTGACGGGAGGGGGAGGGTGAGGGAATCTGACCAGTCATCGGGCTATCTGGTTTGAATCACGGCCGTGCCAAAAATGACATTGTGTCCCTGGGCAGGGCACTTCACCCTACTTGCTGATGTCACTCTGCTGATGTCATCCCGCTGATGTCATCCCGCTGATGTCATACTGCTGATGTCATACTGCTGATGTCATACTGCTGTTTATACAAGGCCGAGGTTTGGTTGGAAAACATAGAAACAGACAACTGGGTCTCCGCCCCTCTTTGTGAGTGTGTGGTCTGTGTGTGTGTGTGTGTGTGTGCAGGTCTAAACTGCTGCGTCACCAGGCAGATCAGCATCCCCCTAGCCACTGACATTTCATGGTCGCGTTTGTGTGTGTGTGTGTGTTTGTCTGTCTCTGTTTACATCCATGTATCTGTCTAACCCTGTGTGTACACATCTCTCTCTGTCTCTCTCTGTCTCTCTCTCTCTCTCTCTGTCTCTCTCTCTCTCTCTGTCTCTGTCTCTCTCTGTCTCTCTCTGTCTCTCTCTCTCTCTGTCTCTCTCTGTCTCTCTGTCTCTCTCTCTCTGTCTGTCTCTCTGTCTGTCTCTCTCTCTGTCTCTCTCTCTGTCTCTCTCTCTGTCTCTCTCTCTCTCTTACCCCCGTATTCCTGCGTCATGGAAAAAAACTGAAAAGCCATTTTTTTCACCTATTTTCCTGATACAAGCTGAGTGTGACTACCTAGTCACACACTCACATTCACACACTCTCTCTCTCTCACACAATCACATACATGTTTGGGAAGTCCTTTTGAGGAGGTATTATGTAATGTCTCAATCCTAGAGATGGTCTCGTCTCCTCAGGGAGCTGTTTGTCCAGCCTGATGTTCAGGGCAGAGCTGCAGGGGTGCTGTGTCTGGTCTCGCTGCTGTGCTTCCTGTAGGTGCTGTGTCTGGTCTCACTGCTGTGCTTCCTGTAGGTGCTGTGTCTGGTCTCACTGCTGTGCTTCCTGTAGGTGCTGTGTCTGGTCTCACTGCTGTGCTTCCTGTAGGTGCTGTGTCTGGTCTCACTGCTGTTGCTGTGTTTCCTGTAGGTGCTGTGTCTGGTCTTACTACAGTGTTTCCTGTAGGTGCTGTGTCTGGTCTTACTACAGTGTTTCCTGTAGGTGCTGTGTCTGGTCTCACTGCTGTGCTTCCTGTAGGTGCTGTGTCTGGTCTCACTCCTGTTGCTGTGCTTTCTGTAGGTGCTGTGTCTGGTCTCACTCCTGTTGCTGTGTTTCCTGTAGGTACGGTGTCTGGTCTCACTGCTGTGCTTCCTGTAGGTGCTGTGTCTGGTCTTACTACAGTGTTTCCGTAGGTGCTGTGTCTGGTCTCACTACAGTGTTTCCTGTAGGTGCTGTGTCTGGTCTCACTGCTGTTGCTGTGTTTCCTGTAGGTGCTGTGTCTGGTCTCACTGCAGTGTTTCCTGTAGGTGCTGTGTCTGGTCTCACTCCTGTGGCTGTGCTTCCTTTAGGTGCTGTGTCTGGTCTCACTCCAGTTGCTGTGTTTCCTGTAGGTTCTCAGTGAAGACCTTATTGGACCGCTCGTGTTACGAGACCATCGATGACTCTTCTCCTGAGTTCATCAACTTCGTCTCCATCCTGGAGCACATTCTCAGTAACAGACTCAGAGGTACAGCAACACCACATGGCCACAGAACACTCATGCTCTCAGTGTTGGTGTTATCTATCCATGCTTTATATCCCCCTCCTCCCTGTCCCCCTCCTCCCTGTCCCCCTCCACCCTGTCCCCCCTCCACCCTGTCCCCCCTCCACCCTCTCCCCCTCCTCCCTGTCCCCCTCCACCCTGTCCCCCTCCACCCTGCCCCCCTCCTCCCCTCCTCCCCTCCAGGACAGACCAGCTGGTTTGGTTCTGAGAGTCCTGGGAGTTTCTGGGACTATGTGAGTGTCGCCTGCAGCAGAGTTCCTCACAGCTGCATCCACAGTATCCAGAGCATGGAGAACATCCGCTCGTCCAGAGCCAAGGTGAGAGAGACGCATGCAGAACTGCTATCTGATACAGTATTACATTGTTTGTTAACGTGTGTGTACCTATGTGTGTGTGTGTGTGTGTGTGTACCCGTGTGTGTGTGTACAGGGCAGAGCATGGATCAGGGTGGCTCTGATGGAGAAACGACTTTCTGAATACATCTCATCTGCACTGAGGGACTTTAAAACTACCAGGTAGCCTTTCTCTCTATCATCTCTATCATCTCTCTATCATCTCTATCATCTCTATCATCTCTATCATCTCTATCATCTCTCATCTCTCTATCATCTCTATCATCTCTATCATCTCTCATCTCTCTAGCATCTCTATCATCTCTCTATCATCTCTATCATCTCTCTACCATCTCTATCATCTCTCTATCATCTCTCTCATCTCTCTCATCTCTCTCATCTCTATCATCTCTATCATCTCTCTACCATCTCTATCATATCTCTATCATCTCTATCATCTCTATCATCTCTCTATCATCTCTATCGCTATCATCTCTCGATCATCTCGATCATCTCGATCATCTCGATCATCTCGATCATCTCGATCATCTCGATCATCTCTCTATCATCTCTATCATCTCTCTATCATCTCTCCTGGTGTCTGCAGTGTGTGTGACTGTGTATCCTGGTGTCTACAGTGTGTGTGACTGTGTTTCCTGGTGTCTGCAGTGTGTGACTGTGTATCCTGGTGTCTGCAGTGTGTGTGACTGTGTATCCTGGTGTGTGTGACTGTGTATCCTGGTGTCTGCAGTGTGTGACTGTGTATCCTGGTGTCTGCAGTGTGTGTGACTGTGTATCCTGGTGTCTGCAGTGTGTGACTGTGTATCCTGGTGTCTGCAGTGTGTGTGACTGTGTATCCTGGTGTCTGCAGTGTGTGACTGTGTATCCTGGTGTCTGCAGTGTGTGACTGTGTATCCTGGTGTCTGCAGTGTGTGTGACTGTGTATCCTGGTGTCTGCAGTGTGTGACTGTGTATCCTGGTGTCTGCAGTGTGTGTGACTGTGTATCCTGGTGTCTGCAGTGTGTGTGACTGTGTATCCTGGTGTCTGTGTATCCTGGTGTCTGCAGTGTGTGTGACTGTGTATCCTGGTGTCTGCAGTGTGTGACTGTGTATCCTGGTGTCTGCAGTGTGTGTGACTGTGTATCCTGGTGTCTGCAGTGTGTGACTGTGTATCCTGGTGTCTGCAGTGTGTGTGACTGTGTATCCTGGTGTCTGCAGTGTGTGACTGTGTATCCTGGTGTCTGCAGTGTGTGTGACTGTGTATCCTGGTGTCTGCAGTGTGTGACTGTGTATCCTGGTGTCTGCAGTGTGTGTGACTGTGTATCCTGGTGTCTGCAGTGTGTGACTGTGTATCCTGGTGTCTGCAGTGTGTGACTGTGTATCCTGGTGTCTGCAGTGTGTGACTGTGTATCCTGGTGTCTGCAGTGTGTGTGACTGTGTATCCTGGTGTCTGCAGTGTGTGACTGTGTATCCTGGTGTCTGCAGTGTGTGACTGTGTATCCTGGTGTCTGCAGTGTGTGACTGTGTATCCTGGTGTCTGCAGTGTGTGTGACTGTGTATCCTGGTGTCTGCAGTGTGTGTGACTGTGTATCCTGGTGTCTGCAGTGTGTGTGACTGTGTATCCTGGTGTCTGCAGTGTGTGTGACTGTGTATCCTGGTGTCTGCAGTGTGTGACTGTGTATCCTGGTGTCTGCAGTTTGTGACTGTGTATCCTGGTGTCTGCAGTGTGTGTGACTGTGTATCCTGGTGTCTGCAGTGTGTGTGACTGTGTATCCTGGTGTCTGCAGGAGGTTCTATGAGGACGGGGCCATCATGCTCGGAGAGGAGGCTAGTCTGTTGGCAGATACTCTGATTGGACTCAACACCATTGATTTCAGGTACAGTATATATTACAGTATATACTACAGTATATATTACAGTATATATTACAGTATATATTACAGTATATATCCATCATTCATCCACTCATCTGTCTTATTCCACCCTCGATGTAATGACACCTGCTGTCCGTCTATGTCTCTCTCTCTCCTTCTCTCTCTCCTTCTCTCTCTCCTTCTCTCTCTCCTTCTCTCTCTCCTTCTCTCTCTCCTTCTCTCTCTCCTTCTCTCTCTCTCCTTCTCTCTCTCCTTCTCTCTCTCCTTCTCTCTCTCTGTCTCCTAGCTTCTGTCTGAAGGGGGAGGGGCTGGACGTCACCTTTCCTGCCATTATTGACTACACACCGTACCTGAAATTCACACAGAGGTAGGTAGCAGGTGTGCACGTTAGCAGGTGTGCCCGTTAGCAGGTGTGCACGTTAGCAGGTGTGCACGTTAGCAGGTGTGCCCGTTAGCAGGTGTTCCTGTACGGCGTTGAGCTGTGTTCCTCTGACCCTGTGTTCCTCTGACTGTGTTCCTCTGACTGTGTTCCTCTGACTGTGTTCCTCTGACTGTTCCTCTGACTGTGTTCCTCTGACTGTTCCTCTGACTGTGTTCCTTTGACTGTGTTCCTCTGACTGTGTTCCTCTGACTCTGTGTTCCTCTGACTGTGTTCCTCTGACTGTGTTCCTCTGACTGTTCCTCTGACTGTGTTCCTCTGACTGTGTTCCTCTGACCCTGTGTTCCTCTGACTGTGTTCCTCTGACCCTGTGTTCCTCTGACTGTGTTCCTCTGACTGTGCTCCTCTAACCCTGTGTTCCTCTGACCCTGTGTTCCTCTGACCCTGTGTTCCTCTGACCCTGTGTTCCTCTGACCCTGTGTTCCTCTGACTGTGTTCCTCTGACCCTGTGCAGCTCAGACAGCATCAGCAGTGATGAGGAGGAGATGAGGACCCTGGGCAGCAGTGCCAGTGAGAACAGCACCCCAGAACACATGGTGGCCACAGCAGCAGCCATCTTCACAGAGCAGAGCAGCTGGGTCAGCAGGTGTAAAAGACTGGAGCAGAAATACACCTCAGCCCTGGAGCAGAAGGTAAGTGTGGGGGGGGGGGGGGGTTGTATGTCGTATGTCGGGGGTGGGGTGCACATTCTGAAATGTGTGTGTGTGTGTGTCAGGGCTACCTGCAGGAGCTGGTGTCCCTGAGGGAGGCCCAGCTAGCCCAGGCTGTGTCCCAGAACAGAGAGCTGCAGCAGAGGCTGGGGGACACACAGCTGGCCCACACCCTGGAGAAGGAAGAACTGGAATACATTGTACTGGAACTACAGGACCAGCTGTGAGTCCACACTGGGAGGGGGGAGGGAGAGGCAGGGAGGGAGGGAGGGGGGGAGGGGGGGGAGGGAGGGAGGGAGGGAGGGGGGGGGGGGAGGGAGGGAGGGAGGGAGGGAGGGAGGGGGGGAGGGAGGCTGGTGTAAATCTGTTATCAGTTGCATCTGATGGAGATGGAGGGAAAGACGAAGACTCTTTCTGCGCTCAGGTGGAACATGGAACCCAATGTGAGCAGTTCCACTGTGTTCTCCTCAGGACCATCCTAAAGAACCACGACCTGCGATCAAGACAAGAGCTGACTGCCCACCTGACCAATCAGTGGCCCTCTCCCGGTGCCATAGAAACCAACACTGTTGCCTTGGGAACGCTGTTGTACAGCAAGAGGGATGGACAGTGGGAGGAGTAAGCAGGCTTGGCTGGATTCCTCTATGGTTCTTCTGCACGGTTCTGTGTGGTTCTGCACGGTTCTGTGTGGTTGTTCCTCAGACTCAGATCTGTCTGTGTTCCACAGGAAGCATCTCCACAGCCCGGAGCCATCAGCTGACGGGAGCCAATCACAGAGCTCCATGGAACCATCACACTCCCTCTGCCTGGACACCAAACCAGACACCAACTGGCCCCATCATGGTGAGGGGGTGTGTGTGTGACCGTGTGTGTGTGACCGTGTGTGTGTGACCGTGTGTGTGTGACCGTGTGTGTGTGACCGTGTGTGTGTGTGTGTTCTCTGGACTAACCCCCTGTGTCACTAGGTAAGGAGGAGAGTCCCTCTCTGAGAGGTCTGTGTGGTTCTCTAACCTCAGTCACCAGTTACAAGTCTCTGTCCAGCCTGAAGTCCAGCGAGTATCTAGTCAGTCCCACCACAGACGTGACCAGCCCAGGCCTCAGCCCCCCCTCCTAGGGTCCCTGCCTTCAGCCCCCATGTACCCTGAACCTCCCTGCCCCTGGACCTCCCTGCCCCTGGATCCCCCTGCCCCTGGACCTCCCTGCTCCTGGATCTCCCTGCTCCTGGATCCCCCTGCCCCTGGACCTCCCTGCCCCTGGATCCCCCTGCCCCTGAACCTCCCTGCCCCTGGACCTCCCTGCCCCTGGACCTCCCTGCCCCTGGATCCCCATGCCCCTGGACCTCCCTGCCCCTAGACCTCCCTGCCCCTGGATCCCCCTGCCCCTGGATCCCCCTGCCCCTGGACCTCCCTGCTCCTGGATCCCCCTGCCCCTGGATCCCCCTGCCCCTGGACCTCCCTGCCCCTGGACCTCCCTGCCCCTGGATCTCCCTGCCCCTGGATCCCCCTGCCCCTGGACCTCCCTGCCCCTGGATCTCCCTGCCCCTGGACCTCCCTGTTCAAGAATGGACCAGTCCTCTTGTCTTCCTCACTTGAATGACTGTGCAGTTTGCGACCCTGAAAACACCTCGAGTGAGTTACAGACCTGGACCTTCAGAGAGCAGGAACCAGGAAGACAGAAACCAGGAAGACAAGAACCAGGAAGACAGGAACCAGGAAGACAGGAAGACAGGAAGACAGGAAGCAGGAAGACAGGAAGCAGGAAGTCATGAGGCTAGCTGTGAGCATGAGACCATCAGTCCCTCTCAGTAACTCGATGCCCACTGAAGACATCAGCTTTATTTAACATATTTCAGTGTCATTAATGTTCTCATGATGTCACCCAGTTCAGATCAAGCCAATGAGACTTTTATCAGTTCAGTGTTTGTATTTGCTCTCATCTGTCATGTGTCAGTCCTGACCAGCAGCAGTGTGACAGACAGGTAGAGAAAAAGACAGACGGGTAGAGAAAGAGACAGACGGGTAGAGAAAGAGACAGACAGGTGGAGAAAGACAGGTGGAGAAAGAGACAGACAGGTAGAGAAAGAGACAGACAGGTGGAGAAAGAAAGAGACAGACAGGTAGAGAAAGAGACAGACAGGTAGAGAAAGAGACAGACAGGTGGAGAAAGAAAGAGACAGACAGGTAGAGAAAGAGACAGACAGGTAGAGAAAGAGACAGACAGGTAGAGAAAGAGACAGACAGGTAGAGAAAGAGACAGACAGGTAGAGAAAGAGACAGACAGGTAGAGAAAGAGACAGACAGGTAGAGAAAGAGACAGACAGGTAGTGAATCATGTCTTCATGTCCACACCAGCCTGTCCTGAATCCTGGGACAGGGAGTTTAAACCTGCTGCTTTGCTGCCTTACTGAAAATAATTGATCTTGAATGTATGTAGAATAAGTTCAGCATTTAAATGTTGTATTTATGTATTATGTTATTATTATTACTTTAGTTCTCAGGAAATGTTAGCACTGGTGTAGAGATGGTTTTCCTGTAGTTTAAAAGCAGGACAGAATTTCCCTCTGCATTCTGTCCTACGATGGTCAGGGTTCTAGAAGTATCTGCATTCTGTTCTACGATGGTCAGGGTTCTAGAAGTATCTGCATTCTGTTCTACGATGGTCAGGGTTCTAGAAGTATCTGCATTCTGTCCTACGATGGTCAGGGTTCTAGAAGTATCTGCATTCTGTCCTACGATGGTCAGGGTTCTAGAAGTATCTGCATTCTGTCCTACGATGGTCAGGGTTCTAGAAGTATCTGCATTCTGTTCTACGATGGTCAGGGTTCTAGAAGTATCTGCATTCTGTTCTACGATGGTCAGGGTTCTAGAAATGTGTTCATGGTAAACTCATCACTAGGCACTCTCCAGTTGGCTTTCTTCCTGCAGTCATATAAACATGTATTTCATGTTTTTATCCTGTTAGTTTGAATAAATTAGTAAGTATTTGGCAGAATACAGAAGCTCCTATAGTGATTATGAACAAGTTATATCCATTCGTAAATTCAGTATACTGGTGAAACATACTTATAACAAAGTATACAAGAAAATATTCAACATATCATTACTTTTATTCTTGGCAATTTGAACAAATATTAATTGACACTTTGATCTGAATACTTCTTGATCCATAAATGCATACTGATAGTTTGTAGGGAGCAGAAACAGGCATCCAGCCAGACGGTTCACTTGACAGGCTGCTCAGGCTGTTTCCACATGAGTTCTGTCTCCACTGGACTGTTGACATGGTCAGAGCAGGTGTCACTTCTCTACAAAGATACAAACCTGCCCTATCAGAGGGCTGTGGTCAGGCTCTGCTGCTTCAGAGGGCTGTGTTCAGGCTCTGCAGCTTCAGAGGGCTGTGTTCAGGCTCTGCAGCTTCAGAGGGCTGTGGTCAGGCTCTGCAGCTTCAGAGGGCTGTGTTCTGGCTCTGCAGCTTCAGAGGGCTGTGTTCTGCAGCTTCAGAGGGCTGTGTTCAGGCTCTGCTGCTTCAGAGGGCTGTGTTCAGGCTCTGCAGCTTCAGAGGGCTGTGTTCAGGCTCTGCAGCTTCAGAGGGCTGTGTTCTGCAGCTTCAGAGGGCTGTGTTCTGCAGCTTCAGAGGACTGTGTTCTGCAGCTTCAGAGGGCTGTGTTCTGCAGCTTCAGAGGGCTGTGTTCTGCAGCTTCAGAGGGCTGTGTTCTGCAGCTTCAGAGGGCTGTGTTCAGGCTCTGCAGCTCTGCAGCATCAGCTCAGCCTCCACAGTGTTTATGAGTGGCTGCTCTCCAGTGATAGAGCTCTGGGCTCCAGCAGCCTGGCCTGGTTGGCCTGGTGGAAGAAGGTCTTCCCAAACTCGTAGGTGCTGATCATGATGGCGCAGGCAGGGGCCACTTTGATCAGCCTGGGGAGAAACCCTGACACACAAAAACCCACAGGTAACACACCCGAACACATCACACTGCTTCATTTAGATGTTATGAAGGTGAGTTGTTCCTTTGTGCTGTGGGATCGTACCTGCAAACAAGCCGGCCGGTCCGCTTTCTGCTACGATCTTCCTCATCACACTCAGAGTGGAGGAAGAGGCCTTGGCAGATACTGCACGCACGCACACACACACACACACACACACACACACACACCATCATCATCACAAACACACGCTACTTCACATAGATATACACATCAAAGTGCTTGACTCTTTACCCACAATTCATAGCTTGGAGTTCTCCCAGCTCCACCTGTCTCCTGGTCTTGACAACATCAAAGGGAAGTGTTGCTATGGAAGCGATCTAAGGACAGGACGGATGACGCAAGTAAGAACTGATCCAAATATTCCCTCTGAATCCCACACACTCCTGTAGTGTTACTTATTCTGTGGTTCCTGTTGCATCAGTGTTCAT
This sequence comes from Protosalanx chinensis, assembly GCA_030340685.1. NCBI lineage: Eukaryota > Metazoa > Chordata > Actinopteri > Osmeriformes > Salangidae > Protosalanx > Protosalanx chinensis. The sequence continues at coordinate 16,415,059 of CM059322.1, read as the reverse complement.
ACTGCTGCCCTCTAGCTGTGGAGGGTGAAATAACAGTGACTCACAGCTCCAGACAGGGCTCCAGAGATGAAGGTGATGGCTACAGTGGGCTGCTCTGTCTCATAGTGTCCACACAGCCACATCTTCCCCTTCTCATAGTTATACCAGTACATCGCTGAGGAGCAGAGAGGGGAGACCGTGATTGAAGGACAGAAAAACGAAAGATGAGAGAAAGATGAGAGACAGAGACACGAGAGAGACAGTTGCAGCTGTTAGTGTCCAGTACCAGAGAAGGGGACGTCCCTCAGCAGGGTGGGCCCCCAGCCTCTCCACAGCGTCCTCCAGCCCTCAGCCTTCACTGTGCTGCTCAGGCTCTCCATCAGCTGCCTGTATGTCTGCTGCTGGGACTGCAGCCTGGTGCGGATCAACTCCAGAGGACTGATGACTGTGGCAGAACCCACTGCCTCGCAGAGAGGGGAGAGAGTCAGAGTCAGAACCCACTGCCTCGCAGAGAGGGGAGAGAGTCAGAGTCAGAACCCACTGCCTCGCAGAGAGGGGAGAGAGTCAGAGTCAGAACCCACTGCCTCGCAGAGAGGGGAGAGAGTCAGAGTCAGAACCCACTGCCTCGCAGAGAGGGGAGAGAGTCAGAGTCAGAACCCACTGCCTCGCAGAGAGGGGAGAGAGTCAGAGTCAGAACCCACTGCCTCGCAGAGAGGGGAGAGAGTCAAAAGTCAGAACCCACTGCCTCGCAGAGAGGGGAGAGAGTCAGAGTCAGAACCCACTGCCTCGCAGAGAGGGGAGAGAGTCAGAGTCAGAACCCACTGCCTCGCAGAGAGGGGAGAGAGTCAAAAGTCAGAACCCACTGCCTCGCAGAGAGGGGAGAGAGTCAGAGTCAGAACCCACTGCCTCGCAGAGAGGGGAGAGAGTCAAAAGTCAGAACCCACTGCCTCGCAGAGAGGAGAGTGAGTCAGTGACCCCAGCTAACCTCTGGCGAGGGCTCCTGCCAGCAGTGGGGCCTCCTGGCTGTAGGGGCCCATCCGGGCCCTCAGCGCTGCACACAGCTGGTCGTAACACGTGAAGTAGATGACAGTGGCCGGGACCGCCATGACACTGCAAACATAACAAGGACAGATTCAGTATCAATAACAAGCAGAAACTCGTGTAAATGGCGTGATTAGAGCAGCAGGGTTGGTGGCCTCTGTGTTAGACTCACAGTGTTGGAGGCAGACCACTCCACAGAGATCTGACCCCTTCTCTGCTCACTATCTTGATGAAGGCATCCTGCAGGAGAGGCAGCGATCAGATACAGAGACACACCTGGAGACACCTGGAGGGGAGGAGCCTACTGAGGCAAGGGTACATCAGGGGAGGAGTCTGCTGAGGGAGGGCTACATTAGGGGAGGAGCCTGCTGAGGGAGGGCTACATCAGGGGAGGAGCCTGCTGAGGGAGGGCTACATCAGGGGAGGAGCCTGCTGAGGGAGGGCTACATTAGGGGAGGAGCCTGCTGAGGGAGGGCTACATCAGGGGAGGAGCCTGCTGAGGGAGGGCTACATTAGGGGAGGAGCCTGCTGAGGGAGGGCTACATTAGGGGAGGAGCCTGCTGAGGGAGGGCTACATCAGGGGAGGAGCCTGCTGAGGGAGGGCTACATTAGGGGAGGAGCCTGCTGAGGGAGGGCTACATTAGGGGAGGAGCCTACTGACGCAGGGCTACTTTAGGGGAGGAGCCTGCTGAGGGAGGGCTACATCAGGGGAGGAGCCTGCTGTAGAAGACTTTACCAGGGTTCCATTGAAGTGTCCTGGGGCTTTGTACCAGGGTCTGGAGTTTCCATTCACACACACACAGATGTGGTCCATGAGGCCATTGCAGTACACAAAGCATTTTCCTGGTGAGAGAGAAGGGTGCAGAAATTGAGGATTAAGTCACTGATTTAAGTGAGTTCACCAATTCATGTGAGTTCTCCTGCTTCAGTAAGCTGGTTCAGACCTGCTGGTGTTCACCTGCATACCTTTAGGAAACGGGTTCCTCTGAGCCTGGAGTCTGATCTTCACCACATCCAGAGGAGTAACTGCAAGTACACAAACACCTTTAATATGAGACGGTTCTTATATAGTCCATCACACAGAGATAGTTATATGTTTTGACCCCAGATGGGCAAGGTTGTTCTTCTAAGAAGCTCTAAAACACAGAACGCAGCACCCCACAGACACGAGGACGTGACCTCTGACTGACAGCTCGTGCTTACCGATCAGGGAGGTCAGGATGGCCCCAGAACAGGAGGAGATCATCTGCTGAACTGGGGTGATGGTGCTGCTCCCCCCCGGAGAAGAACTCTGACCGTTCATAACTGCTCCAAACCATGAAAACAATAAAATAATAATAATGTGGTGTTACACGATAGTACCGTGTATCAAGGCCAAAGTGTAATTCAGCAGTGTGGCAGTGACACCTTACCTGTACAACAACGTTACACCAAGCACCAGGAAAGACTTCGGCAGCGGATCTAAACATGTAATTTATCTTTCATCTTCAGCTGGTTAAATCGATAGTTGGTATTTATCCGCGCTTCTGAATGTTCGTCTGGCTATTTGGAAACTGACAGCACCGGAATCAGTTTCAAGTCAGCTTTGTGAAATGAATAATATGATCTTGAAGTCAGCAGGTGTCAGATCATGTGTGTCAGATTCAGACTTCATGCTGCTGCTGTAATAACTTACACAACGTTCCATTAGGATACGGCTTCTCTTTTTCATTGACAGAAGCACATTTCGACTTCTGTAAATTTTATGACATTTCAAGACAAATACAATTCATGAAACAGTAAATAATACACACATATTGTATATATATATGGCATTTCAAAACTTTTTTTTGTTTATGCATATTTTTCCGATTTAGAAATATATGTTGAGTCGAAACTGTGGCTTCAAAACGCAAGTTAGCTTTACTGGGTTGCCAAGCCTGTTTGACAACACGCGCACTTGTGGTACGTTTTTTTGACGTTGAGTTTTTACACGTGGGATTCTTAATTTAGTAAATTCATACTTCTGTTTTTACTGAATATATTAGGAAGGTATAAATGTACAGACAAACAGAATGTATTTCAGTGATCATTGACAAAAAAAAGTAAAAAACATTGACCGATGACAAATCGTTCAAAGGGGGGGTTATTTGTGAATCTGGCAACCCTGCTTTTTGACCTCTGACAGTTGAAGCGGGAAACAAGAACCGAACTAAAGTTCAGAGTTTAAAACCTTAAAACCTTCTTAAACCAGACAGTATCGGATCAAGAGAGAAAATGACAAATAACCTGCGGAAAATCATATAAAAGTAATATTAAAATGATGTAAAGTATATCTGAGTGGAAGTTAGTGAGCAACAGAACAGAAGCAGCTGCTAGTTAGCTTCATGCTAACACTTCCTGTCTAGGTCATTTAAACTGCAGAGAGGCTGAGGTCACTTTAAAACAGTTAAACTGTTTAAAAACAGCTCAGTTAGAGTCTTTAAACTGTTTATAAACTGTTTAAACATGTTAAATCTGCTTCCTTCTGCAGAGGGAGGCTGAGGGCACATCATAACAGGTCAGGTTTCATTAATAATGTCTTGTACTTTAGTTCAAATATTGTATCTTATTTAAATTTCTACATTAAGTTTGTAAACAGTCGCTGAATAACTCGTGTGTTTGTACATCATAATCATCTTCATTATCATCACCATCATCATCATCACAGCATTCAGAGGCTGATTCACAGAATAACATGAAATCAAGAAGAATTCATCACAAGTCATCGAAACCCAGTTTACAAAGTATGTAAACCGTTATTATTATCTTAATCAGATCAGGAGGCTGTTTGAACCTTATTTATCGTCATTATGTGTCTGTAGTATGTATAAATATATTGTAATAATATTATATACTGAAGTTATACTGTAAGTATAATAATAATAGTAATTTACTGAGCTGTGTATTGTTTTGTGTTTCCTGATAAATATATCCTATCATTCCCCATCAATGTAGCTTCTCAGACAGGTGACAGGGTGATCAGACTCCCTGATGAATCAGACTCCAGGTGCAGGAAGCCTTTCATAGGGAAGCTGTTTTATCTGGATTTACCATCAAGCAGACGAGCTGAGAAGCTTGAGAACGATATCACAAAGCTAGGAGGGGTGAGTGACAAACCACACACACACACACACACACACACACACGTGGATATCTGAGTAGCTGTAGTCAGTGTTTTTAAACCATGGGTTCATAGCATCTTGGTTTTTCTCTCTCAGACAGTTGAGAAGTTCTTCAGTAAGGACATCAAGTACCTGGTTTCCAATAAGAAGGAGGCCAGATATGTTCAGTATCTGAACCAGGACTCTCCTGTCCCCAGCCCTGACTCTGGACACAGCTCTCCCCACCCTCCCCTCCCTCCCCCAGGGTCCTGCAGACACAGCTCTCCCCACCCTCCCCTTCCTCCCCCAGGGTCCTGCATCAGAGGCAGTTCACAGGGCCCAAATAATACGGTGAGTGTGAGGGCCGAAGTTCTGATGAGTGTTTTAAGTTTGGTTGTAGACTGACTCTCTCTCTCTCCCTCTCTCCCCCTCTCTCTGGCTCTCCCCTCCCCCCCTCTCTCTCTCCCTCCCCCTCTCTCTCTCTCTCCCCTCGCTCCCCCTCTCTGGCTCCCCCCTCCCTCCCCCCTCTGTTGCAGGTGTTGCAGAGCAGAGGGAGGTCCTTAGTGGAGAGGGTGGTTAAAGAGCAGGTCTGGATCTCTGCTAGTCTGTCAGGCTGCTTCACACTGACATGTTATTAAAACAGCTTCAGTGAAGTCTGCAGTTTGGACTCACTTCAAGGTGCCATCTTTGTTTTTCTGTTCTGTTTGTTCTCAGGAAAGGTTACAAGTCAACAAGACCTTGTGCAAAGCTTTAGAGTGGGGGGTGAAAGTCCTCTACATTGATGGTATCTTCTACACACACACATACACACACGTGTATATTTGAATTCTTACTCGAATGAATACTCACGTCTCTAAATCTGTTGTTGGTTACAGACGTAATAGCTTATGTTGAAAAGAAGATAAAGAATGTCGGCACACCTGCTGTTGTCTGTGAGAGAACAGTGAGTTCCTCCATGTTGATGAAGCCACAGTAGGACAGACAGAAGACCCACATGTCACCCTGGATCTGATCACTGCTTGTTCCTTTACAGCCCAAACCAGAAGCAGCCAGACCCAGACCCAGACCCAGCCCCCCTCCAGACCAGGGTGAGTGATCCTGTTGTTCCCACAGCTGAGTTCAGACTGGCCATGTTAGGTGTGGTTCTGCTGAAGTGTGCGGTGTCTCTGGGGGGGTGTGGTTCTGGTGAAGTGTGTGGTGTCTCTGGGGGGGTGTGGTTCTGGTGAAGTGTGTGGTGTCTCTGGGGGGGTGTGGTTCTGCTGAAGTGTGCGGTGTCTCTGGGGGGGTGTGGTTCTGGTGAAGTGTGTGGTGTCTCTGGGGGGGTGTGGTTCTGGTGAAGTGTGTGGTGTCTCTGGGGGGGTGTGGTTCTGGTGAAGTGTGTGGTGTCTCTGGGGGGGTGTGGTTCTGGTGAAGTGTGTGGTGTCTCTGGGGGGGTGTGGTTCTGGTGAAGTGTGTGGTGTCTCTGGGGGGGTGTGGTTCTGGTGAAGTGTGTGGTGTCTCTGGGGGGGTGTGGTTCTGGTGAAGTGTGTGGTGTCTGTGGTCAGGGTAGATGTCCTGGTTCAGTGTGTTGATCTAGGCTGTTTCAGTGGGGGGAAACCTCTCAGTGTCTGCCTTCTCTCCCCAGTGGGGAGGATTAAGAAGCCCTTCCTGAAGATCGAGGACGCCAGCAGGCAAGTCCAGAACCACAAGATCACCCCTAAATATCACATGAGTTCTTTACCTGTGATATTCTGGATTCATCCAACACTGTGTGATGACTTGGTTTTCCTCTACAGACATTACAGGCCTTTTTACCTGGCTGTTTCTAACATGCCAGAGCTGACGTCTACCCCCTGCTGCAGCGCCTTCCTCCAGGAGCAGGGCACCGCTAGAGACCGCAGGTATAGTCATCAGAAGGGTTAGGGAGTTCTAAATCTTGACTGTGCCCTGAGGTGTGTCCTTGGTCAAGGCACTTCACTCTACTTGCCTCAGGGGGGAATGTCCCTGTACTTGCTTTAAGTCGCTCTGGGTAGGAGGGTCTGATAAATGACTACATGTAGACATTAACATCACTGCTCTGCAGTGTCATGTGAACTCTGACCTTCCATCGATTGACCTATGGGGTTCCTCAGGGCCAGAGAGGCAGGGAGCTCAGCCAGTGAGGAGAGGGGGCGGGTCAGACCCAGGAAGAACAGGAAGCGAGGGGGCTACTGTGAGTGCTGCGCCCTGAAATACGACAACATCAAAGCTGTAAGTCCAGAACTGTCAGAACCATCTGTGATACACTGGTCATGTCAACCGTCTAATGTCAGCATGTGTCATCACCTTCACATGGACGGTAACATGTTGTGTTGTTGCTGTGTGTTTGTGCAGCACCTGCAGGGGGCGCCCCACAGGAAGTTTGCTCAGAGTGATGAGTACCTGCTGGTGGACAGGCTGGCCTCCTCTCTGCCCTGCTGCTTCCTGCACAGACGGTCAGTCCCCCGAGGCCCCGCCTCCTCTGGCCAGCCTGCAGCCTGGCTTCTCCTCCCTCATGTGTGTGTTGTGCTTCCCTGCAGGCCCAGGTGCAGCATCAGCTCTACACTGCAGCCTCCTGGCCTGTGTTGGGGCGCCTCAGGGAGAGACAAGCTCCAGGGCAGAGCAGGGGCCCCAGAGCAGAGCAAGGCCCCAGGATGGAGCAGGGCCCCAGAGCAGAGCCTGGCTCCAGCGCAGAGCAAGGCTCCAGGATGAAGCAGGGCCCCAGGATGGAGCAGGGCCCAGGATGGAGCAGGGCCCCAGGATGGAGCAGGGCCCCAGCGCAGACCAAGGCCCCAAGGCGGAGCAAGGCCTACAGTAGACCCACCAGAACACTGCAGGGTGTCATCCTTCCTCAGACCCCTGCTGAGGAGATGAGGGACCCTCAGCCTCAAACCAGGTCCCTCCCCTGCAAACCAGCCTTCCAGCAGGGCTGCCTCCCCCCCCACGCCCTCCCCCCCTCCCCTCAGGGACCAGCCCTGTACTCTCATCCACTGCTGGAGCAGTAAAACAAACCCTTAGTGATAATCTCTGTTCCAGTGACCAGAAACACACTGCCCCCTGGTGGCCTGGAGGGCCTTCCTGTCTGTCTGGACAGGAACACAGCGCTCAGCAGTCATTGTGCTGCGGATCTCAAGCAGGGTGTTCCCCTCCAAAGCCTGCTGGGTCCTTCCTCATGGCTCTGCATGTCAAGATGCCTCCCTCTGGGGAGAGAAGGAGCAGGAGCAGGAGGCTCCTCTGGGGAGAGAGGAGCAGGAGCAGGAGGCTCCTCAGGGGAGAGAGGAGCAGGAGCAGGAGGCTCCTCAGGGAGAGAGGAGCAGGAGCAGGAGGCTCCTCTGGGGAGAGAGGAGCAGGAGCAGGAGGCTCCTCTGGGGAGAGAGGAGCAGGAGCAGGAGGCTCCTCTGGGGAGAGAGGAGCAGGAGCAGGAGGCTCCTCAGGGGAGAGAGGAGCAGGAGCAGGAGGCTCCTCAGAGGAGAGAGGAGCAGGAGCAGGAGGCTCCTCAGAGGAGAGAGGAGGCAGGAGGCTCCTCAGCACAGGAGCAGCAGCCCCCCCTCCCCTCACAGGAAGCTGTACAGGAAAGTCCGGGACTTCAGACGGAAGAGAAGGGAAAGATACTCTGCAAGCCTCCTCTGCTGGGGGGGAGGGAGCAGGGGGGGAGGGAGCAGGGGGGGAGAGAGCTGGGGGGGAGAGAGCTGGGGGGGAGAGAGCTGGGGGCGAGGCACCTGGGGGCGAGGGAGCAAGTGAGCCTATGAGCATCTGGAAGCTGTTACAGAGCAGCGAGGACATGGACATGGACTTCCAGGGTTTCTCAGGGTGAGGAGAGGCAGCAGAGAGGCAGAGAAGGCAGCTGTTGGGAGGCAGAGAAGGCAGCTGTTGGGAGGCAGAGAAGGCAGCTGTTGGGAGGCAGAAAAGCAGCTGTGGGAGCTGGAGGCAGAGAGGCAGCTGTTGGGCCTTCACCAGACCTGTTCCACTGTCCCACCTGAGAAGTGATGCTGGTGCTTTAAGCTGCTGTTAAGAGAGAGTGTCATGTTATGGTGGCTCAGCCTGGACCTGAGAACTCAGACACCTACCCAGAATGCACTGGGGTGTTTTCACTCATGTTGAGTCACAGTGTGACGGCTTCACTTCACCTGTAGATGAACTCTGCTGCTGCTGCATGATACCTGGAGCATATTGGACACTGTGGGGTGTAATATGTGACATCATACAGGAAGTCATTCTGTTGTGCAGTCTGAAGTAATTCATCCAATATTGTATTTAGTGTATATAATACAGATTAAATAATAGAATGCTATGAATAACAGTTTATTAAATGATTTGGACTATGTGAAGGTTTGTGTGTGGGACTGTAAGAGGCAACATGGGGAAAGATCTGAATGTGGAAAGATATCTCAGTATCATGCGTCATACAGAGCAGTGTTTTCCCTGCCCTGGTCCTCTGGGCCCACTGGCCTACATGTTCTAGATGTTTCCCCCTGCTCAAACACACCTGGTTTCAAATGAAGGATCGTTAACTAGTTCAGAGGAGTTTTGGTAACAAACATGCTGATATGAACAACATGACTGTTTGTCATTGTCTGTATTGTATAAATATTATTATGTATGTAAAGATGAGAAAGGAGGGAATTTCCAGATGTTTTAACAGATCCTAACAGATGTTTATCAGAGGAAGCAGGTGAGGTTAGTCCAGGTAACAAAGCAGAAACATGAAGGCTGTTCATACCTGCCTGAGGAAGAACATCCATTATCCTAAATTCCCTTCATCCTACCTCACATCCCATCATCCCCACCTCACATCCCATCATCCCACCTCACATCCCATCATCCCACCTCACATCCATCATCCCACCTCACATCCCATCATCCCACCTCACATCCCATCATCCCACCTCACATCCATCATCCCACCTCACATCCCATCATCCCACCTCACATCCCATCATCCCACCTCACATCCCATCATCCCACCTCACATCCCATCATCCCACCTCACATCCCATCATCCTACCTCACATCCCATCATCCCACCTCACATCCATCATCCCACCTCACATCCCATCATCCCACCTCACATCCCATCATCCCACCTCACATCCCATCATCCCACCTCACATCCCATCCCACCTCACATCCCATCATCCTACCTCACATCCCATCATCCCACCTCACATCCCATCATCCCACCTCACATCCCATCATCCTACCTCACATCCCATCATTAGATTAGATTAAACTTGAATGTCATTACACAGGTACAAGTACAGGTAACGAAATACAGTGCCGCCATCATCACCATCATCCCACCCACACTTTTGCTCTTATATTTATGCATGAAGCTTCTGCAGTGAGCTGCTGGATATTGATGTGTTTTAAGCAGGTGTCCTCTCTTCCCCCCCTCCTCCCTTCCCCCCTCCTCTCCTCCCCCCCCCTCCCCTCCTCCCTCTCTCTCCCTAGCCCCCCTCTCTTCTTCCCCCCTCCCCTCCTCCCTCTCTCTCCCTGCCCCCTCTCTTCTTCCCCCCTCCCCTCCTCCCTCTCTCTCCCTGCCCCCTCTCTTCTTCCCCCCTCCCCTCCTCCCTCTCTCTCCCCTGCCCCCTCTCTTCTTCCCCCTCCCCTCCTCCCTCTCTCTCCCTGCCCCCTCTCTTCTTCCTCCCTTCCCTCCCCCACTCCACCCCCCTCCTCCCACTCTCTCTGTTCAGTAAGGAGCTCAGCGCGTTCAGATGCGCTCTGTGTTCAGCGCGAGACACACTAGTAAACCCTGATGGCCACCAGCGCGAGGGACTGCGCTAACCAGACGAGCAGCGCGCGCTCCCATCGCAGCCTCTGTTCTAATGTGCAGCTCGAGCGAACACAGCAGCAGCTCGTGGACTAGCGCAGTGTTTTGATCAGCATCACAGCAGGTGAAGATGCGGTGGTGGGCTCCTCTTCTGTGCGCCTCTGGACTGATATCCGTCGTTGTTTCCTCCAACCTCCATCGAAACGGTAACAGCGAACTGTCGCATTATATTGAGATAAGGGCGAGCTGGTTTATCTAACTGCTGTTTTATGTAATGTCTTCACCAGAGCCTCGAAGTAAACAGGCTTTGAAATTAGCATGTTCCGTATTATAACCGATATAAGCTTCATTTTTTTTAAATGTATGATTAAATACAGACGATAATATGATATGGAATATGTAAGGTTTTCATGGTGATTTTCATATCTATTTCCTGCGAGGAGGGAAGTCTCGCGGTGATAAATCTCGGTGTTTTCCTCCGCGTGCAGGAGACGCCTTGTCGAAGGCTGCGCGTGATGAGAACAGGCTCGTGGGGAACACGGTGCCTCTGCGCCTCCTGTACAGCATGCACAACCACAGCCAGGTGCTGCACGATGTCCTGAGCACCAGGCTGAGAGGCAGCCCCGGCCTCGGCCCCGGCCCCGCACAGGTACATGATGGCTTTGTTATTGTGTTCATCATGATGTCGATACCCCGCTATGTTGGTGGGGGCGGGGGGAGGGGGAGGGGGAGGGGTGGGGGGGGGGGGGGGGGGACCATCCCTCCGGTACCGGTTGCCATTAGAGACGTCCCGTTATTCTGATCTTGTTTACGTTTTTGTTTATTCATCCTCGTCGGCTCTAATATTAATGAATGAGTGAGGCGGTGTTAGTCTATTTCACTGACCTTAAAGCACACAGAAACACTGAAATGATATTTTCCATAATCCTGGCAGACCTGGTGTCTCCTCTGTAGAGGAGAAAGACTCCCTGAGACTCTGAACAAAGAGCCAGGTCTGTTTATGAAACAAAGCAGAGATGGATGAAAGGTTTACACAGGTAAAGCTAAAGATGCTGATGGGTATTTATATATGAACTAAAACTACACACAGGGACAATAGTCTATAGATTAGGTTAAAAAACAGAGGTGTTTACATATATTAGATAACTGAATACATCTCTGTTAGAGGCTGTGGGGGTGTAACCATGGCCTCTCTGTGTTCCTCATATAAAGCCTCACCTCCATCCACCTCAGTCCAGCACCAAGCCTGCTAGGGGGGGGGGGGGGGCTGCTGTTCACTAGTCCTTCCCATCCTGTGAGTGGTGTGTCTGGCTTGCATAGGACATGAGAAGAGGCGCCTGGACACAGACCTGGGGGCCCCCTGCTGACCTGGGGGGCTCCTGTGGGTGTTGGGGGGGGGGGTGGCTGTAACAGATGGTGGCAGGCAGTCAGGGGACGTCTGAAGTCTTTGTCACCTCAGGTCCAGAGATGGCTGTGTCAAACAGAGCCTCACGCTCGTTAACAAGTGTGTTGCCACACACAGGCAGGGACACCCCCCCCCCCCCCCCCCCCGGGTGTGCTCCTGAGCAGCTGCTGCAGGTGACGAAGCTGCTGGTCCCCCTCAGGATCGCACTGAGGTCTGGGATGGCCTGGTCAAGTGTTAGGGTACTGAGCAAGCATCACCTCAGCCCACAGAGAGGAGGAGGAGGAGGAGGAGAGTAGGAGGAGAGGAGAGGAGGAGGAGAGGAGGAGGAGGAGGAGGAGGAGGAGAGAGTAGGAGGAGAGGAGAGGAGGAAGGAGAGGAGGAGAGTAGGAGAAGAGGGAGGAGGAGTGTAGGAGGAGAGGAGGAGGAGAAGAGGAGGAGAGGAGGAGGAGAGGAGAGGAGGAGGAGGAGGGTAGGAGGAGGAGAGGAGGAGAGGAGGAAGAGGAGGAGAGGAGGAGGAGGAGAGGAGGAGAGTAGGAGGAGGAGGAGAGGAGGAAGAGGAGGAGAGGAGGAGGAGGAGAGGAGGAGAGTAGAAGGAGAGGAGGAGAAGGAGAGAGGAGAGGAGGAGGAGGGCCTGGTAGCTTACAGAGCTATTAGAAGCACTAATACACAGTATCACATATCTCCAACTGTCTGGAGGTGAGTGTGTTCTGTTCCACTGAGTGAGAGAGAGGAGAGAGTAAGGGAGGAAGAGAGAGAGAGAGAGAGACTGAGGAGGAGAGAGACTGAGGGAGGAAGGAGAGAAGAGACTGAGGGAGGAAGAGAGAGAGAGACTGAGGGAGGAGAAGAGAGAGAGAGAGACTGAGGAGGAAGAGAGAGAGACTGAGGGAGGAAGAGAGAGAGAGACTGAGGGAGGAAGAAAGAGAGAGACTGAGGGAGGAAGAGAGAGAGAGACTGAGGGAGGAAGAAAGAGAGAGACTGAGGGAGGAAGAGAGAGAGAGACTGAGGGAGGAAGAGAGAGAGAGTCTGGGAGGAGAGATATGTAGAGACAGAGAGTCTGAGGTAGAGAGAGAGTTTGAGAGAGAGAGAGAAATATGATAGAATCTGACCTGATCAATCTTTGAGTAGTGATGATTTTCCTGGGATCTGATTGGCCAGCATGTCACTTAGATCCGTTTTTAGCTGCCATCACAAATTCTGAAAGGAATTGATCTTATGTTCCTTAACCGATGACACCTAAAAAAGCTATTTTCAGACGTGTGGCTTATTTTCAGTCCCAGGCTTCTGATGTTGGAGACTCAGAAGTATAAAGACCTCCTGAAGAGACAGTCTGGATGATGACAGCTGCAGACTGATCTCAGTCTCTGGCTGGTCTCCAGTCTGAGTGTGTGTGTGTGTGTGTGTGTGTTTGTGTGTGTGTGTGTACACTAGGCACTTTGTTCTCCGTGTTTCATAAGCATGAGTGCAGTCTGGTCTACTCTAATATAGGAATCAATGAAACAGGAGCCAGCTCTGGATAGACTGCTCTGGTCTGGATAGACTGCTCTGCTCTGGATAGACTGCTCTGGTCTGGATAGGACTGCTCTGCTCTGGATAGACTGCTCTGTTCTGGATAGACTGCTCTGCTCTGGATAGACTGCTCTGCTCTGGAAAGACTGCTCTGGTCTGGATAGACTGCTCTGGTCTGGATAGACTGCTCTGCTCTGGATAGACTGCTCTGGTCTGGATAGACTGCCTCTGCTCTGGATAGACTGCTCCTGTTCTGGATAGACTGCTCTGCTCTGGATAGACTGCTCTGCTCTGGAAAGACTGCTCTGCTCTGGATAGACTGCTCTGCTCTGGAAAGACTGCTCTGGTCTGGATAGACTGCTCTGGTCTGGATAGACTGCTCTGCTCTGGATAGACTGCTCTGGTCTGGATAGACTGCTCTGCTCTGGATAGACTGCTCTGTTCTGGATAGACTGCTCTGCTCTGGATAGACTGCTCTGCTCTGGAAAGACTGCTCTGGTCTGGATAGACTGCTCTGCTCTGGATAGACTGCTCTGCTCTGGATAGATGCTCTGTCTGGATAGACTGCTCTGCTCTGGATAGACTGCTCTGGTCTGGATAGACTGCTCTGCTCTGGAATAGACTGCTCTGGTCTGGATAGACTGCCTCTGCTCTGGATAGACTGCTCTGGTCTGGATAGACTGCTCTGCTCTGGATAGACTGCTCTGCTCTGGACAGACTGCTCTGCTCTGGATAGACTGCTCTGCTCTGGACAGACTGCTCTGCTCTGGATAGACTGCTCTGCTCTGGGATATCTGGACAGACAGTGTCAGCCCTGAGGGAAACCCACTTACTGCTACCACTTCTCATGGATTCAATCTGCTTGATTAGATTCCAGTCTGAAGTGTGCAGTGGAAATGAATCACCCTGTATGGTCGTGCACGCACACACACACACACACACACACACACACAGGCATGCACACACTGGTCACTAGGGATCTCATGGACTCAGGTCATCCTTGGGTCGTTTCAGTATTCTCAGAGGACAAACTGCCTCCTACCATCTCTGAATTTGCATCCAGTTGCTCCTGACTCTGGTCTGGGGGAGGACTGCCTCAGTGTGAGTCTGACTGCCTCAGTGTGAGTCTGACTGCCTCAGTGTGAGTCTGACTGCCTCAGTGTGAGTCTGACTGCCTCAGTGTTGGTCTGACTGCCTCAGTGTGAGTCTGACTGCCTCAGTGTGAGTCTGACTGCCTCAGTGTGAGTCTGACTGCCTCAGTGTGAGTCTGACTGCCTCAGTGTGAGTCTGACTGCCTCAGTCCTGCCTCAGTGTGAGTCTGACTGCCTCAGTGTGAGTCTGACTGCCTCAGTGTGGATATTACTGCCTCAGTGTGAGTCTGACTGCCTCAGTCCTGCCTCAGTTTAGCCTGCCTGCCTCTGCTCTGGCCTCGCTCTGGACTCCCTGAGAGCTGAACAGGAAACAATGCTGAGGAGTGCTGCTCGCCTAGGGGTCTCTAATAAACCAGGCACCATATGTGGCATGTTGGAGATAAATTATACCCCCCCCCCTCCCCCAACCAGATCAATCACAGCCGCACAACTCATCAGAGCAGGCAGGACAGTGTGTGTGTGTGACAGGGTGTGTGTGTGAGACAGAGTGTGTGTGTATTTAGGTCTGTCTGTTTGGGAGTTCCTTGGTTGATGTATGACTGTGTGAGTCGTGTTTAACAGCAGATTCCTCCTCATCTCACCTCCAGGTCTCTGATATGAACCACAGTCTGATCCTCTTCTCCTCCTCAGGTGACCCATGTGGCCCAAGCCAGCTTTCAACTGGAGGCTTTTGGTCACAAGTTCATCTTGGATGTGGAGCTGAACCAGTGAGTATCTGAAACCTTCCATCTGCTCCAAACCTGGACTCCTTCTGTTTCCTCTAACTGGCTTCATAACCACACACACAGCGGACAGCTCCACGTGTTTGTAGCTTGTGTCTGTCTGTCTGTCTCAACATCTTGCTAGTTATTTCTATTCCTATCTTCCTATTATTGGATCCTAAAGTCTTCTTGATGTTTGAACAGTGGGAAACACAAGCTTGATTCTTTTTTG
>CM059322.1:16375810-16395810 GCA_030340685.1 Protosalanx chinensis | reverse complement strand
AGCTTTCTGCTGTTAGCTTTCTGCTGTTAGCTTTCTGCTGTTAGCTTTCTGCTGTTAGCTTTCTGCTGTTAGCTTTCTGCTGTTAGCTTTCTGGCTCCATGAACACTCACAGCTGCCCTCTGGTCCTGCCTGTCAGCTGCTGGCAGTCTCTGACAGGACTCCTTCCCCTGGGTGTGCGAGGTGGTGTGGCTCCTCTCTGTGTGTGTGTGTGTGTGTGTGTGTGTGTGTGTGTGTGTGTGTGTGTGTGTGTGTGTGTGGCTCCATATGGAGGATCCTTCACTCCCATCTGTTCTTCCGGCCGAGCGGAAAAAGTTCTGGAAGCAGCAGGATGTTAGCCAAGAGTAGGCGGAGCCTCTGACTCCATGCTTCTTGGTCCTGTGGGCGGAGCCTCTGACTCCATGCTTCTTGGTCCTGTGGGCGGAGATGAGAGGAGGGGCAGGCTGGGTCTGGGGGGAGGGGAGTGGGGGGCAGGCTGGGTGTGGGGGGGAGAGGAGAGGGGGGGGCAGGCTGAGTGTGGGGGGAGGGGAGAGGGGGTGCAGGCTAGGTCTGGGGGGAGAGGAGAGGGGTGAGTGTGGAATGAACCCTTGAATGGAAAGAACACGAGCTCTGCCTGCTTTATATTCATGAGCAAGCAGCTGAAATCTGCGATGTTATCGCCCGTGGCAACACAAGCTCCTCCCCTTTTCCTTTGTACCAGCACCATCTGTGTTGAGAACCCTAATCCTGTTCTCTACACACCCTGTGGTGTGTGTGTGTGTACATTCACTAAATGTGTGTGTGTTGCCACCTAAGAAAGAGGAACAGTCTCCTGGAAAGGGAAAGATAAGAATTGATCTCTTTTTCTTTGCTGTCTCAGCAGTTTGTGGATGGGTGCGTTCATGTGACAGTAAACTTATCAATCGTGTCCCTTAAGATGCAAAGTGTTTACCTGATTCTAGAGATCAGCGGTCTGACCTGCTGACTGGAGGCTACATCTGCATGATGATGATGCAGGACAGGATCATGTAGCTGGGGATCATGTAGGACAGGATCATGTAGGACAGGATCATGTAGGACAGGATCATGTAGAAGAGGATCATGTTGGACAGGATCATGCAGGACAGGATCATGCAGGACAGGATCATGTAGGACAGGATCATGTAGGACAGGATCGTGTAAGAGAGGATCATGTAGGACATGATCATGTAGGACAGGATCATGTAGGACAGGATCATGTAGGACAGGATCATGTAGGACAGGATTATGTAGGACAGGATCATGTAGCTGGCCAGGTATCACAAACTAAAACCTTCAGTCTCAACACACAGAACAGCTGATTCATTATGTGGCAGATCTCGAGCTCCGTTAATCAAATTAAGTACTTAATGGCAGCGGATAAATCTGGGATTATCATTATTAATCTGTGGCCAACTGGAGAATCAGACATGGAGAAGAGTCTAATCCAAGTTTTATTATTTTGTAAAAAAGAATTAACAAAAAATGACATGATAAAAGATTCAGAGCTGTTCAGAGACCAGAACCAGACATACTAGACTACATCTCTATAAATGTAAACATTTTGTAGTTTTCTTTCTCATTCAATAATTTAGTGCAGTATACACAGGGTCCGTTACAATATGTTCACCCCAGAATAAAAAAAGTACAAATTAATTAACAAAAGTTAATAGAACACAAAGGCTTGAGACACACGAACACATGTTAAGCAGTTAGGAAAGTGTCCCTTGTGGGTCACCAATCAAGTAACAATCAAGTAACAATCAGTAAAAGTTAGGTAATGTCTTGTGAGCTGAGGTTATGATGTGATTCCAGTGTCATCCAGTAGGATGGAGTCTTTACATGGTCTAGAATTCTAAGGATGATCTGTCTAGACAGACAATGTGACCCACTGGCATGTTTACACTATGTTAGTGTTGTGATGGCTTGTGACATCACTGAAGCTAGTGGTTGACCTTTTTCTCACAGTGATGCTGCAAATATTTGGCACTTCACTTCCAGTCTGCGGAAGTTGTGAGAGCTGGTGAGCTGAGCAGATAAGAGGATGAGGACAGGGGCTGCATGTCATATCTATCTGTTACATATCTATGTGGAGCTGGGCTCTGGGGTTGCTGCATGAGCACAGTCTGGTCACTGGGTGAGCAGGGGGATGTCTATCTCGATGCCGGACATGCGTGAGCGGGTGGAGAAGCGGTGTCCTGCGTAGCTGGAGGAGTAGCCCTGCGAGGGGGCGTATCCCTGCGAGGGGGCGTATCCCTGCGAGGGGGCGTAGCTGTAGGCCTGGTTCCCCCCCACCTCGGACCCATACCCATCAGGAGCAGAGATCTGGGACAGGTAGACCTGAGGCTGGGCAGGAGGGGCCATGTTCTGGGGGTAGACCTGCAGAGGGCCGTAAGGCTGGGCGTCGATGACAGTGGGGGCGTATCCCTGGGGAGGGAAGGGCATCTGGGGGCCGTAGACCGGGGAGGGGGGGAACCCGTTCGCAGTGAGGGGCTGGGCAGACTGGGAGGTGGGCATGGTGGGTAAAGGCAACCAGAAGGGGGAAGGCAGCTTCTTACACATGCAGTACCACATGAAAAGCAGCAGGGCGGCGAGCATGAGTCCCCCTGAGCAGCCGATGGAAACATAGACAGCGAAGCCGTCAGAGAATATGGTGTCATACTTCAGGTTCATCTCCTTGGTGCGGAACAGGAACCACACGGAGGGCGCCAGAGAGATGGCTCCGCCCAGGAACAGGAACATCCCAGCCACCAGGTGGCAGCCTGAGCTGTTGACCAGGCAGCGGCTGGTCTTGATGTCTGGCTCAGGCCGGTCAGAGCAGCAGCAGGTCTTAAACATCCCTGCCAGACTGAGCAGCAGAGCCACACAGCCACACAGCAGACCTGCAGGCAGGCAGAACTGCAGCAGCCTCAGGTCCAGCTGGTCCACTCTGGAATACCACTGACACACACAAGGAACACTCGCATCACATGACACATCACATGACACTGACATCACGAAACAGACATCACATGACACATCACATGACACATCACATGACACATCACATGACACATCACATGACACTGACATCACGACACAGACATCACATGACACATCACATGACACATCACATGACACATCACACGACACATCACACGACACATCACATGACACATCACATGACACATCACATGACACATCACATGACACTGTTGACAATGTTTTGGACAGTGCTAAACTGATGATGGGATATATGTTCCTACCTCTGAATCA
Organism: Protosalanx chinensis; assembly: GCA_030340685.1. Lineage (NCBI taxonomy): Eukaryota > Metazoa > Chordata > Actinopteri > Osmeriformes > Salangidae > Protosalanx > Protosalanx chinensis. Next base: position 16,392,561 of record CM059322.1, on the reverse strand, counting down.
TAGTAGTAACATCCAGAGTAGCCATCTTGTTTGACACACTTGGCCCAGAGGCCGTCGTACACACTGACGTTCTTGGAGTTTTTGTTAAACGTGATCAGTCTCGTCACACGCCACTGGGGTATCACCGTTGCCACGGCGATGCCTCCCACCGAAACTATGGCAACGATGAAAGAGAAGGCATTGGTGGCGTGGATATCCCTGCAGGTCATGGCTGATGTCAGGACAGGAAATGAGGTCACGTGGTCAACCCAGATCTAGGACCTGTATCTGAGCACAAACAGGATGTTTATTATTTACTGGAGAACAAACAAGTGACCCTAAAACCCCCCAGTTGAACCAGGAGTCATTACAGCTAAACTAACATGTTTAAATCCTGCCCACCCTGCAGCCCCCCCCCCCACCCTGCAGCCCCCCCCCCCACCCTGCAGCCCCCCCCCCCCCACCCTGCAGCCCTCCCCCCCCACCCTGCAGCCCCCCCCCCCCCCCACCCTGCAGCCCCCCCCCCCCTCCCCACAGCATCATAGTCCTCCCCATGTCCTCATTTCATAGACAATAGACCTGTACTACACCAGCTACAGCACATTAAAACAATAGACAATAGGCAGGGCTCAGGCCTGTTAATGCTATAGAATAGTTCCACTGTCATCAGAAACAGTTTTATTCACCAAGTTAGCTTGAAAAAACAACTTAGTACTCTGGCAAGAATGATGATTACAGTAGAGATTATACTTTATTTATCCCACAGTGGGGAAATTGAAGTAAACATGTTGTTTTAATTATGAAAATGTATAAGATTTTTTTTTATCTGATGTCTTCAAGCACTAGTATTTGGAAACCAGCATTATTTTACGCTACGGTTAAACTAAAGTTAATTTAAAAACATTTAAACATTATCTCCCTTCACTGAAGGGAAGGCTTCAGATGAAGCTAACAAGCTAACGGGTTAGCAGCTAGCAGCAACACTGAACTACAACCTGTTGCGCTTTGATATCTTTCCCAGTTGTAGAGCTAGCCTGGCTCTAATATACCTCAGAAACACTTCCTAACTGTCTTTAAACTACATCGTGTTCTTTTCTGTATTTATATCGAAGCACCGACCTGTTTTAGGAGAGTTTATTGTGTTCAGAACAGCGATGTTGTGCATCTCCTCCCGGGCAGGACCGGATGTGACGTTCTGTTGGTTTCCTGTGGTTAGGCGCGCTCCCGCAGCATGAGCAAAGACTGAAAACCCCATAAGCGCGTTCACGACCCACACTGATGCTCTCTGCTTTCCAGATGGATCATTTATGTTTTGAGTCGTTTGATTATTCTTGGATTTTTCTTCAGTACTTTGTCCCTCCAGTTTGACTGTACTACATATTAGATTAGATAAACCTTCCTATTATATAACCTTACTATTATTAACAGATCTGCTCCTTCCTTGTTGTGTGTTTCAGGAAGAAGTCCAAATCCACATGATCTATAAATCAGCTGGACTGGATAGTTTAGCAGACCTCCTGTCTAAAGGTAAGATGTTTCCAGAAGCTTTGATCCTCTAATATGGTAGATGGGGAAAATACAGATGTAGAGTAAAAAGTAAGTAATGAAATATACTTACTTACTTACTTGTTTGACTAAATGGACTAGCTGGTCATTCTGAATCAGATCCATGTCACCTCCTCAGAGTTCTGCCTGAGCTCATGTTCTATGTGTTCCCCAGGAGCACCCACGGAACCACCCTTCCCCAGCCCGCCGTTTCCAGGGTCAAAGGTCGTTCACAGGAGGAGGAAGAGACAGGTGAGTTTCCTCCATCATGAACTATGACATCATCTCATGGGAAATGTTGCTGCAGGAAAGACGCAGAAATATGAGTCATGTGGAGTTCAGGTGTGTGTGTGTGTGTGTGTGAGTCTGTAAGTGTGTGTGCATGTGTGTGTTTCTGAGTGTGAGGGAAGATCAGAGCAGATCTCTGAAGTGTGTCATCTCAGTGTTGGTGGGGCTGTTTGCCCTCTTGCTGTTTATTCACCAGAGAAGAAGAGCTGTGCTCTCCTCCCACACCCTGACTGACTGTTGTGTTCCTGAGGCTGACAGGCTGCTGACAGGCTGCTGACAGGCTGTTGACAGGCTGCTGACAGGCTGCTGACAGGCTGCTGACAGGCTGTTGACAGGCTGCTGACAGGCTGCTGACAGGCTGTTGACAGGCTGCTGACAGGCTGCTGACAGGCTGCTGACAGGCTGTTGACAGGCTGCTGACAGGCTGCTGACAGGCTGCTGACAGGCTGTTGACAGGCTGCTGTGTGTGTTCCAGGCCCCTCATGTGTCTCACAGAGTAGAAGAGGAGACCAAATACATTGAGTTGATGGTGATCAACGACCACCTCATGGTGAGTGAAGCTGTACAGGGCCAACTGTCTGTCTGTGACCTGTCTGTCTGTGACCTGTCTGTCTGTGACCTGTCTGTCTGTGACCTGTCTGTCTGTGACCTGTCTGTCTGTGACCTGTCTGTCTGTGACCTGTCTGTCTGTAACCTGTCTGTCTGTGACCTGTCTGTCTGTGACCTGTCTGTCTGTGACCTGTCTGTCTGTAACCTGTCTGTCTGTGACCTGTCTGTCTGTAACCTGTCTGTCTGTGACCTGTCTGTCTGTGACCTGTCTGTCTCTGACCTGTCTGTCTGTCACCTGTCTGTCTGTGACCTGTCTATCTGTGACCTGTCTGTCTGTGACCTGTCTGTCTGTGACCTGTCTGTCTGTGACCTGTCTGTCTCTGACCTGTCTGTCTGTCACCTGTCTGTCTGTGACCTGTCTTTCTGTGACCTGTCTGTCTGTGACCTGTCTGTCTCTGACCTGTCTGTCTGTAACCTGTCTGTCTGTGACCTGTCTGTCTGTGACCTGTCTGTCTGTCACCTGTCTGTGACCTGTCTGTCTGTGTTGAAGAAGTGCTGTGTTTCTCTCCCCAGTATAAGAAGTGTTGTGTTTCTCTCCCCAGTATAAGAAGTGCTGTGTTTCTCTCCCCAGTATAAGAAGTGCTGTGTTTCTCTCCCCAGTATAAGAAGTGTTGTGTTTCTCTCCCCAGTATAAGAAGTGTTGTGTTTCTCTCCCCAGTATAAGAAGTGCTGTGTTTCTGTCCCCAGTATAAGAAGTGCTGTGTTTCTCTCCCCAGTATAAGAAGTGCTGTGTTTCTCTCCCCAGTATAAGAAGTGTTGTGTTTCTCTCCCCAGTATAAGAAGCACCGCCTCTCCGTGGGACAGACCAATAACTATGCTAAGTCAGTGGTGAACATGGCTGACATGGTAAGTCCTGTATTGATCCTCTTCTGGGAACACATCTTCTGTATGGATCTGTGTTAACTGACCTTTCCCACTCAAACTGCTCCAGATAGGAGCACCCTCTGGCCTGGACAGTGGAGTCCTGGAGAGGGGCCCCTGTAACCCTGAGCAGGGAGCCCCCCTAACATGTCAGGGGCCCCTTAACATGGCAGGGCCCCCCTAAAACTGAGCAGGGAGCCCCCCTAACATGGCAGGGCTCCCTCTAACCCTGCAGGCCCCCCTTAACCCTGCAGGCCCCCTTAACCCTGCAGGCCCCCCTAACCCTGCAGGCCCCCTAACCCTACAGGGCCCCCTTAACCCTGCAGGCCCCCTAACCCTGCAGACAGCTGCTCAGAGGGCAGACAGCAGTCCAGAGTTGTGGCCCGCCAGCTGTCTGCTTTGCAGCTGATATCTGATAGGCTGGTTAGAGCGCAGGAGGGTCACTCCTGTAAGCTGATAGGCTGGTGAAACAGGAAAAGGCCTGTGTCTGTTTTTGTGTCCTTGAGAGTTAGTGATCATATGAAGCTGACGCTATTTAGGACGACACATCGATCCTCCCCCAGTCTGTCTGCCTCCAGGCCACATGTGCTTCCTGTCTCTCCAGACAACATGGATGGAAGTTTCTGCTCAGTGGGGTTCAAAGCTGCACAAAACTCAGAAGTAGCTGACCAATCAGGATCTCCCCTCAGAATATCTATACTGTCCTCATCTTAACCCATCTGAACTAATGAACAAACATCTCTCTCTCCATCCCTCTCTCCATCCCTCTCTCCATCTCTCTCTCTCCATCTCTCTCTCTCCATCTCTCTCTCCATCTCTCCATCTCTCTCCATCCCTCTCTCTCCATCTCTCCATCTCTCTCCATCTCTCTCTCTCCATCTCTCTCAAACTCTCTCTCTCCATCTCTCCATCTCTCTCTCCATCTCTCTCTCCATCTCTCCATCTCTCTCTCCATCTCTCTCTCAAACTCTCTCTCTCCATCTCTCTCTCCATCTCTCTCTCCATCTCTCTCTCTCCATCTCTCTCCATCTCTCTCTCTCCATCCCTCTCTCTCAAACTCTCTCTCTACATCTCTCCATCTCTCTCTCCATCTCTCTCTCCATCTCTCTCTCTCCATCTCTCTCTCTCAAACTCTCTCTCTCCATCTCTCCATCTCTCTCTCTCCATCTCTCCATCCCTCTCTCTCCATCCCTCTCTCTATCTCTGTCTCTCTCTGACCCCTCCCACCAGATCTTCAAGGAGCAGCTCAACACTCGCATCGTGCTCGTCGCCATGGAAACGTGGGCGGCTGACAACAGGTTCAACATCGACGACGACCCCATGGTTACGCTGAAGGAGTTCATGAAGTACCGGCGAGATTTCATCAAGGAGAAGTGTGACTCTGTGCATCTGTTCTCGTGAGTGGCAGCTGTCACATGACTTCACCAGCTCCACCTGCTGTCACATGACTTCACCAGCTCCACCTGCTGTCACATGACTTCACCAGCTCCACCTGCTGTCACATGACTTCACCAGCTCCACCTGCTGTCACATGACTTCACCAGCTCCACCTGCTGTCACATGACTTCACCAGCTCCACCTGCTGTCACATGACTTCACCAGCTCCACCTGCTGTCACATGACTTCACCAGCTCCACCTGCTGTCACATGACTTCACTAGCTCCACCTGCTGTCACATGACTTCACCAGCTCCACCTGCTGTCACATGACTTCACCAGCTCCACCTGCTGTCACATGACTTCACCAGCTTTTAATCTCTCATTTCTCCTTTCATCAGCGGGAATCGTTTCCATAGCAGCTGGGGTGGGGCTTCCTATATGGGCGGAGTCTGCTCCCTGACCAAAGGGGGAGGAGTCAACGAGGTAAGCCCCAAAGCTCCCTCTATCCAAACATCTTGCTGGATGTCAAACCAGCAGCCTTCATCTCTGGGTCTGCCTCTCTCACCTCCTCCTCCTCTCTCCTCCTCCCCTCCTCCTCCTCCTCCCCTCCTCCTCCTCTCTCTCCTCCTCCTCCCCTCCTCCTCCTCTCTCCTCCTCCTCTCTCCTCCTCCTCCTCCTCCTCCTCCTCCTCTCCTCTCTCTCAGTATGGGAAGACAGATGAGATGTCCATCACACTGGCCCAGTCACTCGGACAGAATGTTGGCATCTTCTCAGACAAGAAAAGGATCCTTAATGGTACGGTACACACACACTCACACACACCACACACACACCTCACACACACACACACCTCACACACACACACACCTCACACACACACACACCTCACATACACACACACACCTCACATACACACACACACCTCACACACACACACACCTCACACACACACCTACCTCACACACACACACCTCACACACACACCTCACACACACACCTCACACACACACCTCACACACACACCTCACACACCTCACACACACTCCTCACACACACACCTCACACACACACCTCACACACACACCTCACACACACACCTCACACACCTCACACACACACCTCACACACACACCTCACACACCTCACACACACACCTCACACACACACCTCACACACACACCTCACACACACACCTCACACACACACACACACACCTCACACACACACCTCACACACCTCACACACACACCTCACACACACACCTCACACACCTCACACACACACCTCACACACACACCTCACACACACACCTCACACACACACCTCACACACACACCTCACACACACACCTCACACACACTTTTGCTGTGTGTGATTCTCTGGGATTTTCCTCAGGAGAGTGCAAGTGTGATGATCGCTGGTCTGGCTGTATCATGGATGATGTTGGGTGAGTATCTACTGAAGCACAATGTCCTCCCTGACACCTGCAGCCTCACACACACAGCCTCACACACAGCCTCACACACAGCCTCACACAACCTCACACACAGGAAGTGATCAGGAAGTGACTCAGGAAGTGATCCGGAAGAAGTGTTCTAGGCTTGTTCTATTGCAGTGCAGACTGGTGCAGTCTGGGGTAGTCTGGGGTAGTCTGGTGCAGACTGGGGCAGACTGGGGCAGACTGGGGCAGTCTGGGGTAGTCTGGTGCAGACTGGTGCAGACTGGGGCAGACTGGGGCAGACTGGGGCAGACTGGGGTAGTCTGGTGCACACTGGGGTAGTCTGGGGTAGTCTGGGGCAGACTGGGGCAGACTGGTGCAGACTGGGGTAGTCTGGGGTAGTCTGGTGCAGACTGGGGCAGACTGGAGCAGACTGTCAGCTCTAACACTAACTCTCTCACAGAACAAACTAACTCCTCATAACCTGCCTAACAAGCACATTGATTATCATTAACAGTCTACCTGGTGAGAAATCCAAACTGTATTTCAGGGATGTCACCACTAGAGGGCAGTGCACACTTGTTTATAGTCAGGATGAGTTGTTTCAGCTCAGTGATTTAGATTCAGGCAGGATCTATAATGGACTCCATCCTTACTGCAGTGTCAATGATCTGCATCCCTGTGTATCCTGTCATATTTGTGCTGTATGTAATGTGTGTGTGTGTGTGTTTGTAGATCTGTGTGCAGTCTTTGCTTTGCTGTGTGTCTGTGTGCACGTACACATGGTGTAGACTTTGTAAAGGGGTGTGTGTGTGTGTATCCTTCCTGTGTGTGTTTACCCCTGTTCTTGCGTCCCCTCCCTCCTCCCTAACGGGACAGCAGGTGAGCACAATCTGGGCTGGAACTGTGCTCGTGCGCTTTGAACCAATCAGCTGCCAGGAAGGGTTGTCAGTCATCACAACCTTTTCCCATATCATCCAATAGCATCGCTGCCTCTGACGCAGTGTCCCGCCTTAGCTTTAACTTAAAAATACAGCCTTGTGCATTCTGAAGGCTCAGCTGTATTTTTTTTGTAGCGATTTTCTGTCAACTTTCCCATGTTTTCTATCTGTTCCAAGTTTTGGGCTGTTGTCAATAGCTGAACATGTTTCCAGCAGATTGCTCTGTCATGATAACCAACATGATAACCTTGATGAGCAGCAGGTTATCGTTCTCTGTGTGCTTTGACACAAGCCCTGCACATGTTGACTTTTCATCCTGAGCCGATTGATACAGTCTGCAATGTCATTCTCACCTGATAGTCTTGTACCTCACACCTCTTAGAGCCCCCCTATCCCCAGAGCATCCCCCTATCCCCAGAGCATCCCCCTATCCCCAGAGCATCCCCCTATCCCCAGAGCATCTCCCTATCCCCAGAGCATCCCCCTATCCGCAGAGCATCCCCCTATCCCCAGAGCATCCCCCTATCCCCAGAGCATCCCCCTATCCCCAGAGCATCCCCCTAGCCCCAGAGCATCCCCCTATCCCCAGAGCATCTCCCTATCCCCAGAGCATCCCCCTATCCCCAGAGCATCCCCCTATCCCCAGAGCATCCCCCTATCCCCAGAGCATCCCCCTATCCCCAGAGCATCTCCCTATCCCCAGAGCATCCCCCTATCCCCAGAGCATCCCCCTATCCCCAGAGCATCCCCCTATCCCCAGAGCATCCCCCTAGCCCCAGAGCATCTCCCTATCCCCAGAGCATCCCCCTAGCCCCAGAGCATCCCCCTATCCCCAGATCATCTCCCTATACCCAGAGCATCCCCCTATACCCAGAGCATCCCCCTAGCCCCAGAGCATCCCCCTATCCCCAGAGCATCCCCCTAGCCCCAGAGCATCTCCCTATCCCCAGAGCATCCCCCTAGCCCCAGAGCATCTCCGTAGCCCCAGAGCATCCACCTAGCCCCAGAGCATCCCCCTAGCCCCAGAGCATCTCCGTAGCCACAGAGCATCCCCCTGTCCCCAGAGTATCTCCATAGCCACAGAGCATCCCCCTATCCCCAGAGTATCTCCGTAGCCACAGAGCATCCCCCTATCCCCAGAGCATCCCCCTATCCCCAGAGTATCTCCGTAGCCACAGAGCATCCCCCTATCCCCAGAGCATCTCCCTAGCACCAGAGCATCCCCCTAGCCCCAGAGCATTCCCCTATCCCCAGAGCATCTCCCTAGCCCCAGAGCATCCCCCTATCCCCAGAGCATCTCCCTAGAACCAGAGCATCCCCCTAGCCCCAGAGCATCCCCCTATCCCCAGAGCATCCCCCTAGCCCCAGAGCATCCCCCTATCCCCAGAGAATCCCCCTAGCCCCAGAGCATCCCCATAGCCCCAGAGCATCCCCCTATCCCCAGAGCATCCCCCTAGCCCCAGAGCATCCCCCTAGCCCCAGAGCATCCCCCTATCCCCAGAGCATCCCCCTATCCCCAGAGCATCCCCCTAGCCCCAGAGTATCCCCCTATCCCCAGATCATCTCCCTAGCCCCAGAGCATTCCCCTATCCCCAGAGCATCTCCCTAGCCCCAGAGCATCCCCCTATCCCCAGAGCATCCCCCTATCCCCAGAGCATCCCCCTATCCCAGAGCATCCCCCTATCCCCAGAGCATCCCCCTAGCCCCAGAGCATCCCCCTATCCCCAGAGCATCCCCCTATCCCCAGAGCATCCCCCTATCCACAGAGCGCCCCTCTAGCCCCACGACCCCTATAGAGCGCCCCCCCTAGCCCTAGGACCCCTATAGAGCACCCCCCTGGCCCTAGGACCCCTATAGAGCGCCCCCCTAGCCCTAGGACCCCTATAGAGAGCCACTCTAGCCCTAGGACCCCTATAGAGCGCCCCTCTAGCCCTAGGACCCCTACAGAGAGCCACCCTTGATTGGGCAGTGAGCTCGCTCACAGTGGTTACCCAGAATCCCTTTCTCTAAGCAGAAGTCAATGGTATTTCAGACACTCGTATTCAATGAGCCGATCTCTGTCATGACCATGGAAAGATCTTTCTTTTCTCTCAGCACCTGCATGTCTGATCAAACTATCTGGAACCACTGGAACACTCTATCTGCAGTGTGTGTGTGTGTGTGTGTGTGTGTGTGTGTGTGTGTGTGTGTATGTGTGTGTGTGTGTGTATGAATGTGTGTCTTGGGTATGTGTGTGTTCTGCGTGTGTGTGTGTGTGTGTTCTGGGCGTATGTGTGTGTGTTTAATGGGTTGTTTGCAGGTCTGTCAGGTAGATGTAGTGGGTTTTACTAGACTTATGTCAGAGGTTAATACTATTCTCTCTTTGACAGGAGTAAGACCCCAGCTGTGTAATCGGGTCAATAGTGAATCAGGTTTTGATTTTATGTGGTTTCGTGTGTGATAGAACCTTTGTTCCTCCATCACAGTGGAACCCTGCTTTGTTGTATCCATGCTTATTAGTCATCAGTGCTCGGCTAGCAGCCCTGAACTCAGTAATTCTCCATTGTGTTTCTAGTGCTGCTGCTGATTGACAATGAACCAACAGGACCACTTCAGTGTGTGTTTGGAGATGTGATTAGCATTAGAGGTAACAAGGCACTAAAGGACCTTTCACAGGCTCTGATTGCAGAAGTTGCTTTATGGGACAATGAGCACAGGAAATTATTTCAATGCTGGAATCACAAGACGTCTGATTGAGCCATTTCATCTATAACCCTGCTGTCCTCAAGCTACCCACCTGCTGCCCTCCTGCTGTCCTCAAGCTACCCACCTGCTGCCCTCCTGCTGTCCTCAAGCTACCCACCTGCTGCCCTCCTGCTGTCCTCAAGCTACCCACCTGCTGCCCTCCTGCTGTCCTCAAGCTACCCACCTGCTGCCCTCCTGCTGTCCTCAAGCTACCCACCTGCTGCCCCACCTAATGCCCCACCTGCTACCCTCCTTCCTCCTGCTGCCCTCCTGCTGCCCCCTTTTGCCCCCCTCCGCTGCCCGCCTGCTGCCCCACCTGCTGCCCCCCTCCTGCAGCCCCCCTGCTGCCCCCCTCCAGCTGCCCTCTGTCCCCCCCTTGTCCTCCTGCTAACCCTCCAGAAAGTGACCTTTAAGCTTGAGTGGTCCAAGTGCTCCATTATTTTAAATGACTCAGCTCAGCAGACCTGCTGCAGTCATGCTTATATACTTACCTTAAAAGCAGGTGATTGTGTTTTGATATGTAGTGTGCATTAGTACACCGGCTGGGTACTTCCTTTAGGGTAGCTTCCAGCAGTACTTACCGTCGTGTGCGTACTAAAGTGCGTCAGAGGAACTCCTGTGGTCTTGATTCTTCCAGTTCAGGTCGTTTATGTATTATGATCAGTTATAGTTCACTGGTCACTTTTTCAGACTGTAGCTATAAAACAAGCTAAAGTTTGCTCTAAGTGTATGTTTGTGTATTTGTGACCTGTTTGTGTGTGTTTGTTTGTGTGTGTGTTTGTGTGTGTGTGTGTGTTGATGGGCAGAGCTTCCTGCAACTGAGCAGGTAGTGCTTTCTAAGCCAGCAGGACTGTGTCCAGTGTACCTGTGTCCAGTGTACCTGTGTCCAGTGCACCTGTGTCCAGTGTACCTGTGTCCAGTGTACCTGTGTCCAGTGTACCTGTGTCCAGTGTACCTGTGTCCAGTGTACCTGTGTCCAGTGCACCTGTGTCCAGTGCACCTGTGTCCAGTGTACCTGTGTCCAGTGTACCTGTGTCCAGTGTACCTGTGTCCAGTGCACCTGTGTCTAGTGTACCTGTGTCCAGTGTACCTGTGTAACACTGTGCTTGTGTTGAACAGCTTCTACCTGCCTAAGAGATTCTCTGACTGCAACGTGGAGGAATATCACAACTTCCTGATGAGTGGAGGCGGAGCCTGTCTGTTTAACAAGCCTCAGAAGGTAGGGGCTCCACTCACACACACACTCACACACACACACACACACATACACACTCAATCAAAACTCTGTCTTCCACCCAGTCTTAATAAGTGTCCTTTTCCTTCCCTGTGTGTCCAGCTGTTAGATCCTCCAGAGTGTGGGAACGGCTTTGTGGAGCCAGGGGAGGAGTGTGACTGTGGGGGTCCTGTGGTGAGCAGACCAGACACCACACACCACACACCAGACACCACACACCACCAACCACACACCACCAGACACCACCAGACACCACACACCACCAGACACATTTACATTTATTCATTTAACAGACGCTTTTATCCAAAGCGACTTACAGTAAGTACAGGGACATTCTCCCTGAGGCAAGTAGGGTGAAGTGCCTTGCCCAAGGACACAATGTCATAAGGCCACAGCCGGGGCTCGATCTCACAACCTTCCGATCATGAGGCCAACGCCTTAACCCACTGAGCCATCTGACTACCAGACACAGACCAGTCTGCTGTGTGTTCTCTCTTCCAGGAGTGTGCTAGAGAGGGAGAGAGCTGCTGTAAACAGTGCACGCTCACCCACGGATCCAAGTGTAGCGAAGGAGCATGCTGCAACAACTGTCAGGTACAGCTGAGTCCACACACACACACCACACACACACTCATACGCACCACACACACACTCATACACACCACACACTGTGTTTGAACGGTTTGGCATGGTGTTTGTGTTTGTGCTGTCTGTGTGCTGTGGTGTGTGTGTGTGTGTGTTTGTGTGTGTGTGTGTAGATGGAGTACATGGGCGTGGTGTGCCGGGAGGCGGTGAATGGCTGTGACATCCCAGAGAACTGCACCGGGAACTCCAGTCAGGTGAGGCTGCCCTCTCTCTCTCTCCCTCCCTCCTTCTCCCCCCCCCCCTCTCTCACTCCCTCCCTCCCTCTCTCTCTCCCTCCTTCTCCCCCCCCCCTCTCTCTCTCTCTCTCCCTCCCTACTTCTCCCCCCCTCTCTCTCACTCCATCCCTCCCTTTCTCTCTCCCTCCTTCTCCCCCCCCTCTCTCTCCCTTCCTCTCTCTCTCTCTCTCTCTCTCCATCCCTCCCTCTCTCCCTCTCTCTCTCTGGCTCCCATGGCAACCTGAGGGATCCTGTCACCATGTTTCTGACATGCTGTTCTGTTGGCAGTGCCCCCCGAACGTGCACAAGATGGATGGATACAGCTGTGAGAAGGACCAGGTAACATCCTCCCTCTCTCTCTCTCTCTCTCTCACTCTCTCCTTCTCTCTCTCTCTCTCTATCTCTCTATCTCTCTCTCTTTCTCTCTCTCTCTCTCTCTCTATCTCTCTATCTCTCTCTCTCTTTCTCTCTCTCTCTCTCTCTCTCTCTCTTTCACGCTCTCCTTCTCTCTCTCTCTCTCTCTCTATCTCTCTATCTCTCTCTCTTTCTCTCTCTCTCTCACTCTCTCCTTCTCTCTCTCTCTCTCTCTCTCTCTATCTATCTCTCTATCTCTCTCTCTTTCTCTCTCTCTCTTTCTCTCTCTATCTCTCTCTCACTCTCTCCTTCTCTATGTTTCTCTATGTATATATCTATAAAATGCACTATTTTCCTTCTGTCTCCCTTTATCTTCCTCTCTCTCTCTCCCATCTCTTGCTCTTTCTCGCTCCCTCTCTTCTCCCTCTCGCCCCCTCTCTCCCCCTCTCCCTCTCTCTCCCCCTCTCCCTCTCTCTCCCCCTCTCTCTCTTCCTCCTCTCTCTCCTCCTCCTCTCTCTCTGTATCCAGGGCCGTTGCTTCAACGGGAGATGCAAGACCAAAGACAGGCAGTGCAAATACATCTGGGGCGAGAGTGAGTGACACCCTGCAAGTTCTCTCTGTCTCTCTGTGCTGCCGTGGTAACTGACGTGTGCTACTGTGCTGACTGACATGTGCTGCCATGGTTACTGACGTGTGCTGCCGTGGTTACTGACGTGTGCTACTGTGCTGACTGACATGTGCTGCCATGGTTACTTACGTGTGCTGCCATGGTTACTGACGTGTGCTACTGTGCTGACTGACATGTGCTGCCATGGTTACTGACGTGTGCTGCCATGGTTACTGACGTGTGCTGCCATGGTTACTGACGTGTGCTGCCATGGTTACTCCCTCAGAGGCGACAGCAGCTGACAAGTTCTGCTATGAGAAGCTGAACATGGAGGGAACAGAGAAGGGGAACTGTGGGAAGGACCAGGACACCTGGATCCAGTGTAACAAGCAGTAAGATCCCCCAGACCCTCTCTGATCCAGTAAGATCCCCCAGACCCTCTCTGATCCAGTAAGATCCCCCAGACCCTCTCTGATCCAGTAAGATCCCCAGACCCTCTCTGATCCAGTAAGATCCCTCAGACCCTCTCTGATCCAGTAAGATCCCCCCACCCAGACCATCTCTGATCCAGTAAGATCCCCCAGACCCTCTCTGATCCAGTAAGATCCCCAGACCCTCTCTGATCCAGTAAGATCCCCCCACCCAGACCCTCTCTGATCCAGTAAGATCCCCCCACCCAGACCCTGTCTGATCCAGTAAGATCCCCCCACCCAGACCCTCTCTGATCCAGTAAGATCCCCCAGACCCTCTCTGATCCAGTAAGATCCCCCAGACCCTCTCTGAACCAGTAAGATCCCCCCACCTGCATATTCCCTGCTTTCTGATTGGACACCTGACACCACATGCCCCCCCCCCCTGTGTGTTTCAGAGACGTGCATTGTGGGTACCTGTTGTGCTCCAACATCTCTCCTTCCCCCCGTCTGGGGGAGCTGCAGGGGGGGCTGACCTCCTTCTCTGTGGCCCAACACAGCGCCTCCCTCGACTGCAGGTACACACACCTAACACACACACAGCAAACACACACACACACCTAACACACATATTACACAGATACTCAAAACAGTCATTGATACAAACATGACCTCAAACTTCATGTTTTCCTGCATCCAAACCTTTCATCTCTCCTCTCTCCTTCCTGTTCTCTCCATCTCTCTACATCCTGTTCCTCTCTCCTTCCTGTTCTCTCCATCTCTCTACATCCTGTTCCTCTCTCCTTCCTGTTCTCTCCATCTCTCTACATCCTGTTCCTCTCTCCTCCCTGTTCTCTCCATCTCTCTACATCCTGTTCCTCTCTCCTTCCTGTTCTCTCCATCTCTCTACATCCTGTTCCTCTCTCCTCCCTGTTCTCTCCATCTCTCTACATCCTGTTCCTCTCTCCTTCCTGTTCTCTCCATCTCTCTACATCCTGTTCCTCTCTCCTCCCTGTTCTCTCCATCTCTCTACATCCTGTTCCTCTCTCCTCCCTGTTCTCTCCATCTCTCTACATCCTGTTCCTCTCTCCTTCCTGTTCTCTCCATCTCTCTACATCCTGTTCCTCTCTCCTCCCTGTTCTCTCCATCTCTCTACATCCTGTTCCTCTCTCCTTCCTGTTCTCTCCATCTCTCTACATCCTGTTCCTCTCTCCTCCCTGTTCTCTCCATCTCTCTACATCCTGTTCCTCTCTCCTTCCTGTTCTCTCCATCTCTCTACATCCTGTTCCTCTCTTCTTCCTGTTCTCTCCATCTCTCTACATCCTGTTCCTCTCTCCTCCCTGTTCTCTCCATCTCTCTACATCCTGTTCCTCTCTCCTCCCTGTTCTCTCCATCTCTCTACATCCTGTTCCTCTCTCCTTCCTGTTCTCTCCATCTCTCTACATCCTGTTCCTCTCTCCTTCCTGTTCTCTCCATCTCTCTACATCCTGTTCCTCTCTCCTCCCTGTTCTCTCCATCTCTCTACATCCTGTTCCTCTCTCCTTCCTGTTCTCTCCATCTCTCTACATCCTGTTCCTCTCTCCTCCCTGTTCTCTCCATCTCTCTACATCCTGTTCCTCTCTCCTCCCTGTTCTCTCCATCTCTCTACATCCTGTTCCTCTCTCCTTCCTGTTCTCTCCATCTCTCTACATCCTGTTCCTCTCTCCTTCCTGTTCTCTCCATCTCTCTACATCCTGTTCCTCTCTCCTCTCCTTCCTGTTCTGTCTATCTCTCAACATCCTGTTCCTCTCTCCTTCCTGTTCTCTCCATCTCTCTACATCCTGTTCCTCTCTCCTTCCTGTTCTCTCCATCTCTCTACATCCTGTTCCTCTCTTCTTCCTGTTCTCTCCATCTCTCTACATCCTGTTCCTCTCTTCTTCCTGTTCTCTCCATCTCTCTACATCCTGTTCCTCTCTGCTCCCTGCTCTGTGCTGTGTCGTCGCTATGGCAGCGGAGGTCATGTGATCGTGGATGGAGACAGTGACCTGGGCTATGTGGAGGACGGCACAGCTTGTGGCACAGACAGGATGTGCTTCGGACACAGGTGCCTCCCTGTGCAGCAGTTCAACTTCAGCACCTGTCCTGGGAGCAGCGACAAGACCACCTGCTCTGGACATGGGGTAGAACACCTTCACTACAGACCGCCATGCACACACACACACCTTCACTACAGACTGCCATGCACACACACACCTTCACTACAGACTGCCATGCACACACACACCTTCACTACAGACTGCCATGCACACACACCTTCACTACAGACTGCCATGCACACACACACCTTCATTACAGACTGCCATGCACACACACACCTTCACTACAGACTGCCATGCACACACACCTTCACTACAGACTGCCATGCACACACACCTTCACTACAGACTGCCATGCACACACACCTTCACTACAGACTGCCATGCACACACACCTTCACTACAGACTGCCATGCACACACACCTTCACTACAGACTGCCATGCACACACACCTTCACTACAGACTGCCATGCACACACACATTCACTACAGACTGCCATGCACACACACATTCACTACAGACTGCCATGCACACACACCTTCACTACAGACTGCCATGCACACACACCTTCACTACAGACTGCCATGCACACACACACCTTCACTACAGACTGCCATGCACACACACATTCACTACAGACTGCCATGCACACACACATTCACTACAGACTGCCATGCACACACACATTCACTACAGACTGCCATGCACACACACACCTTCACTACAGACTGCCATGCACACACACCTTCACTACAGACTGCCATGCACACACACATTCACTACAGACTGCCATGCACACACACACCTTCACACTACAGAACGCCATGCACACACACACACCTTCACACTACAGACTGCCATGCACACACATGCACTTAGTGTATGATCACTTCACCTGCATAGACACCCTACACACACTCTGAGGGTTTGTGTGTGCGTGCGTGTGTGTGTGTGTATTTCAGATCTGCAGTAACGAGCTGAAGTGTGTGTGTCACCTGGGCTGGGCTGGGGAGGACTGTAACTCAACATCTCCCCTCAGCTACCTGGTGGTTGGACCCACCCCCTCTGCTTCAGGTAGGTCTCTTCTCTCTCCTCTCCTCCTCCTCTCCTTCTCTCTCCTCTCCTCTCCTCCTCTCTCCTCTCCTCTCTTCTCTCTCCTCCTCTCTCTCTCTCCTCCTCTCCTCCTCCTCTCCTCTCCTCCTCCTCTCCTTCTCTCTCCTCTCCTCTCCTCCTCTCTCCTCTCCTCTCTTCTCTCTCCTCCTCTCTCTCTCTCCTCCTCTCCTCCTCCTCTCCTCTCCTCCTCCTCTCCTCTCTCTCCTCTCTCTCCTCTTCCTCTCTCCTCTCTCTCTCCTCTCCTCTCTCTCCTCCTCCTCTTCTCCTCCTCTGTCTCTCCTCTCTCGCCTCCTCCTCCTCTCTCCTCTCTCTCTCTCTCTCCTCCTCCTCTC